>JAFBJR010000153.1:260528-427840 GCA_016785285.1 Brachirus orientalis
TTTGTTGTCTTCGGTGGATGATTTGCCACATGAAAGTATCTCAAAATGTTAATAGCAGGCCTTCTTTTTCATTTCCGTCGTATATATACTATAAAAACATGTTGCTCACCCCTTTGCTGGTGATGAAACACATCTTGCATTTCAATGTTAAAGATGGTTTTATTCATAATGACAAGCAATATCACTACAAATAACAAATGAAATAACTACAAATAACCTCTTGTTTTCTTCCGTTAATACCTGCCTCCGTGATGAATTGAAAATGGATGGAGTGGTACAAACAAACAAACACCATTTGTTGTTTCCAGACCTTTTTTTAAACAGATTTCTAAAGATTATTAAAAGTAAGAAATATGAGCTACTGAAATAAAACTGCCTTTATAAAATGCCAGTCTTGGTGAAGTTTTTATCCACTCAGTGTAACCCACTTTTACTGTTCATTAGTTAGAAGTTATAAAATGACCCTCATGTGTCATCGGCAACGCAGAAAGTGTCAAATTAAAATACTGGCTTTACTGATAAAAATGGTGCAGCCAGTATATTCAGAAAATAAATTTCCAAATATTTCTTGACCAAATGGAGAAGAAAACCTAGGTTCTGCAGTAGCAATGTCTTAAACTGTGCAGTGTGGATGCTCTTGGTCTCTTTCTCTTCCTCACTGTGGGTAGATATTCAACACATATATAGTGTTTATGGCATTCCGTTACTGACACATTGCCATCTCCTCTAATCACATAAAAATTATCCACTGCTGCTCCAAAGCAGCCACACTTTCATTTTCACTCTCTGCCTGTGACAATTAACCAGTTTCAGTTTTTATGAAGACAAAACAGAGATTGAGATAATTAAATATGTCGATGTGGATGTGCATAAACCGGGTCTCCGGTGCAGATCCTTATTTCTTTGTTTTGGAAAATCTGGCACCTATGCTCTACTATGTTTTTGAACTGGGATTGCACTTCTAAAACATTAAAGGACTCTATAGTAAATGTTTTCATATATCACCTTTAAACATGTAATTTGCATGTATACAACAACTTGGCAAATAAGATTAGACTTTTCATACTCTAATTAAAAAATAATTTAGATTCATATTCCCAGATTTGTCACAATCTTGTTCACACTTTCACACTCATTCTACTCAGTTGTTACTCAGGTAAGTAATTTAAAACACGAAAAGCAAAAAGCCCCGCACATATCAGGTGTTTGATCACTGCAGAAAATGTTGGGTTCTCTGTAATATTGTATGTTATGTACAGTAGGGAATTGGATTTATTTGAGTGTTTACAGAAAAACTCAGGTGACGGATGAAAAAGGAACTAGAAGAAGACTGGAAGTGGTAGTTGGAAGATGGTGGATTATGAGGCACCACTTAGGAAGGACCAGCCGTGAGTGGATAACTGTGTGGCAGAGGATGAAGTGTGGGGTTGAGAGGAAAACCAGATATCGGGAGAGGCAGAGAGATGAGCAGGTAGTCTGACAGGTGTGCAGAGATTGTGGATTACAAGGAGGTAGAATTAGGATTAAACTCACATATTCAAAGCTCCCCTGGAAGAACAAAGCTAGAAATACCGCTTGACTGCAGAGTAGATGGATTACAGGTGTCTAGGCAGGAAGAGGGCGATGAGTGACATGCCCACAATACACACCCACCCACCCACCCACACACACACACACACAGAAAACGAGGAGAACGAACCACAGCTTGTTAAGTCTGTGACATCACAAGCTTAGGTATTTTAGACTCTCACACTCCTAAGTCCACTTTTAAAGTTCCGCTGAGCAAAAGGCACTTGACATATGCAACTTTATTTTTGCTGATGCTTCCCAGACATCAAAGGGTTTGAGGCCTCTACGATATCTGTGAAATGTCACCCAGATTAGATTAGAGATTAGCAAGAGGCAGAACATTGAAATAAACATTAATGTTTAATAACGTTTAAAACTCAAAATCTAAATATTATACAATATCCTTTTTAGAAATGAACAATCATAAATAATTGAAAATGAATATATATATTGTGGTGTGAAAAATAAAATAAATTGTTAGACATTATAATCTATAGGACAAAGAATATATGATACAATGGAATGTGGTAAAATAGTGAATGTTTCCAGCCCTAGTTTGGACTAAAAGGATTTTTTTTTTTTTTTTGTTTTTTTTGTTTTTTTTTTATGTAACTCCATAACTCCATGTGCAGCTGTGGTATTTTCATGCAGTTTCATTCTTTTTTGATCGTTGGGTCATGAGCCGAGATCTGGATCTGAAAAAACTGATCGACTGATTGTACTTAAAAAAAAGCAGAAAACTTAAAAATAAAGTTGTATTTGTTTGACCCATGTGCAGAGTAGCACCAGTCAGTTTCAGATGTGCCCTGCCAAAAGAATGACAATCAGGAATATTTTGGGAAATGAGTCACACTGGGGCAAAGATTAGGATTAGGAGTGGCTGCTCAGTGATTGAAGTGTGCCTGCTGATGCCTCATCAGGGTATGATGATACTAAATGACACACACAGCTCCAGTCTTTAAATAATTCAAGCCTCCGGCATTTATGGAGTCGACGTGTGAGACATTTTCTTTGTGTGCCACTTTCAGTGAGGAAAGGTTCTGTTGTTTTACTGGTGTCTCCATGAGAATTTTTTTGGACCTCCCTCAGTTAAACATGCAAGAAGAGCTTCACAGTCTGTACAGCAAGTGCCACCCTCTATTCTTGGACCCTCCACAAAAACCCTTGTACAGGGGATAAATGAAAGACACCTCAGGAAGAACCACAGAGGAGCGATCCCTCTTCCCGGATGAAACAAAAACAAAAAAAAAATTTACAAAGAGAAGAAAGAGAAGAAGACGAGGACATTATCTTCATCGTCTCATCCTGCGAGAGAAAAATGGCAGAAAGAGACAATAGCAACAAGATAAGTGGCCAGTGAGTTATGGGAGAAAAGATCAGTTGATGGACAGCTGATTGTGGCGCTGATGCCCAGAAATATGACAGCTAGGAAGCAACAGCGGGTATGCCTGCAAGCTCTATAAGCTGAAATTAGAGAGAGTTTGATCTGAGTGTTTCACACTAGGGACCACATCACCATGGCAACAAAATACTCTGCATAATGTTCCATTCAAAGTATAAAAGCACACACTGGCATTAATAAGACCCTAGAATTTCTGTTGGTACCTTTTGTGACATTGGTCAGCATGCTGCGGAATGAAAAACTGCCCACCATCAGACAGCAAAATGCTTTGCACTTATAAGAAGCACATTTCCAAATTTCTCCAGAAATGTTCTGCTGTTAAAATCAGTGGCCATTATCAAAGGCAAGGCAGGATAGAACGTTGGGGTCAGTGTCAGGAGCACATGAATGCTGGTGGAGTGTGTGCATGTGAGCCGCACTAGTTTCAGGGAAGTGGTCGTCATGCACACTCAACATAGGCAGTGTGTCCCGGGCATAAGAGTAAAGTTAGAGCTCTTTGTTCATTAAAAAGTTTCTAGTGAAACTAAAGGACAAGGTCTTTTTTTCCCCAAAGGGAAGAACCCAAGCCTCCAGATCTATGTGACACTACAGCTCATTAAAACGCTGACAGTCCCACTGCTGTTTTATCACCGGCCATTTCCTGTCTTCTACTGCACCAACCTGACACTGTCAGAGAATGAGAACGTGTGTAAAATGAAAGGGTGAGAGTAGTAAAGGGATAGAAGGAGGGAAATAGAGTAGATATAGAAGAGATGGATGAACAAAGCCTTTATCCCTCCTTACTGTTCTTCAACCAGTCAGAACATGGCTAAACTAAACAGAAAAATTGCATAGTTTCAGTGTCAGACAATGTTACACACAGTAGCTGTTTGTGTGTTTGTGTGGTTGTTTTTAAACAATGATTAGGTTTTAAAATATTTTAATTAGGTGCCTTAGGCACTTTTGAGACTAGCATTTTATCAAAATCTGTCTCTTTCTCAAGAAATAATTTGTGTGTGTCATTGAAAACACTGGAAAATTTGTGTTAAGATCAATAATATCTTTCTTTTATTTAGCCTTGGCAAATGATATGCTTTAACAGTGGCTTGTGGGGGAAATGTATTATTCTTTTAATCTACTTTGGAACCATTTCCATGTTCATTTTCATTTTAGCCTTCAAAGAGTTATGTTAATCTTGTGATTTATTGAGAGAATTCATGAACATTGACCATTTTCTGTTTGTTAACGTTCTGACTTCTGAGAGTCTGTGATGCTTCTTGAGATGGGTGCTTTCAGTTATTTCTAAAAATGATATAAAAACAAGTTTTCAGCTGTAAACTGAACTGAAACTGCAAAGTAAAACACACTGATTTGCTCCATTAGCACTGTGGAGAACAACAAAGTGACACTTATTGTTATTTGACTCATTGTCAATGATCAAGTATTGATTTGTGCAGCTTCTAAATCCTCTTTTGGTGACACTAATCTAGAGTCAGACTCACACACAGGAAGTATTTATCTTCACATAACTAAAAAAAATGGCACTTTACCAATTCTTGGTTCTTGAAGAGGTAAAATAAAAGATCTAGGTCTGGTCAAGCAAATGACCAGACCTAGACTGGTGTGGCAAACTCCACACCAGTCTGGTGTGGAGTTTGCCTACTACTTTTGGTATTTTGCAGAAACCTTTGTCCCCTTTATCCTTGGGAAGTGTAAAGTGGTGCTTTGGCAGCTGCTTTATATCAAGATACAGTTTGCAACGTCTCATCAAACTAGATAAATGGTGCTGAGAGTGGAGGGAGAAGGTCAGAGAGGAAAAGAGGGAGGAAGTTTGAGCCCTTAACACAGGAACAGTGGGAGGAAGATGGAGGCAAATGAGACTGGGAAGAGAGAGAGGGAATGAGCGAGAACAAGCTTATAAATGGTGTATGAAATTGAAAAGCACAAGAAAAAGCAAGAAAATATTCTATAGGCTGATAGAAGGAGTGTAGTTCTCCATAAAGGCCTGTCCTGAAGTGCTGCAGAGAACAGAGCACAAGAGCTCATTAAATTCCATCATGCCTCGCTGTTTCCTGCTTATGAGGGACCATAACCTGCAAGTGATTCCAAGATGCTGCACTTTCTCTTTGTTAGATGTAGCAGTTATTTTTGTGATGTGAGTTCCGTGGCTTTAGAGAAATAGACTGGAATGGCACAGACAGAGAGGCGGGGAGACAGAGATGAAGAAAGAGCGATGCATCATTATCTGAACGCCAAACTGAGGACTGTAATTTCTGTCCCCCCTTTTTTACTGAGCACTCACAGTGAAGAGTCATGAGGAAGACACGGCAGCACTGAAACTGCTCTGTTGGTGTCTTGTCTAAAGAGACAGGCAGTGATGTGAAACAGTGTCAGAAGAGTTTCTCACAAACTCGTGCCAGGCTGGATGGGAAAATGTGTACAGAAGGGAACAAAATGCTGCGCTTCTGTTTCCACCACACACTGCTGATAGTGAGTGCGAGTGAGCAGCTGTAGGGCTTAGCAGTGAGCCAGCAATGTGTAGATCTGGACTTTGAATGTAGGCCAATCATGCTTGATGCTGGAAGTAGCTGGAAGTAGCTGGAAGTACAGCAGCCAGATAAAGATGTGCCATATTGCTTTAGGGTTAATGCCTTTTGAAAAATGTACCATAGCACAAACTGTCCCATCATGAAAATGTACTCACAGAACATTTGAAAATGCAGCTTAGTACAATTAAAATACAAATCAAACTTTTAAACTATTCTGCTTTAAAGGTTTCTCCTTTTTTTGCCACTCAAACAGGATGTTCACGATGGGATGTCAACCCTTCCACCTTTTTACTCACAGCAGCAAAAGGAAAAACAGGCAGTTACATGATCTGCTGGATACTAACACAGATCTTCTACCATAAAAAAAATATATATATACTTGTATCAACTGTAACAATTGGAATGGACAGAAACTACAGCAGTTCTTCTGTGTTTGAAAAAGACTTTGACAGTGCAACACTGTAAATAAAATCTCCAAACTGAATAAAGTGTGTTGGTGGATTACTCTTGAGTATTGCCTGAAGTGTTTACTATCACAGGCACTATTCCGTATGCCAACACTGAAACATAATTTTTCTTCACCTGACATCACAGCTTTTCTTCACACATCTACTAAATTGGATTAAAATTTATGGTTTTAAAACAACAACAACAACAACAATAAAAAAAAACCCCTAACAATATACAGCTGCTCAGTCAAGGTCTGTGGGCTGTGCAGCAGCTTTCAGGCACCTCTAACCCTCTCCCATCACTGCACTGTGACTACACACAATGCAAGAGTAACTCAGAGCAAGTGTAAGTTGAAGCACGTCTCTTGTGTTCCCCTTCACCTCAGCTATAATATGAGAGCAGGAACCAACGATGAGTCACTGAAATGATGTCAGAGTGAGTTAGTAGTAGCTTTAAATCAGTTAAAAGGTTAGCTATCTATTTATGAATACTGTCTGAAACGGGAACAACATCAAAAGTGTTATCAAGGAAACCGATAAATATTTCATTAAGTCTGAGCATAGAGCTCCGTCAGGTACATACATTTGTTGTCAGTCAAAGTGCATTGTCCAAAACATATGAAAAAGTTCTCTGAACAAATATGTTGTTTCATTTACATTAAACTTCAAACTAACTGCTTTAAAATATCACAGTTTCGGTTCTTATAAATGTTAATAATGAGAAATTAAAAAAAAAAGGTTTTTATTTACTTATTTGTTGAATTCTTTCTCCTTAAAAGAAACAGTAGGAGTAACAGTAAAGCCCCTGAAGCGATATTAAAAAAAGTAATGGTAATACTGTTAAAATCTTAATGATACCCATCATTACTAACAATATACATGATAAAAACAAGAAGCTGATTGAGTCACTTCCAAACACATAACACATGGAAGTGGAATGCAATTGTTTAATGTATATAGTGCAGATGCTTTTATATAAATAAATACAGATTTTCTTCCTAATATATATGTTGTAACCTTATATGCTGGTATTGATCTATACCCCATTAATCTGCATCTGATAGGGAAATCCCCTGTAGTCCAAAATGTCTCACTTTGGTTCAGTGAAAAGACACAGCTATTGTGTCTTTAACCAAGTGCCAAACAACAATGAGGAAAAACTAAAACACTCATGGGTCCTCATCCAGATTTTGTGATGGACTAGCATCCTATCTAGGCATGAGTAGAAATACTAATCCTTTAGGGAAACAGGGTTAAGCAGGAGCCAGATGCTCTTTCATGTAAATGTATGAAATAGTCATATTCATCCATCCATCCATCTACATACCTTTATTTTTTTGACAAATGGTGGTACTTAAATGGTGCTTGAATGGTATTAACAATGCCACAAAAATATCAACAATGTTAACTAAAGGCCTTTTTATTAGGCAACACAAAATGTGCACGGAAAACCTTAAATGTACAAATACGAAAGACATTACACAACCAGGTTAAATAAATAAAATCCAATAATAGGGAATGAAAAACTGGACTCTTCCCATTCTCCTCCTCTCTTTCTTCTTCCCATGTATTTGTCCATCAGCTAACAACATGTTATTCATGAAAATAGAAGTTGAAGGGGATGATATATGGTAAAGCTAGTGAAAGAGACTGAAGTGGTTAAAAAAATAGAGAAATGACAAGCCCTTTTAGCTGCTTGTGTAAGCTCCTATGAAATGGTTCTCACAAAATATACAGTATCATGCATCTGCCAAACAACCTTGGAGATGTGGTCAGATGGTCGGGTCAGAGAGGGTTTTTTTTTTGTTCCTGTTTGATTGGGTAAGCAGCGATATCACTCACAATGGAAACATTTCGAGTGGAAACGAAGTTGTACCTTGGAGAGGTGATATCTCACGAGGCGCGCGAGGCAATTCAGCCTCATAAGCGCATAAACGCAAGTACAACCCTATTGATGAATTTCATTTTCTTTTGTTGATATTTTGGAGCAGTAATGCACCACAGATTCGGGCAGGATTTAGTTTAGGTGGCACATTCTC
Source organism: Brachirus orientalis (assembly GCA_016785285.1). Lineage (NCBI taxonomy): Eukaryota > Metazoa > Chordata > Actinopteri > Pleuronectiformes > Soleidae > Brachirus > Brachirus orientalis. Next base: position 268,516 of record JAFBJR010000153.1, read on the forward strand.
CTGGATCTTGCTCTCACTGATCGATCAAAACACGTGTTGAATGGGGATGAAAGCCAGACTAAAAAAGAAACGCTTTATTTCATTTCAAAGATGTTTTTTTTTAATAAATAACACATACAGAAGAATAAATAACCAGTTGCATATCCAACATAATTATAATTGAAACATCTCTGTATTTTTTAATTCTGTTTACCTGGTTGCTCTAATTTTCTTAACACAGATGGTAAGGCACCAATTAAATAATTATTGTCAGTTCTTACTCTTTCTTATTAGACCTGTTAAGTGTGTTGAAACAGCAGAGGACATTTTAATTGGAAGCAACTGATGTACTATAAAAGTAATAATGATTTACAACAGCTGAAAAAGAAAAAATTTAGTTGGCTTCAAACTTTTGATGTTAAAACTAATGCCGCAGTGTAAAGGTGACAGGAAAATGACACCGACCACATTTAAAATATATAAATCCCCTGTTAAAACCAGTATGCGCCATATTTTTTTTATGCAGGGGTTTGTATTATGAAAAAAAAAATAATAATAACACCAACTTTGAGGAAAAGTACCTGAGTCCTTACCTTACTGAATTGGAAAAAATATGTTCATATTATTTTCTTATTCCTGTTTGAATCAAACCTTTGCACAATGAAACCATAGACACACACGAAGAAAACTGCCAATAATCAGTAGTTATTGCAGTTGAAAGAGCAAAGGTACTGGCAAAACTGTACAGAACCTGTTAGATTTAACAGAAGTATCTTAAATAATGAACTGCTTCAAGTAAGACAGAAGTCTAATTTTAACTCACTGCAGGAAGAAGAGACACTGAAGATAAATAAATAAATAAAGCCAGGAGGAACAAAAAAATCAACCAACGTGCACCTGAAACATTTAAGCTGAATCTACAGCGCTTTAAGGTGGTGGTTGATTAGTGCATACATGTCTTCTGTTTTCTTAATGATCATTCATGTGATTGAAACTTATGTTGTAGGGTCAGTTATTCTCCTCATTTTTATGGGGGTGAATCGAAAAACACAGCTCTGCCATAAAGATTAAGACAAGAAAACCTTATTGGGTGTTGTGTTGTGTTTTAATGCTGTTTTGTGTATACAGTGATCAACCACAGCACTAAATCACAGAGGGTGGAAGCCAACAAGACAATGGGAAACTCATGAGACACAGGTTAAAGTAACTGGGTAATCAGAGGAAAGGGAAGGGTGGGAAATAAAATAAAGAAGACACACTGTGAGGGTTTTGTGCTGATGTGTCAGGTGTTTTCCAGTCTGAGCTGACATGCTGCCTCCTCTGTCTTCTTTATGACTGCCTCCTTTTTCCTTCATCTTTAGTCTCCCCTCTAGACTTTTGTTCACCATATCTCTCTTCCTCCTATCTCATCTTCTATCACTTCATCCTCCACATGAGGGTCACAGGGAGGCGCTGGTGCCTAATCCCAGCTGACGTAGGGCAAAAGGCGGGGTACGCCATGAATAGGTCACCAGTCCATCGCAGGGCCACGCATACAGACAACCAACCATCCACTCTCACATTCACAACTACGGGCAATTTGTAGTGTACGGACAATCCCCAGATCTGCATGTTTTTGGACTGTGGGAGGAAGCTGGAGAATCCAGAGAAAACCCATGCACAAGAACATGCAAAGTCCATGCAGAAGGACAGAAAGGGTCTTCTTGCTGCAAAGGCAAGAGTGCTAACCACTGCACCACCCGTGTAGCCCCCTGTCATCATGTCATTTTCTCTAAATCACATTTTGTCTTTGATCTCCAAATGTCCCTCTACTGTACTGAGTTCCTGCAGCAGGTGAAGGAGGGCATCGCCCCAGTGTGTTTGTGTGTGTACATGGTATTTATTATGTTGTGGGGACCTAAACCTGTTTACACAGTCACACTATGGGGACTTGTCTTCCATTTTTGGGAGGTTGGGGTTAGGTTAAGGTCAGGGTCAAGGTTGGAGCATTAATAATTATGGTTAAGGTTAGGGTAAGTCTCCAGGAAATAAATGAAGGTCAATGCAATGTCTTCTGAAGTCATGGGAAACCAGTGTGTGTGTGTGTGGGGCGGTGTGTGCATGTTTTCCTATCCCTGTGGGGACCAAAACACAGACAAACCTATGTGGGGATATGTTGCCTGGTCCCCACAAGGTTAAATGTCTTTGGAAAGAAAGAGAGCGACGACACTAACAATAGAGAAGAGAGGGACAGTCTTGCCGGTTACATGTAATTGAATTCTACACATGGCAAGTGTAATCTGTGAAATGCAAGCATGTAACAGACCCTGTACTGAAGGCATTTTTTTTAAATTGGAAGATAATCCTATAGATCCTATAATTCAATCAGATCTGTCCTGAGATTTTATGAAAGCTTACAAAATAGAAAACCATACCCCAATTTGGCTTCAGCCACCTGCTGTAGACCAGGTTCAGGTCCAAACTGTGACCCTCTATCTCTTTCCTCTTCTTTTTACATGCTTAAAAACTGACATCTGAATGGTCATTTGCTTCTTCTGACAAGTGAAACTGTGATCCACTCAGTAGTTCAGGTTTTTTGGACATGTGGCTGTATGAGGTAAGCACACTGCTGACTCAGAGAATCAGCCTGGGACACAGACTTAAAACATGGCTGCAAGCATGGACACAATGAAAAACACATTTTTTTATTTAAATCTATGCCTGCTCATGTCTACAATATCATTAGAATAATTAGGTTTTCCTCTTTTTTTCTTGCCATTTAAAAGATTTTTTCTGGCTGGAAATTGAAGTTTGTAAATCAGGCACCAAAGTCCATAGAAAAAAATCAGTGCTTTTAGTATGCAGAGATGCAGAACTGATTGTCCACTGAATCATTTGGTACATTTATGCCAGTTAGGTAAATCTGAATGAAGAATTCCAAACACTGAAGTCACAAAATATTTTTCAATGCGATGCAATTTGGTGCAGGTCGATAAGAAGTTAACAAACTTTTGATCCCGACAGAGAGAAAACGTGTCAAGCATATTCTTAGGATATTATATTTTATGAGGTGAGCATTTTCTTGAGTATCAAATACTTTTTTTCCCCTTGTGTCTTTGCTGGCAGTCTTGTTTTAAGTGAGCACGAGCGTCTGTGTCTCAGGCTGGTTCTCAGAGACTGTAGCACGCTTGGCAAAGTCAGTGCTGACAGTGTGAAAATACCTCATTCAATCACACTTTACAAGCCTGAACTGTCCCTTTAATAGCCCCCTTATCATTGTAAAATCATTATCATTGTAATTTTTTTTGTTTGTTTTTTTTTGTTTTTGTTGTATTCTCTTTAGTTTCGGTTATTCCTGTCACATCTGTCCCTTGATTCAACATTGTCCTGTTGCTGGGTGTAATGTGTTAATGTTGGAAGTCTACCTTTGATATCTCAGTTGGATAACTGGTTTTGTGACAAAGTTTTTTTTAAGTAAACAAAGACTAATAGCCAAACCAGCGTTCCCTGCTGCTCTGTTTTTATCCTGGCACTTTTCAGTGATTGCACTCTTTTTGTTCCTATGAAGACTCTGCAGGAACACCGACTCCATTTTTCCAGAGTGCTGATTAGTCAGTAGGTGGTCTGTTTAATCACTTTGCTCCAGTCCAGTGAATTTAACCTGTTCTGGAGCAGGTTAGCTACTCTGCACTAGTTACTATGGTGATGTGCTTTGGTCAAAAATGAGGCAGCAGCTTTGTGGGTTAAGCCTCTTTGGTGAAGTACAAGATGGAGTTGAGGGCCACATCTCAGATAACAATAGAGGGTTTGAAAAGATGAATCATTTGAGGTAAAGAGTTGGGAAAGAACAGAATCTTGGCTTTGAGGAGCTGTAGAAGCAATTTGCTCCGAGATCAATCACATTGCCTCGCTGTGTCTTTCTCTGCTCCACCATGTGAGGGCAGTGTTGAGCTAAAGGCTCTCACAGTGGAATCTTCTCATCACCTCCCCTCTTCTCCCTCCACTCTGACCTGCACACACCCAACACCCACACACATGCTGCTGGTGCCGATGTGTCCAGCCTTTGGTCATCACAGAAAGTGCCTGTTGATGTGGGTGTTATCAAAAATCCTCATCTTCGTCCTTCGAGCCCATTTTCCTGCCCCCCCCCCCCCACCTCTACATCGCCCCATCCGCCACTGTGCTACAAACAGGCTGGTTTGTTCCTTTAACAAAACCTCTTTGTTGTCCATAAAATCCAGGGTTGTGTCTGTCTAATGACTTAATGGGCTTTTTTGTGCAACATCCTCTACACAGCGAGCATCACAGGCCCCATACAAAGTGTTCATAGCTGAATGTGATGGCAGGGATGCACTGGGAATGACAAGCACCACATGTGTAACATCATGCATGCAGTCTGTCTGCAATGTGTTGTGGAACTGATCATCTCTTACTGATTATATGAATAACATTGTTAAAATAATCACTTTTATAACCAAACCTATGCCTTAAGAATTGTTGATTTAAAACAGTCTGACATTTTGAGTAAGTTTCTCTTTTCTGTTGAGAGTGGGAAGAGACTAACAGATCATTGTCATCTGATGTCTGTACAAGAACGTGGTGATGTTCCAAAAATGTTATAAAAATGACTTTGTAAAAGGCAATTTTAGTCACTTTTCATTTATGCTAACTGCAAGTATTAGAATGGCATTAAATAGGATTTAGGTGGATCTGTTTACAGAAAGGGAATGGCTTTCATAATAATGTGTTCATTAGTGCATCTTTTTTCTGCACTGGATGAAGATCTTTTACAAATCAGGCATCTTTCTACAACTATCCCGAATGAACAACAACTTAGATAATTCCTTTTAGCCGTGTTATTTCAAAAGCAGGTCACAGCTGTCAACTACAAATAATTAAAAGATGCTTCCACAAAAAACCATGAAAATGTTCTCTATTTCCATAAATCTTGTGTTTTATCCCCCATATGTCCTATTTCCTGTTTTATTCCTAACCTCTGGGCTGTTTTTCTATTAAGGTCAGGAAACAGACAGCTTCCTGGGAGCCTCAGTGTCCAAATCGTCCTTGAGGCTGACGATGTGACAGCCCGAACAGGAAGTGAGGAGACAGTAATGTCACATGTGGGTCAGGAAGTGGTGGAATATGAGCAAGGCCAGTTTTTTGGTTCACAGGTGTGGCTTCATTTTAAATCCCTCATCACCAACGAGTGCCACCTCAAACAATCGTCTGTGAACGTGGAAGGACTTCCTGTGGGAACGGCGGGTGGTGCATCACATCCTGTTGGTGAGGCAGGCACGTGATCAGATGAGTGGGCACTTACTAAAAAACAGCTTGTTCCATCAAGTTTTCATGGTTGTATCTGTTTAAAATGTGTTGTTATTTTATTAGCTTATCAACATCATGATTTTTTTGTGTGCTTTATGCGAGTTACTGTTGCCTTTTGACTGTTTTGAACCAGTCTGGCCACTCTCCTCTGAACTATGGCATCACCAAGGCATTTTCGCACAGAGATGTGCTGCTCACTGTACATTTTCTCTTCCTGACCATTCTCTGTAAACACTAGAGAGGATTGTGCATGGAAATACCAATACATAAGCAGTTTCTGAGATACTCAGACCAGCCCGTCAACAACTATGCAACCTTTAGAGTTACGGAAATCAATTTTCTTCCGCATTCCAATGAACAATTTGAACCTTACCAGGTTGACTTGAACTTGTGTACTTGCCGAAATGCCCTAGGTTGCTGCCATCTACTACCTACTAAAGTGGGCGGTCAGTGTAAGTAATGTCCATTGGGAATAAAAGAATGTAAGAGTTGCCCCCCCCCCCATTTAGAACAGCACAACATTGTCTGAGACACAATATTTCCCTGTAGCAGAGCCAAAAACAGTATAATGTTTTATTTACTTTATAAGATTTTTCAACCAAGTACTTTACATGATATAAACAAGACTTAAACGTGAGAATAATAAGGAGATAAAACATGTAGGTCTATATTTTAAAATATAGTATGATGATGGGAAAAATACATACATAAAGACAATGTATGTTGGTTAAAAAGCAAGTGCTTTAAGATTAAAAGGCGCCTTTATTAAAAAATATGTTTTAATAACAAATGATATGAGTGACTTCAGGCAGGTAGCAAAACGGGTGATGGTGAAGAATTCGGGCTGATAAAGGCAGCAGTAATTCAGCAGTGAACAGGTGATAAATTATAAAATCCATTCTAAAAAATGACTGGGGATCAGTGAAAGTAGACAATTCATCTCTGTTTTGTACAGATCCTATTTGCTGGCTTAAACCTGAGGCCTCTATTACCCACAATCCAACTAGGTTCAGGTAGGTTCTGATAAGACTGGACTAAAAGCAGTAGTATAACCACAACACTTGAAAACACCTTGACCTTTTAAAAGAGGAAGTTGGAGTTTGCAAAAAGAGTAAAATAATAAGAACATACTGAATGAAATGTTCAAGGGCAGCTTTGTAGCTGTAACAATGAAGTGGCCAATCAATACATTACAAACAAGTTCAGCTACACAAAGCACCAAACACACTATTTGCAATTAAAAAAATGACCCTTCTGACCGCTCATTTTTGGTGTCAGTTTACATTTGCAGTGCAGTTAACTGATATATGATGATATTTCATTATTGTTATTAAGTTAATCTCAAAGAGAAAAGAACTTTCTGCTTTGTAATTGTCTGCTCCGCCCTGATGTGATGTGATTAACCTGTGTCTTGTTAGATTCCCCTCATTTAATCCCTGTCTTATCTCTCTGTGTCTTTTCATGTTTTGTTTCTTGTCTTCATGTTACCTTCAAGCCTCTGTGAGTTCAGCTTTTTAGTCTCTTTTCTCTATTTCTGTATTTGGATTACGTGTCATCCTGTAAATTAAGATTATAGAGTTGTTTTGGGGTCTTCTGACATCTGTGCTTTGGATTCTTTTGACATCCTTATTTTGTATTTTGATATGTATTTACAAGAATGTACTTACCTACATTTGAACAAACAAGCAGTGAATTCACAGAGAACAGAGCTTCTCTAAAAGGGGGCATGATGAAACAGAAAGTGAAGTGCATTTTGTCCTCTTCCCTGCAGAAGCTGTTCAAAGCTGTTCAAAAAGGCTATTCATTAGTGTCTTTTAATGCATATTTACTGCAGAACTCGGCATTTTGTACCATGTATGTCATATTTTGTGACAACTGTTCACATATTAATAATTTAATTTGCAAGTATTTGTAATTATTTAACTAAAATATTTTCCTTATTTTAAAGACTCATCTTGGTTTTATTTGTGTAACTGAATGAAACAAAAGTGCGCGCGTGCGTGCGTGCATGTTATGGCTGTCACTTTTTCCAAAATCTATTTTGAACGAATAGTGTGTGACATGTTGTTCCTTCAAATATATTCAGATATCCACTGTTCCCCCGCCCACACACACACACACACACACACAAACATGACAACATTATTCATTACACTCACTGTTAGTCACGGCACGTTGCTCTGCCGTTGCCTGTTTGTGATGCCTCTTCTGCCGCTTCACTCAGGTAGAGCTAACAGGTGAGTCTGCAAATGTGTTCCTCACCTTCTCACCTACAGCGAAGAACCACAAACTTCCACACTCGTGTCCTTCATTTTCGCAGCAAAACTTTCAGTTGAGAAGTTTGCAAAAAAATCACTTATTTTATTTTTATTTTCTAATGGATTCAACTTCAGTGTGAGGCCACACGACACTCACTGCACGCGGTCTTTTCAGCAGACGGTGTGATACACATCTAGGCAGTTTATTTGAAACCCCTGCAGGTTATTAAGGTTCCCAGGCATGTTTGAACAGATATCTGAATCATGCATAAAAGTGACTGTCCGAGTGTGAGTGATTGTACAATGGCTGTGCATCTGGCCTGTCTCCACCCCTTAATATTGTTCCTGTCCGAACAAAATCACCCGGAGAAATTTCTCTGACATCAGCCTTTGCCATGCCTAATTTCTTTTTCAATTCATAGACACACATGCAAACACAAACTCTCTCTCTTCTCCCCTCTCCTCTCTCTCTCTCTCTCACACACACACACACACACACACAATGAGCACCCAAATGGACTCATATCAAGGAGCAGCATGCATCGCAGCCAGACGGAGCAGAACAAGTTAATTTGTACAGTGCCAGGAAACACTAATTCCTTGTAGCGTTTGTTAATTCCCATCATGGGAACAGAGGCAGCTCCTCTGTGAATAGCAGCTTGGAGCTGTGACAGGCCAACAGCCACCCATGTGTATGTCCCTGTTTCTATTTGTGTGCATATTGCTGCTGCAGAGGGACTCGCCTTTTGAGTTGCAGGATGATTATGAATAATTAATAAATGCAAAAGAAAACAGTCAACTTTATGAGACATGTTTGCCACGTTCATGCGTGGATGTGTTTGTGCTTGCATGTGTGCGTGTGTGTGTGTGTGTGTGTGAATATATTTGGGGGTAATTTCAGCATTGTGTTGTCCATGTCTGTTTACACAGTCACATTATGATGATTGGTCGAAAGTCTATTTGTATTAGAATGGGAGTAAATATTTTCTTAAGTCACGTAAAAACATGTAAACGTGTGCGTGTGTGTGTTTTCCAAATAATAACTAGTGCCATTAGTTAGACAGAACAATGAAGTAGCTTTTATTGCCACAAAAATAAACAAATCCAGTTGTTTTTATCTAAAAAAAGGGAGTGAAAGTATGTGTGTGTGTGTGTGTGTGTGTGTGTACCCGGTATTCCTTATGTTGTGGGGACCTAAATCTGTTTACACAGACGCATTAAGGGGACTTGTCATCCATATGGGGACAAAAATCAAGTCCCCATAATGTAAATTACTACATTTTAAGCTGCAGTGTAGAGAGTCAACTTTACAACTCATTTCAAACATTTACAGTTTATTTGTGGATCTCTTTACATCTTCTATTCCATTTTTTGCAGTTCTTTGACTATATCCAAGTCAAATTCTGTCTCCCTAGTATAGCAGGGAGACAGATAATTTGACAGAATTTGTTGGATAATTTGACAGAATCTGTCGTGACAACTTAAGTAGAGTTCATTTAACATTTGCAAGATCTTTTTCAAATCTGCATCATTGTACAAACCACAGCCTTGATTGATCCCACTTACCTCCCTTCTTCTTCTTCTTCTTCTTCTTCTTCTTCTTCTTCTTCTTCTACTTCTACTTCTTTTTCCTCGGGTGTGATTCAGTCCTCCGAGGGGAAAAGAATGTTTCTCTCTGCAGTTCAAAGTTTACTTTTTTCCTTTTATGTTTAGACTGTCTTCCGCTTGAAACTAACCAACAACAGTCGAAGGCAGTGCCTGCATATTCTGATTATTCTGATTAAACTTTTCATTAAACCAACCAATGTTGTGTAAACAAAAATTAACGTCGGCAATAAAATATAGAGCCTCTGGAGGCATTTCACACACTGATCAGGACCACAGTTCTTACTTGTATCACCACTGCTTGTAATTCCAACTAAAAGTTAAGAGGCAGGTGGAGGGAGTGAAGCAAATTGAACAAATGGAAAATAAATACTTGGTTGGAGGAAGGTCGGTAACAAAGGAAACAGATTGAAGGTAATGAAAAAATGAGCAGTACTTTTATGAACATCACTGATATAGTGCTTCCATTTTGAGGACTGTCTAATTGATGTGTATTTTTAGATTCAGCAGATTAAACACTGCTCGCTCTTGCTTGCACTGACAGCTCGCCTGATAGTGAGAAGCATCATCTTTACATTCCTGAACTTTGTCAACCTTTTGACAGGGTAAACTAATTTTATCTGATATTAGATCTGAACTAAAACCTTTATCTCTTTTGAGGATCTATAATTAGAATGCAACATTACTGGTTTCATTTGCATAACAGATTATATTTATTCCTCAGTCCAGTTCCAGTTTGCACTTTGCAAATGCAAGACAGGAAAAACTGTCAAATCTTTTTTTTTCCTTTTCAATCTAAAATCACCACATGACTTAATAATCTGCTGTTTTTTCTTTTTGGAAGGTATTCAGGTTTTTCTATTTGGACGTTTGAATTTCAGTGGTTTTGATATTGCCTTGTGTAGAGATTTGATGCTAATAAAGCCCTACAAACAACACAAGAGCCAGCAGGACTGAAATGTAAAGCTTGTTGGAATAATCAGCAGCAGACATGTAGGGATAGGGTCTTTCCAGAGCGCTTATTATTTTGCAATTTTCCATAAACGGTGTACAAAAAGCCTTTCAGCACTTACCCAATATGCAGCAGGCAGATATGCAATCAAGAATAGTTGATAGTCCCACAGTTTTAATAGCAGAGTTCTCCACCAGCAGCACCAATCTGAACTTTTCTCTTTCAAGCACTCCATTCTTCTTCCTTACCATAGTACACAGTGCATGGGGCAACAAGACACATCCGTAATATCTATGAACCAACTATTTACAATTTTCCCTTTTAATATAAGCAGCACAAATGATTACCATGAATACATTGCCTGACTGAAAAACACATTTTCCATTTTTTGTGCATGAGAGTGTACTGGGAAAGTGCCTTTAATCAGAATAAATAAGTTTCTCTTTTCCTGGTTCACCTCCATCTATAATATAAGTCCAAAAATCCAGATATTCCACACCTGAAAAACAACAAAGTTTTTTAACATCTTCAAACCTGTAGTATTTTAATGACTTTTCTCGAAGCACAGAGAATTAAAGCAGTGACCCACTGCTTATGATGTGACTGAAACGTGATCTGCACTGGATGATGGTGGTGAGGGGTCAGCAGGTCATGGGGAGTCATCATTTCTGAGTGCAATTTATATCTGTGATGACTCAACAGAACTGTGCTGAGGCCTGTGTTGGATGTTGGAAGTCTTTTTGCCTGTCCTTCTCTGCTCTAATCATGTGTCTCAGGTTTGTCTCATCTCCCTGTTCTTCCTTCTCCCTCTTTTGAACCACTGCTTTGATCACATCAGTATCAGCTTGTCTTCCTGTCTTCTGACCTGTTGCTCTCTGTTGCGTTGCCATGATTGATATTACAGCCCCCATCCATACGAGCTCTTAATAGCTTATTGACAGTGTCACAGACTTCCTGTACACACATTTGTCATTCATCAGTGAAGTTCAGTCCATTAGCAGTAAATGTAGCACGCAATATGTAAAATTCACGGCTTTTTTTTCCAAATATTAGTTGTGATCAATATCTATATCTCAAATTCTTATTTTTTTGTTTTCATTTTAACAGTTTATCATTGATTTGATAAATAATTATAATTATAAAAATGTGACACATAATCAGGGTTGATGGCTACAAGTTAAATAAAAGAAGATATTGCAACCCTCTGCAAAACAGTGACTTTTCAGGAGGTTTCCAGAGGATTGGCACAGCATAGTCTTGTATGTTGTGATGTACTGCGTCATTTACATCACAAACAAGGCATGGCTGCATGCTAGGAGAGGCAGCAGCTGTGACCATTCTCTCAGCTCTCGTACTGGACTTATACTGGACTCTAGATCACCAACAGTTTGGAAGTATTCAGTCACTGCTGGCCGGAACCCCTGGCTGTACCAGCTGCCAAAAATGTCTGGTAATCTGTAATTCCCACTTACAAGCTCACTTTCACCGAATTGGGCTTAAAATCTACACCAACTGGCTACATTGTTAGGTTCCACTTACTAGGATGCAGTTGGACTCTCTTTTGCCTTTGGAAGTGTCCTAAGTCTTCATGACATTGATCAAACAAGGTGCTGGAAATTGAGACTTTATTTGAGATATTTTTTTCAATCTATCTTCAGTTTCTCACACCATGTGACGTGGCACCTGGTGTGATCTTCTGCAGCTGTAGTACATCAGCCTCATTATTGACATTCAGATATGGTCTTATTCATACCTTAGCTCAAACCAGCCTGGTCATTCTCTTCTGACCTCTGGCATCAACAAGGCATTTTCACCCAGGGAATCACCACTAACTCGATAGAGATGATGGCATGAAAATCCCAGTCTATCAGCAGTTTCTGAAAAACTCAGACCAGACCATCCGGCACCAACAACCATGCACCGTTCAAAGTCACCTAAATAACCAAGTCACCTTGGTTTCATGCCTACATGTTCTGAGTTGGCTAACACAGCAACCCATCTAGTTTAAGGTCTTTCCCACCTTCCATAATCCATGTCCACTGCACTAAAGTCTACCTGAATACACATTCTGTTCCATTATACTGTGCTCACTGCAGCATGGTGGATGGTGGATGATGGTTATAATGTCCATAGTGGACATGGAAACTGGAAACTTTCCATAAGTATTTTGTTTGTTTGTTTGTTTGTTTTTAATCAGTAATTTACATTTAACACTTTTGTATTGTGATTTTTTTTTAATAATTATTTTCCTCTTGACTGCTGAATCGACTGAGGCCAAGTGTAACCTCCACCTGTGCTGCAGGTTGGAGAAATGCCTGCTTTGTTTTTATGTCAACTTGCAACTTTCCTTTTGTTTTTTCGGAACCTACTTAACATCCTCACTTCCAGTTCCTGCAGCTTAAGGGGCAGGACTGTACATCCCCTGTCCCAGATTCAGCAGCGTTTGATGCACAGACTGCAGATCCACCACATTTTAAATACCAACCTTCAGTCCTAAGGTGCTACTGCTCACTTCCCACAGGATATAATGGTTCCCCTTCAGCTTTTATCAGGTCCAGGATCATTCACTCGTCTCTAGTTAGTTTCTGTCTGAAAATATAAAACAAATAAATATATAGCATCATCTTTTTTATTTTATACTTTCATATTTCCTCTGAGTCTGCCTTCCACTACCGTACTCTCTCCTCTACAGCTGTATATCTGTCCTACTGGGGAATAGAACAGACAATGTGGCCATCTGTGAGTCAATAATTTATATCTCTCACATCCAGTATGTGCATCCAGAATGTACTTCAGTGTGTAAAATACTGCGTTAAGGACACTTACCCTCTACATCTTAATGATCTCACATCTTCAAAATCCTTTCACAAGGCTCTTTCACACAATCAGCAATGCAAATAAAATGGCACAGATTTGCAAATAGATCAATCTAGACACATCTTCTATATTTTCTTAAGGTCACTGTATCTGCAGCAACTGGACTCCTCAGAACTGAGGAAGCCAGTAATAATGATTTGATGACTTGAATGATTGCAAATTTACATTGGCACCCTTTCTATTCACATCAAATACAACCCAATTAAGCGAATAAAATGTATGTTTTCCGGGAAAAACAACAACTTCCATTTCACTAAGAAACAGATGGACTCCGTGTCTTCCAGTGGTGATTTGGTGCTTGTTGTAATGAATAAAAAAGAAGAACATAAATACCTAGGTACAGCTAACATTGAGGAAGAGAGGAGAACTAGTTTGGTTCAGAGGCTTAAATTTTACCACTTCACTGCTTAATGACATAGTTTAAGATTGTCAGGCAGTCTTGCATTTGCTTATCTGAATGCTTTTTAAAGTGACATAATCAGTGATGTGTATTTTGATGTGGTTTGATGTGGGAGCGAAACTTTGAAAACACATTCATTGACTATATAAAGGTTTGCAAAAATTGAAAAAAACACATTTAATAGGGAAAAGCCTTTACTTTTATTGGTCTTTTATTGGTCTTGGTCTCACCAATCTCAACAATCTACTGTATGTGAATTTTATGTTCAAAATGTATAATTAAGGCAAGTTGTGATGTGGCCAGTTTACTCCATAAAGGCTTTTTGACCCCATTATAATGTCAGTCTTCCTAAAATTGTGTGACAGCAGTAGATTTAAGATTACATATGGCAGAATCCTGGTTCCATCCATAACTGTCAGGCACTGGTGCACAGACAAATCCATCTCCTCTTTAAATCACTCAGTAGATCCAACTTATCCCTACATCAATCCCAAAGATCTCTGCAGCAGCTGATTGAAGCTGAGGATGACAACAGGGGACACCTTATATTTGTCATGTCATATTTTGTCCACTGTTCACCTAACTGAGTGTCTGGCAAGAGGAGTGGTACATTTTGGCAGCTACAGCAGGGCTACTGTTGTTTCAAGCCCACATTTAAGTCCAGCTGAGCTGTAGTTCAGTTCAGGTTTTTTGGTATTAAAAGGGTCAAATTTAATGCAATGCGATGAGACATTGCAACTAGATTGTGGGATTCCAGCTGTGGAGGCAACCACAATCTGGTAATCAGCTATTACCAATAGACCAATAGCTGCAGTATGGTGAAGCAAGTCTTCTCCACATGCGTCTGTAAATGCAAGGAACATCTGTCTTTCTGCCTGACTGTAATCACATAATTCAAAGGGTCATTGCAAGTGACTTACTAAGGGCACCAGTGTGTGCAGTACCGACCTTGGCTTTGGATAAGAAATACAACAGATACCACTTATAAATACCACCAATACAAACTCTTTATTATAGCCACAAAAGCATGTTACAATACCTAACATCACAAAATACACTTTCTCAATATGAACACACACATTACCTTTTACTTATTTCAAATTAATTTTAATGTCTTGCATTACATTTATCGGCTTAATATAAACTAACTAATACTATCAGATATGTCATGTCTGAAGATGTTACATCAGAATTGTCTGTTTAAAGGTCAGTGATCAGTGCACCCTTGAAATTTGAATCACTGTGTCACAATTGTACCTAAGTTCAATGACTGCACAGCACAGACCAGACAGTTCGAGCCACTACATCTGTTTTCATCACCAGCAGTCTGATCCGCATCCCTTCTGCCACCTCTGTCACTGTGAGACAATGAGAAAGTGCAGACACCATGTGAAACTCGCAGATTATGTCTCTCTACATCTTTTCACTCGTGACTCACTCATCTCATCAAGCAACTGTAACCAGCTGAGGTGATATGTTTATTCAATTTTGTATTTACACAGTCATTTACAAAAAGTGCCATCTTCAGAGTCTAACATATTAATGCAGAGATAAGTTTTTTCAATCATTAAAATTTGGCAAGGTGGTGTAGTCACACACTTTAAGATGTTTTTTTTTCGAGCTCTTTAGCGACATTAAATCTATTCTCACCTTCAACATCTCAGCCTGCTATAACTTCCTTACAACACAGCACACATTCTCTTAAATCACAAACTTCACTGACATAACTGTGGTTGAACTATAGAACTGCTCTGTAAACAGAAAGGCCCTTCTGAAATGTAATGGTCAGTGCATTCTCAGTGATTACAGTTCTGCCTGAATCTGCAGCCACGAACATGTGAACTGATCCGTTATGCTGCCCCTGCTCTTTTTCCTGCCTTTTATACTCACATAAAATGACTTACAGCTAATGATTCTCTTCATGGTGGATGTTACTGTGCTTCATGCATCACTTGACAGCTTCAGTCTCAAAAGGCAACTACTCAAATAGCTGCACATCGTCACAATTTTCCACTTGCCAGTCTGAACTGCGGCTCATGATGCAAAGTAACAGGAAAACAAGGGAGCATGTAAATCTCTTGAGCTTTTGGTATTTGATGGCCATGCCAGTTCAGCTGAGGCTGATTTCTCTCTGCCAACGACCGCGCTCAGCAGAACAGAGATCAAAACTTCACTGATGATGCTGCATGTCAGTCTTCATCCAGTGACAAATGTTGAGTGTAGGACTTCACACCTTCAAATGCTGATTTTTGTAAACCACCACTGATAATGAAATATACAGAATGTTTATTCACTGCTCTCACTGGCTGATACTACTATTCAGTACTGCCAGGGAATAAGGCACCATACAATATGCTGCTCTCCAGGGGCTCATGACTTCTCAGGTATATAATACTTGAGATACAGGAGGTTAGCAAGGCAGTATTTGCCACTGTGGCATTTCCACAGTCTGCTTGCTAGCTGGGGTGTCTTCTCTCCGCAAATGCATCCTCCCTTGATGCAAAAACATGCAGAAAAGGAAGAGAAAGAAGGCAGGCTCCTGGTGTGAGTCTACAGAGTAAGCAGATGCTCCTCTCACACAGTTTCTTCAGCTGGACAACATGGTAATTTCAGTCTGATGTGCCTCTAGCCTGTATGTCTTGAACAGGTTTTTACTATAAGGCTGGAATTTTAACTTGCTCAAACAAATATCCGAATATTAGATAATAAGAGAGTCCGTTTGATCCCTCCACTAATAATAATCATCAAATAATTTCAATTTGTTCTCCCCATGTGTGCGTGCATTTTCTCCAGGTTCTCCGGTTTCCTCCAACTGTCCAAAAACATGCAGATTTGGGGATTAGGCAAATTGGACACTCTAAATTGACCATAAGTGTGAATGTGAGAGTGAATGGTTGTATGTCTCTATGTGGATCTGTGATGAATTGGCTACCTGTCAGAGGTGTACTCCCCCTCTCACCCAGTGTCAGCTGTGGAGGGAAAAAGCGGTAGAAGATGAGTGAGTGATGACAACTTGTGTGAGCCCAAATAATAATAATAATAATAATAAAATAATAATAATAATTCAGAAGACCAACATAAAAAGATGACCCAGCGTCTCATGTTGGAAAGCACTGATGAAAAACATTGGTGTTAGTGAAACAAGACTCACAGTTTACTGACCTGACATGTGTTTCCCTCAGAACTGGCACAGAGCAGAAAACCATCAGCCACTATTCAGTCTTTGCATCACTTAGTGTGTGAAAAATCCACACATAGGTACTCTCAGTTAAATGAGTGGGCTTCTGTTGAACTTGCAACAGTCCCGCTCATTTGGGAGTTTTAAAAACAGATTTTGTCATTTATGTATGTTTTCATTATTATTATTATTATTATTTGCTTTACAAATACCAATCATAGAGATTAACATGTTGGATTTGAAGAAACTGCCAAACATTTAGCAGATACTCATTTCACACAGCCAGTGTTACCACTAAACAAACAGGCAAATCATCATGTTCACTCCCTCCATCGTCAACTTTTTCAATACACTAATAACACTGTAACACCAGTGCTGCTGTAAAAGCAGTACTTCCCTCATATTTGTTGAAAAAGACAGCAGGATAAAAGAAAGCCTGCTATTAACTGCTATCATCCTTTTGTTGTGTGTTAAAAGCATGTGCTGCCTCGCTAATTGTCATGAACAAACACAATGGCAAAGAGGATATGAAGTGACACATACTCATTGATGAGGGAGGAGAGGTTCTGTGTATGAGTTTTAAACAGGCGAAACATTAACATAACACTGCTGTTCAAAATGAAAAAAAAAAAAAAAAAAGAAACAAAGACATGACACTGTCTTTGATTGTTTATTTATTCATTTATTTTAGTGAATGTGTTTTAGTGTTGAAATCAGTGATGCTTTCTCGCGGCACCCAGCTGTTCATCCCTGGAAAGCTCAAATATACAAAAAAGAATTAACAAAACAGAAAAGAAAAATCATCGCTTTTTTTAATTTGACACTGGAGGCAGAAATAAAAGTGTGACTTTGTGAACTTTTCCATTTCCATTTCCATGCATGAGTATGAAATATATTGAGAATTCTATATAATTTCTATGGAGCCCCACTCCAATGACAGTAACAATAGAAAGTTTGATGCGATGTTATACATAAAACATATGGACAGTACATGTGAAAGCAACACACAGCAAGTTACCTGATAAGTTTGTTTGTTATCAGTAGCAGCTGTGTGCACTGTATTATCTGTGTATTTTGTATGTAAACGTTTTAACAAAAAAGTTTTAAAATTTTGAAGAAAAAAAAAGCCTCAATATTGTTACGCTAAATTTGTTGATGTGAATGAACGTGCTTACCGATTCAACATATGAGAGATTTGTGAGTCACGTAAAAAGGGCCTCAGTCATGTTTGACGGCACCGCGGTGGATCATAGCGACATCGTATTTACAGCAGCAGCCGAACAAATCTCCCTCAAATTCACACAGCTAATCCTGCCTTTTTTTATCTAAGTGCTGCACTGCAGCTGTTCTGGGAATCACACCAGACAAAGAAAGGCTCTTTATGAGCCATGGAGACCAAATGCACTCAAAATCCATTTTCTGTTACACAATCACATTACTTGACCACCTTTTTGTTCCTGCCAGTACAATACACTCACAGTGCAGTCACTCCTCTGTGACAAAGCCCAGCTCTTACCTTGACTTAAGTACAACACTATGCATTAAAGGGTACTGCTTGTAATGAGTCCAAATAGGGGCCGTTATGAAGCAGCACTCTTGCGTCGACTCTCAGTGGCTGAGCTGTCGAGAGACTCTTTATTAAAACCTCTAACGCCATTAGTTGAAGAGCTCTGATATAGAGTATCGAGAGGCTTACTGAGGAAAGCTCAACCCTTTGGCTAATGAGCTCACTTGCAAAACTTGTAGGATAGATAAGTGGCCAAAGCACATCTCTTTTAATTCGTCATCTTGCTATGAGTAAATTGAGTGTGTCTTTGTTCCTGGTTTTCAATCGCGCAGACTCTCGTCCCATTTTACCTTCCCCTCACCTCAACTCCCTCTCCTTCCACTTAAACATCTATGTTTTTCACTCACATTCTTTGGAAAATGAATGATTGAAAAGCTTTGCTTTGCCTCACACAGCAAGGAGAGACCACCACTCCAATCTAAAGTGTCAGTAACCGCCAGCCATCACAGCGCCATTTGAACTATTAAGGGAAAGAGTTACAATTCCAAGTTCTCCCCCTTTACTGATGTGTGTCACTCCTCTGCTCAATCCTTTTCTTTCTCCCTCTGCAACATTTTGAGTACTCCATCAAAAACTCTCACACACTAATGAGTTTTACTTTGTCGGATATGGTGCTTTAGTTTGAGCTGTTGGGGCATGTTATCAGCGGAGCGGTATGTGGTGACATATTGCTGAAATGAGAGCGCATGGAAAATGTAAAAACCACTGAATTCAAAGTCAGTATTTTCTTAGTGTTTCACAGCATTTTTTTCATTCAGAAAAAGCAACTTTTATCCATTTGATGGTGATCTTCACTCACCTGCCTCAGAGAATGCATTAGATTTAAAGCCTAGGTCTAACTAAAACTGTAGCAATAGTAGAAGCTGTTGTCTAGTGAACTGGCTATTTTGGCTGCACTTTCCCTGTCATTGCTAACTTATGGCTATTGTCCTTGTGTCAGTGGTGAACATGTATCCACAACTCATTGTGAAGGACTTTGGCCAACCACAGGTACAGTAGACAGGTCTGTGGCAGACAGAGTCACCAGCAAATAATTTCAGTCAACACAAATAGAATGACCATGCTTATTGCAGTATTGCAAAATGACACATATTTTCTTTATCTTAACTCGGGCTGTGGAAATAAGTCAGTTTGGATGTAAATTTGTGAGAAAATGTGCCTAGTTCTCACTTGATATGGTAAGTTTATGGACTCAATTGCTCGTTTCTGGTCTCCAACACAACAATATTTTTTATTTTTTGTAAACTATGGTCATCAAAGAAATGGACCTAAAGCAAAGCGGGGAGGGTATTAAGTCATGGACACTGTGTGATTGACAGTTTATACCTCCCAGTGGTTGCAGGTAGGTGGACATGGAGAAGACAAGTCCTCAGACAAGTCCACATATGCTCCTCCAAATATAGTTTCCATGGGTGTGATTATGAATAAAATAGCACTCAGGATATGAAGTGCCTTTCAACAAATCTTATAAGTGTTTCAGAAACAAATCATGGATGGAAGTGTTATGACATGTTCTGTTCCACTTTATTTTCCCGTTTGATGGTTACTAACATGAAGACTCAAACAGAAAATTAACAAACAATGAGAGAACCATCTCTTTGTAGATCTGCCTGTGTCTGCAGTGCTTTTGGAGGACTGCCAAACAATTCATCAGTGGAGTGAAGGTGAAGCAGAGCAGCAGTGCCGCTAATATGCATGTCTTTTTTTGGGAAACACACATACTTTTTAGCTCTCTGAGCCTTTGGAGAGTCAGAGAGATAAGGGCCGGCAAATTAAGGTTCTTTTCCACTTCAGAATCACAGATATGAAGAGATGGATAGTGATTGGTTGGCACCATGTGTGTTGGAGCCCATTGAGTGGAGGACGTCAGCACTGCGGGGAGTGTGCCGTTTGACTGCCTGCGGGGCTGTCAGCTGTCACTCTGTCCTCTCTCTCTCTCTCTTACACGTGCACCTCAAGGTCGAATGTCAAAGCACATCAGGAGGCTGTTGCAGACATGTGGACAAACTAACATTTGCTGCTCTGCACAGGGACGGGTGAATACACCAGGAGCTCTTCGGACATCTGCCTGCTTTCTATTTATATAACTAATTTGATTAGCATCGTTCTGCCAAACACTATGCAACTGAATGTTTTAACTCTAGAAACTGTCCCTAGTCATGTAGTTTTAAGTGGATAATGCACAGGTAAATTAATAAATAATAAAATGTGAAGATATTTTAGTTACAGTTTTAAAGGCATTTTGTGTTATTTAATATTCTATTCAATCCAAAACTGGGCCTCTTTGGGTTTTATGTTTGGGTTTTTCAATATTCCAGGTGCAAATATTTGATCATGGTTTAATTTTTAGGTTGAGGAATTTTTGTGAAGTGAGCTTTTTGTATTCACTCAGTGAAAATGCATAACAAAGTCTGATCCTTACATCCACTCTTTCACATTTCTGTCTGCCACTGGGGAGCTGAATTGGAAAGAGCCATCTGTCCAGGCCTAGAGGAATGGAACAGAGCTGTTTCTTTGGCAGATCCACGACATGATATTGACCCCACTGATGTTTCCAATTAGACGCTAGTTTGCTTTAAAAAAAAAAAAGAATGTCTCTCTTGGGAGTCAGAGTAGTTTCTTTCAGCCTTAAGGCGGCAACTTCTCTCCACACAGCGACTATTGTCGATCACATTTTTTTTCTCTACAAACCTTGTCTTCCTCTTTATTCCTTTTCAACTGCCAAACTGAGTCACCCTGAAAAATAAAAGAGTGGACTGAGTGGGCCATTCACACAAGAGGCCACACACTGTGCGTGCGTGTGTGTGGGTGCGTGTGTGCATGCTTGAGCAGCTTATCTTACTGACATCATTAAGACATGGCAGCTGTAAAAGGGTTGCATTCTTGACCACAGAGGCCTGTTGTTTAAGCCCAAGTCTTAAAGCATCAAACATAAGCATATGACATTTCCTATGAGTCTGAATCAGCTTACAGGGTATGAGAAAGAATTAAAGGTTCAGCACAAAAAATAACACAAATGCACAACATTGATTACATACTAACTTCAGTAATTGACTGTGGGTCACTTTACTCAAGTCCAGTTGAAGCTGACCATGACCTGAATGACTGAGAATTCCATATTAACAAAGCTACATAAATACATACTGTATATACGGGTGTGACAAACTGTCATTGTTGTCTGAAGATGCAAATGAGTTGGGTGTATTTCAAATGGCTAGAGGTAGAAGGATTTGCGTGTGTGTATTTTTGTATTTGTGGCTTTGTGAGGGCCAAAAATCATATAAGCCATACAGTGTGAGAACACTTTGGCAAAGTGAGGACATCTTGGCTGGTTTTAGGGTTAGGGTTAAACTTGGGTTAAGTTCAGGGTTATGGTAAGACATTCAGTTGTGATGGTTAAGGTTAGGGTAAGGGGCTAGGCTCTATGATGGTCCTCACTGAGAATGAAGTCCAAAAGTGTGTGTGTTTGTGTGTTATAAGATCAGATTTTATTGATCCTCTGGAAAAGGTTTGGTGGTGCCAGACTAAAATATCTTGTTAGGTTAAATTTGTAATGATCTAATAATGTTTCTAATATAGAATAATATATATACATGATATTACAATGTATGCACTTTACAATACTTACTATACTACAGCCACTGGAATGCAATGCATTTAGAAATGCAGACGTGATCAAGACAACCTGCTGAATATCAAACTGAGCATCAAAATGGAGAAGAAAGCAATTTATTTTAAACTTTGCATAATTGTTGGTGTCTGGTTGATCTGAGTATTTCTACAACTGCTGATCTACTGGAATTTTCCTTCACAACCATCTCAAGGCATTACAGAGAATGGTCTGGGAAGTGGAATTGCCTACAGCAAACTCCTGAAGATGACAAAATGATCCAGATGACTGAAAAACATCACAGACAGCTCTGAAAAAGAAAAAATCAAACAGCGGGCATCAGTTCTGTTGGCGGAAATGCAGAACCTTGAAGAACCCTCAGCAGTGGAGGACCACACTGGGTGCTTATCCCATCAGCTAAGAACAGAAAACTGGCCTTAATTCACTCCGGCTCATTCAAATTGGACACTTGTGAATTGTGAAACTGTTGCCTGGCATGGCAAAAAATGAATGAATGAATGAATGAATGAATGAATATCTTCAAAATCATTTGGTTGAGTCGCTTAAATGTGATATACAGAATGTTGCCTCTTTTCCCACTCTGCACCTGAACCTCAGTGCTTGCACTAAACTACATGTACTGAAAGTGGTGAGTGGGCAGGAAAACTGTGGTAAAACTGTGGTAAGTGTTTATTTAATGCTAGAGACCCAAATGTCAAGTTTAAGATAAATGCTTAACTGAAGTCCTTTTAAAATACATAAAAGATATACAGAATGTTGCCTCTTTTCCCACACCTGAACCTCAGTGCTTGCACTAAACTACATGTACTGAAAGTGGTGAGTGGGCAGGAAAACTGTGGTAAAACTGTGGTAAGTGTTTATTTAATGCTAGAGACCCAAATGTCAAGTTTAAGATAAATGCTTAACTGAAGTCCTTTTAAAATACATAAAAGTCATCAACAGTCTGCCTTCACTGTGGTGTATTTGCTCCTCCCTATGTTAACAATCATCTACTGTACAACAACCTCAAAGAGGAGAGTCCCATATCTCAGGAATCATCTTTCCCCAGTCAGTTTGTCTGAATTGTAAACCTGTAAGTGTGAAACCTCTGAGCTGACTGAGCTTAGGATTTCCATTATGTCTTTGTCAGTATTCACGCATGAATAATGCACACATGCTTGTTGACATCTCATTAATTGATAGAATCCGCCTGGCTTGCTACTTTCAACCTTCTTGGCATGGATAAATGGGAGAATGAATTACTGTGTGGTGTAGTGATGAGGGAACTGCACACACACACACACACATGCAATGATAGATGATATAGTATCAAAGAGAGTGAGTGAATTAGAAAAAGATAAATTACATTTATTGAGAACAGAATATACTCTTTGCTGTTTACACCCTGAAAGGAAGTGACACACCATGAAACTGATCCTATATGCATCATATGCTTTCTATATGAAGAAGTCTTCCCACAGGTTGGTTGGTTGACCAAGAATGGGCAGGTGGAGTTTGAGTTACGTTCATATTGCCATGGTAAAGTGACTCATAACTAATTCTTTTGCTTTGATGTGGCTAAGATTTTATATTTGCAGTGCTGTGTGGACACAGAAATCTGTCACGAATTTCAATTTTCAAACCAGATTTTTGTCCCTTCAGTAAGTGGTCCTCGATTGGAGTAACGGTGAATGTGTGAGAACTGTCACATCAGAATTCACGTGGCTTTCTGGCTAGACTCATGGGCAGAGCATTGATGCCATCAACTTGCCAATGCAATGCGGCAAAAGCAAACAACAATGAGTGCTGTTCACTGCAACTAAAGTTAGTAATCAATTAATAATCAATTATTATGCAGCCACAACATTTTTCGTTGTTGCTGATAATACCTGCAAAACAGTTTCAGTGGAAACATGATTGCCTTTTCAGAGGACAGACGTGTTCACCTAAAAGTCATATGCAAGACACTTGTAGTTATGAGTGTGAACAGCCAAGTCAGTTCTGTAAAGAATATTGAACTGAAATGAATGTTATTGGATTTGAACAATGTGGCTAGTAACCTGAATCTTCTCTATGAGATAGCAAGGACTGTGCTTGTGACTTCCTGTTTACATTTTGCTATGCCCTTTTTCCAGACCACTTGCCAAACCTTAACCTCCCCCTAACCTTTAAATGTGTTTATTGTTTCAGGGATTTCAAAGATTCAATGGTACAAAAAAGAGAAAAAAAAAACAGAAGTTTCCATGAAAAAGACAATTCCCCAAAATGTGCCTTTTTATCAAAATCTTGCTCCCACAACATAATACCTACACCGAACACACAAACACATGTGATCTACTGATGATGGATTGTTCCCATTGCAGTGCTGCTCTCTGGTTATGGCAGAGATATACCAGATGTATGAGTCGAGTTATGCTGCGTTGGCAGGTAGATCAGTTGCTGAATGATTTACTGCTCCAGTGTTAAATGAAACCGTTTACTCTACACTATTTGTGTGACTTTTTACCAGCTGCATTAACTGTGTGGTTGATATGGTAGGGATATTTATTTCAAATAATAAATGGATGTGTTTTTATCAGGGCTGCTATAGTACATCATCATGGCTGAGGAACACCAATGCCTCTTCCAGGCTGCACTTTCAGCACTTGTATGATGATCATTACAAATCACACTGTGTGGCATGGATCTAATAAACTTGGGTGCGACATCAACTATGATGTAAGTCGACTGAATCATATAGGCTATGATGCATATTAGTATAGAAGATAATATACAGTAGCAGGTAGTAGCAGCCTGTATAGCAGCACACATACTGTAAGAATTGTACATTTTTGACATTTTTGCAGGGTATCTTTATTGGCAAGACCAAGACAACGGCCATCTTTGGACCTCTTGAGTCTTTCTCTCCTTATGTTTCCACGTATGCAATACAACACACATCTGAATTTCACATACTTTTATGAGAGGTGGACATTTTCACTGCATAACGGGCTACAGAATACAACAGAATAAATATTCAGTCTCTCTTTACAAATGTCCTCCAATGTTTTGTGCAAACGTCCCACCTACTTCTCTCGCTGAGCATGAAAAAGCAAACAGACTGAAGTTTTATCACTTGTTGTCTTTTTGGTTACACTGTGCCATGTTTTCAGGCACACAGCAATGAATTTTCACCTTAAATGAGTGAAAAATAAATGTGTCTGCCCTAAGGCTCATTCACCCTGCAGTTCCAGGCTCTATGTAGAAGGCAAATAATTGTCCTGCCAGAAATGCAAATTAAGAAAAGTGTACAGCATTGTGTAAGAAATTAATTTTGGCAACAAAAATACACATTTTGAGATATATGGAAATTTTTTTGCAACTTAGATTTAATATCTATTGTAACTGCATGTATCTAGAAGGGTTTACTGCTATAATATGAGAGAAAAACAGGAGCCTTTTGTGCCAAAACCTTACCACATTTATGCCACAATCAGGCTTACATTGTTTTAATTTACACATGTGAGCTTACATACATACAGTATGTGGTTTACAACATTTGATGCTGGCAATTGGGTCACAAGATGCAGATAAACTCCACACATAGGCATAGAAATCCGTCCAGACGATGGCCACTCAAGCAGCTACACTTCACATAATGTGAGGTGTCGACAAAAACCTTCAGTCCTGTGTGTCAATTCGCTGACGAGCAGCCTGCTGGAATGAAGCCACTCAAAAATCTCATCTAGGTGCAGCAAGCAACTGACAGCTGTCAGTGTGCAGGAGGTGACACCACTCATCAACATTCTCTTAAAATCCACTTTAATTTTTGAATCCATAATTCATTATTTTTTTTGGTGGATATTTCCCGGGGTGCAACATGCTCTGAAGTCATGGAAACCTGTTTTTGTGTGTGTGTATTTGAAGATATTAGGTTTAATATCCATTTTGTCATTGTCCCATGTGTGCCACATATGAATCCAATGGACAAAATCAATTGTTTTGGTTCCACAGCAGCAAAAACAGCTGTTATTTAAAATAATGGTACAATGCCCAGTACTTTTTTTCTTTATATTACACTGCTGATAGCATTTGCTTTCTGATAGAATTTTCAGTTTTTTTTTTTGTTGTTGTTTTTTTTTTAATACACACATATACTGCATATTGATTGTAGATACAGTATGATTTCATAAAAATAGGGCGCTTGGAGAATATAACTTGCTTAATGCTTCTCAATTTAAATTTCTTCTCTCTTTCTGGTTCTGTATTTAATAATAGTACATGTTCAATGATACAATACAGTAGCTTCAAAATTTACATTTTGCAAAATGGTGTTATATGTTGTGCTTTAAACTGATTGATATCCTGTGTTCCTTTGTCCTTTAATTTACTGTGAGTAACTAAATATTTAACTTTGTCATAATGAAAAAAACATATTCAACAGACCAAATAATCAGGATCTTATAACCCCTTTGGCAGCATTTGCAGCCTTGTGTCCTCTTGGACAAGTCTCCATAGATTTTCTACTTGGATTTGCTATGCATCCCATTCTTCCAGGCAGATCCTTCCAATCTCTGTTACATTCGATGGGAAACCTCTCTGAACTGTCATCTTCAGCGTCTCCACAGATGTTCTGTGGGGTTTAACTAAGGGTTTTGTCTGGATTTGTTCTATTTTTGGGTCATTGTCGTGCTGAAAGGTGAACCATTGCCACAGTCAGTGTGGATTTTTCTTCAAGGGCCTTTCGGTATATGGCTGTATTTATCCTCCCATCAACTGTGACTCGTTTATTTCTGTCCCCGTTGCTGAGACCAAGCCACACAGCATGTTGCTGACGCCGCCATGCTCCACCATATTAACCAGATTATGAGTAGTGCCTCGAGTGATAGTAATTCCAGTTATGCTGAATACGATTAATTATGAATTGACCACTCAGATTTAATTTATACAGCACTTTCCATACACAGTAATGGTAATCAAAGTGCTCCGCATAACAAAACAAATTGTGAGCAGATGTATATTAATGCAAATAAGATACTAAAATTACAGATGATAATGACATTGCATCAAACTAATGCTTGCATCTCCTTCTAAATAAAAACAGAAAGAAATAAAATCCAGTTTTCCAACTTATGAGCCTACTTCTCACTTGATTTATCACCTCAGTCAACGCTTTCCTGAGTAGTTAATTGTTTCAGTCTCTCGTGTCAGGTCTTCTCCAATACTCTGTGATTTTTGTAAAATATGATAAATTATGATATGATAATAGATAACAACGCACACCACATGTGAGTGGACACAGTTGTTTCTTGAGTGACGGATGACCTAAGGTTGTGTCTCCATCTGTGAAACTCCAAACATTTATTGTCCGAGTCAGTTTTAAAGAATTTTCTATATTTACTTTCTGTAAAGCAACTTGTTGCCAGCAATCATAAAAGTGAAGGGGACTTATGTGCAGAGTATCTGTAATGGAACAGTGCCCAGAGTTCAGGCTCTCTGTGAACTGTCCTGTGATTGGTCAGGGCCTCCTGTGATGCTACTGATAGTTGTGAGACTTTAAAGTCATACTTCTGTATTTGGTGGTGGATGTATTGTGTGTAACTGGTTGTGTTTTGTGTGTATTTGCTGTGCATGGGTTGTCAATCCAATTGAAGATATTTGCTGGTCTTATCTATTTTTTTCTTTAATTGCAGAATGTTGAGATCTTATGGCCAATGTACTTTAGGTACCTGACTGAACAGAAGTGTCTTTTTTTTCCTCTACTGGATTACAGACAATGTTTTATTACCCAAGTGTTTTGGAAAAAAGAAGATTTTGAACTGATACAGAAGTGGTGGAGTGTGGTTTCTTGTAAGCACTCAGAGGGAGTATAAAAGAGGAACATGATGAATGAAGTGATTATGTACTGGTTTTTCAAAGGAAAACTCCATGAACCAAAAAAATATACAGTATATATCTGACTGCTCTTACTCAGGCAATTTTCCTTAATAACTCCACAGTTGACAGTCCTTCATTTATCAGGAGGTATTAGATCTTCACCCATGATTTAGTTGAGCACTGGGGTAAGATCACACCTTGTGGTACATGTGGCCTGACGCTGGGACACAACAGTCTATATTTTAAGCAGATTTACCCTGTGATACCCTGTGGGCCATTTGCTCAGTCTGCTCCTGTCTTTGCTTGTTAATGTCCATGTCTCTCTCTCTCTCTCTCTCTCTCTCTCTCTCTGTCTCTTAGAAATATGATTGATATCAAAAACACAGCATGTGGAGCCTTCCAAAAGTTGTTACAGCAAATCCCCAGTGGTGCAGAACATGCTCTACAAGTTTAGCAACACAGGTGCTAGCCAATCAAATTGAGTTTAAATTTTGCCCAAACATTTCATGGCTTAAATAGAGGTCGTGGACAAGGTTGTTCTACCTGTAGCTGATATTTTTTGCCAGAAAGAAGTGCACCCAAAAGTGGTGGACATGTCAAACATCACATCATGAGTTCAGGCTGTGCTTGATCTTTGCATGAGTGTGGAAGCACCACAAGTACGATCAGTGTCCGCATGGCTGCACAGAGTTAGGAATGGATGCGAGCGGGAAAATGCGAGCGAGCAAGAGCAAAACAACTGTGCATTCAGCTTTATTGTGCATTTATTATGTTGAAGCCACAGGAAACTTGATTAAGAGTCCGTAGCAGACAGCTGCAATTCAGCCTAATGACAGGCCCTTTCCTAATGATCCTTGAAGGGATAGTTATTTGTTTTCTTGCCAAGAGTAAGATGTGAAGCTCAATACGCCTCTCATGGCTGTGTGCTAAATAGTAGGAAGTTGAAGCCAGTGGGCGATTGACTTAGCTGAGCATGAAGACGAATGCAGGAAAAAAAACAGCTAGCCTTTGAAGCTCTCTAATTCAAATGTCACATCCCATTTGTTAGGTGGTGGCAAAAAAAAAAGCTAAAGCATTGATTTTTAATGATGAATATTTTTCAGATCATAGAGCTGCTTTAGGAAACTGCCTTTTTTTTAATCTCTGGTTGATACAGGGATGAGAACATCAGGCCTCCAGGCCTGTGGGACAGTTTGATCTGATGCAAGACAGTTAATTAAAGAAAAGCAACTCAAAAATACGACTCACCCAAGCAGAGATGTATACATGTTGGATCTCTGCAAACAATGGACTTTCTGTCTTTATAAGCAAACACTGCATTTTTCTTATTTACTTTTTTGTTTTGTCAGTGCGTTTATTTTTTTGTTGCCTTTTTGTCGTACTGCATGCATTTATTATTTGTTTATTGTTTCTTTAGCTTGTGAAATCAACTTTACTGTATTTTTCTTTCTTCGAATTGTTCCATTTCAGGTCATTAATCATAGATTTACGACTGACTGATTATCAAGTGTCACGCACACTGAATACGTGTTTAAATTAGATTAAAATGTTTTATTATCAGAACTTGATTGCGGTTTAGTTAGTTCAATAAACCTGTCCACATCAATAGTCATGATACCCTTGATATGCTGGCTGACTAATACTGAGAAAACATTCAGAAGAATTTCCTGATCTGTGTGTGATTTTCATATTGTCAATATTGTATATAGTATTATATCAGTGCTAACTGTAGGGAATGTGAGGGAGGAAAGTAAGAGCCTTTTATTTGATTTTTTTATTATTATTATTATTTGCATTAGGTCAGGGCTTACTAAATCCCTACTTTAGTGTATTTCCTTATTTTTGTTTTGAAATTGCTCATCCTAAAGTCCGTCTACTGTGTACTATAAAACAATTTGAATTGCATCATATTCTGGTTGTACATTTTTCCATTTGATCATATCTATTACTTCAGAACTTGTATGTTCATATGTCGTGACACTTCCTTATTTGACTGTATAGATTCAGTTTCAAAGTTGATTCTGCTTTTAACTTATTTTGATTTAGCTACATTTTTTTATACTTCCATTAAGTAATTTCCGTCCTTTTTTATCTTGTCTGGTTTTCTTCCTGTTTTATTTTGTTGTATTTCTTCCTCTGTGTCTACTTTGTTTTACTTCCTACCCTGACTACCGACACCTGATCCTAATTGTCACCTGTGTCTCATTATCTCATTTAGTATTTATTCTCCAAGTTTCACTTTGAGTGACTGCCAGTTCATCTTGTCTGTTCACAGTAATCACACCAACACTCATCTCAGTGTTTATTTCCAAGTGTTAAAATATGCCTCATTGCTGTGGGTTTGTTTGTTGGCACTGTTGCTTGTTTTCTCACCTGTATACTGGTCCTCTTCTGTTTGCAAAGTCTGTGATTCTTGCTGTTTCCTGCATTTTCAGATTGTTCTGAGTCTCACTCACCTGTTTAATTGTGTGTGATACTTTCAGAAATATTAAATCAAATTCACTTTTGATTTGTGTTTAGCTTGTGTTTTACACTGGAGGGCTGATGAAAACAAAGTATCATGGATCACCAGAGGAGAACAGTTTCCACTGTGGTCAGTAAATGACAGTTTGGCACTTGCATAATTCTTGAGGCATTTGTGAATATTGAGATAAGTTTCAGATAGGGTTGGAAATTGTTAATTGTTGTCCTTAATTCTTCACTCTTTTCTTCACTGATGTTTGTGTGATACTTCACTAACCTCGGGGTAATACAGGTTTGTTTTCCACCAGTTAACGGGGTTCACAGCCAGAGGAGAGAGTTTGTCACAGAGCATTTTTTCTTATTTAACTTTTTTAACTTTTTTATTTTTCATTGCTGTTGGATGCATACTTCCCCTGGCAGAGTCACAGCAATATGTGCACCTTAGAGGCTGCTTTAACTGCCTTCAATTTCAAGCATATTCGCTTCTTCTCCTGTTAATTAAATGTTTTGGTTTGATGTGCTTCCCCTGCCTATAGAAGTCATGACTACACTGAATGTGAGGTCCAGAAAAATTATACAAAGATGGAAAAGAAAAAAGTAGTTGTCGGTCAATTAATTTATTTTTTATTGGTTAAATTCTTTCAATTAATCGACTAATAGTCATCACTCTTTAGGGTCGATATACCATCATGCAGTCTTTCTAGCTTTAGAAAGACAGTAATTTGCAATTTTATTTGCATATAGTGGACAGACTTTAGATCTAGTCACAAGCGGTGAGACACACGTGTCTCCAGGTGTGAACTGATGTCTTTAGCACTGATGGGATCACTCAAGACACGTGTTAGTGTCAGATCTAAACAGAGCCCAAGAGGCTTCTTCAGTTGTGACTGACTGGTGGGGAAGTTTTTGTGGCTCCCTGCCAAGGTCACTGATGTCACTTGGTTCATTAGTGCTCCTGGCAGTTGGAATCACCTGAGGCCAAGTGTGAATGGCGGTCAAATCTCCTGAAATTGGACAAATAGATGGTGTGGCAGGTGGAAGGATAAGTGTGTTGCAGACCTCCTTCATTGTAAGGGGATATTTACTTAAAAGTTGATGGCCTCCCCACACTTTCCCTTTTCCTCCCTGTCTTATATGTGTTTTGCATGCCCCTAAATAAATGTCCCACATCCCAGTAATTGGAGAACAGTTGGTGGGCCTGGACCAATCCCAATCCCCATGATCACATTTTTAAAAAAAAACAAAAAAGCTGGTGTCCTGAGGCTTTGGCATTAACTGTAAAGAGATGATGATCAACATAAAAACTGCAACAAGCCATCATAACATTAAAGATAATGTTTAGTCCCCCACAAGGAAATTGGCAGTGTTACAATGTAATTATAATATGTACAAAATTAATAATAATTATTAACTATAAATACATGTATGTTTCTCAAGCAACCCAATAAAATTTAAAGATTCAATTGGAATCCAGTTCAGCCAAATACAATATCATTAATATCATCTATGTTGCCTTTGTTAAGGACTGTTCACTTGCAATACCTTTTACACACACAAAGTAATTCTTTGATTGGAAGAGATGTGCATCAGACTTGCAGTCAAACACTGTTACGCCACTCCTGTGTGATGCACCAAAATGGCTCTGGTCTCTTCCAAACTTTCCCACTTGTAGCATTTAAATGGCCCTGTAGCACGGATGTTTTGACACAGGTAACAGTAATTTAGCTCTCTGTGGACACACATGTGGTTTGTACAATTATTTACTTGAATGCCATGAAGAAGATGCAGCCTACATTGTATCTGAGACTTTTAGTTCAGCTCTAAAGGTCCAAGTCTGGGGCAGATAGTGAGAGAACACTCAGCGGGACAGAGTTTGAGTCTGACCCAAAAAGACGTCATGAGCTGTCTGTTTGGGAGTAGGGAGCTGAGGTGGTAGAGATGGTGGTGGTGTGGAGCTTGTAAGATGAGCAACAAAGAGAATGACAGAACAGGGTGGTTTGTGAATTGGAACAGAGGTGAAAGTGGGCCATGGTCCCAGGCACTGATTGGTTGGATGAGATGTAGTGAAAGCCAGGAGGTTGTTTAGACTACAGAGATTGTGTGCATATAAAGACAACCCTACCTTTTATGAAATACAACAAAATACAGGATATCATTTAGGAAAATGAGATAATTGTCTATGTTGTAATTTTACTAATGTGATATGTGATATATACTTATATGTCGGGATCCGGGCTCACGCTTTTTCCTGTCCCTTATGCTGTTTTATTGTGTTGTTTTCCTGTTCTGCTGGTCCTCTGTTTTCCCTCGTTTTCAGGTGGCTTGACGAGGCTGCAGGGCGGAGTCTCCCTCGCCGCACCTGCTGCTCGTTTCAGTGATTGGAGCCTCACCGCTTATATGCCTCCTGGTCCTTGCAGCAGGTGTCAGCGCGTAACCCAGTTTGAGCGGTATCATGCCCGTACTCTCTTTCGCACTCTCGTCTTCTTTAACATGTGTCTTTGCTCTCGCCTCTCTAATCATAGCCTTTTCCCTTTTTTCCCAGTTACCCGGGAGATCGACGTCCTGCAGCCGGTCAAGTCTCCTCGCCTTTTGTTGCTCGCCCTCCCCAGTTTGCCGTTCATTCCTTTGTTGTAAATAAAACCCTTGCGTATTTTACCTGGTTTGCCCCCGCCTGTCCTTGGGGTCCTACGCTGTCCGTCTCCATTCATAACACTTATATGCCTTAAGATTACTTGAATTGTACCTGTCATGTGAATTGTACCTGCCAATCAAGTCATACATTTACCTAAACACAGTTGGTCAGTGCAGCAAGTCACAATGTTTTCATAAACAAGGTAATGTGGAAGAGAAAGAGCTTGACTACTCAGACCCTGTTCAGACCTGCAGTCTAAAATCAAGTCTATGAGCAAAGCTGTGAATTCACCCAAGATGCATTTGATATCCACTCAGACGACAATTTGAGGAGGCCACATCCTTTTAGCAGTGTGAACTCCATCATTCTGAACAAAAAATGAATTTAGACTGTGTGTATCCAGTACATTATGTTTTACTGTAGATTACTGGTGAATGTGGCAGAGCTGGGCATGTATTACATGCTGATTCAAACAATGATGATCTAATGAAATATTTAAACTTTTCTGTGCATCTATAAACTGCTGGGAAAATGTGACATGGGGTGCATGAAAGAAAAGCACAGTAAAAGCATTGTACTACAGGAAAACATGACTTTAGCTGGGGATGCATATCAGTACGGTTTATAAGTATCACTGAATCAGAGGAAATGAGACTTGTTGATGTTTTGAAATCTAGACATCAATTTGGCACAAATTCAAGGACATTCCGAGGACCTGCATGAATGGGAATCTTTATTAACATCTTTGTATGATCTGCCCCTACAGAGGCTACAGCTAAGGGTTTGCAGCTACACGATGCCCACTCTGATGATTCAACAGAAGTTTTCCTTAAGCGGGGACCAGCGTTTATTACACTAATAGCATCAGCAGATTCAGCCCAATAGAGAGAGTAAATGATGCACTTATGCTTAACACAGTTGCAGTGAGTCACACTCAAAGTGGTCCAATGTCTGTTGACCTTTTGCCAAATACCAACAACAACGTTGATATAGTCGACGAAGACCACAGCCATTTGGCACCACCGCTATAAGGCGGCTCTTACTTGATGCCAGCCATAATGTTCTGATTGCAAATAGCTCTCAGTAACAGCAGGAGCACCACCTACACACTGCAGCATGACTCTGCCACCGAGGCATGACGATGGGCTGATGAAGCTTTCAGCAGCTCAGATAAATAGAAAGGAAACGCTAAGACGAGTGATGGATGACTTATCTGTGGTTGCGATGAGCGATGGCACAGAAAACCATCGGGAGAGGCACTACCTGTGTCTCCGCTCAGATATATCCAGACACATTCAGCATTGCACACCTTTACCTGCCTGTGAAATACTGTCAGCAACAACAACCTACATGCTCTGCAAGCCATGTGCTGCAGTCCACACGCCACCCGCTGTATCCTCCGCTCAGAGATATGAGGAATAAAAATATACCTGCTCTGCTCACAGCTGCACCTCGGAGATAAGTTAGACACACAATCATGAGGGGAGGAAGAGGGGGAAAAAAGCGATTTATTTAAACATGAAATGTGGAGTTTCACAGGTGAGGAGAGGAAAACTGAAAGCTGGAGACGAGACTCAGTTTGAAGACGAGCGACACAGCACATTTCACATTTCACTGAAGAGATAATTAAGCTCTCAGGATGAATGTTCATAGTTAGTTTAAGGTGGTGCTTCATTTAAAAGTAAACAAGACTTTCCCTCATTTACAGGAATGAAGGGTTGGAACGCCCATTGTTTTTCAGTCACTGTGTCAACCTGACTTTTTATGACTTTGACTGCCATCCTTCCAAATCTGAACGATACCCTGATGTTTTTCCCCTGATTTGAGTCACTTCTACTCCTCAGAATAGTGTGAGTCACACTTAACTGTAAAAACAAAAGCTGTCCAAAAGACTTCTAAAATAAATACAATTCCAAAATAGTTGCCATAAGCATGAGGAATGGGTGTGCCATTGTATTGTGTTATCTTTTGTTTAATTTGTTTTAATTTGTTTTCAAACAGTTCAATCAGCTTAGCTTTCTACTGAACCATCCTGTTCTCTTCATTTGTATTTTTGTCACGTGCTGAGTGAAATTAAACTTTTTTTTTTCTTCTTTTTCTAAAGTAATTCTGCACTTTTTTGTCCCTTGACTGCTTGGTCCTTGACACGGAGCCAAACGAAAAAGTGTTTTATGTAATTTAGTGTCCACCACCGTTAGCTTTACTTTCCACTATTTCATTTGAAGGTCAGAATTTAAAAGACAAAATATATGTACTCTTAAATGACTGTAACCATACCAGGAAGCTTGCGCTGCAATGTGAAACCATCAGAAGTATTGTAGAAACTATGTAAAGAACAGTCATGCTAATGACTGTGTGGAAAGTTACCACAGGGGATATTTTAAATTATTAAACTCCGAAGACACACTCACAGCATGCTGGGAAATCAAATATCTATTAGTAAATGAAACCAGTATGTGGGTAAAAATGTGAAAAATCTAATTAAAAGTTCAGTTAAAAGCACTGTTAAATGTTGGTAATGACACTGTACGTCTACAGAAAGCATGTATTAAAGGAATGATAATGAATTCTATGTGCATAAGATATCTAAAGACAATTTTAAGGTCCCAAGCTTTTGGTCCAGATGAGGATGTTTCCCTGCAAACGGCTATAACCCTCTTCCTGCATTATTATAACTGATTTGTTTTTCTTTCCACATTGCAGAGTATAGGCATCACATTTTAACGTCTAATAAATTAATATGTGCAGGGTCACTCACTGTGATGTTGAAAACCTGAAAGGGGGTGATTAGACACAGATTGGCTCTGATTTATTTTGCTTGTTATTCTTATCACCGGATCTGATCTAATGTAATAGATTGGAAAATTTAAGCTGTTTTCTCTTTTCCTTCTTGTTTCCAGCCCACCCAGCGTCATAAATATCTGTATAATAAATCAACTCCACCCCATTTTTGTGGGCCATTCAATATGTATGTGGTGTGACAGGCTCGGTTGAGAGTCAGATCATATATCTACAGAGATGATGGTAAAATAAATCATAGCTTTTACAGTAGCGGTCTGGCCAAGGCTAGAGTGGCCGTCACTCTTTAACCCCCTCCCCTTTTTCTTTCTGCCGCAACAAGGATTTTTCCTCTATCTTTCTCCCTTTCAGGCTCTGTCCCTCAGGGCAGCCTATTTGTAACTCAGAAACGATGTCCTTTCAGGTGTACAGCCCCCATTTCTTCTTTGTCCTGAACCACACTGGTTAAACTGTGCTCTGTGGAGCGTTTTAACGTCAATGAATGGCTGTCACATTAATTTTACACATTTGCATAATTGCCGTGATGAACAAGACTAACACTCAGAGGAGTGGCTGCCTCAGCCTGTGTCTTCAGTGGATTTTCCATGTGAAACCACCAGGTCTGACTTGGCAGGAGCCCTAATGATGGCTCTACTTCACCAAGTACAGACAGTTTATACTCTGTAGTGAATCCACAGCTTGACTTCAATCTCATCTGCATTTGTGCCAGATATTCAAGCCCAAAACTATTTGAAACAACATTCATATTAATAATCAAACCATGTTTGTGGACACTCCAGCCATTCTTCCTTTCCATACTGGCTGCCTACTTATCTCTCATGTAGAATTCTAATCTACCACAGACAAATTTCACAGTTCAAATTCTGTGCAAAAAAACGCTTCACTCTTCTGGCAAAGCTAATCTTGAAAATCTTGGTTTACCTTTTACACTGCGCCAAAAACAATGCATCAAAAACCTCCCCACTGAAGAAGCTTAACTTTAAATGTGAAAGCAGTCAATACTCAACTCTGAGTCATCATTTCTCAAATCCTGGGCTTAAGCTCAACAATACATATCAGTGAACCATCCTGCAATTACTCTTGTACCCAAATAAAGCTGCAGCTGCAGTCCGATGATAAGAAAGATGGTTTTGGTTACTCAGGTTGTGGCTCTGTAGAGATGACAAAGTCCATGAACCAGGTCCAGGCTAATACCATGCTGAATATGGAACATTTTTCTGTCTACAAATCATTAAATAAGTAGCAACTGGACTTGTAGTTTTCTTGAAGACATTCGCCCTGTCTGTAGTTGTCTTCCAGTCCAGTTGCTACTGATTCATAACTTTTGGATAACTATGACCTGGATGGATGACAATCTCCACACACATCTATAGATTGCTGTGTTATTCAGAAATGTTCACGGTCCATAGAGGCAGGGAAAGAAGCCATTTGATTGCAGTCTAGGGTCACCGGTCAAATCCTTCAATTATTCAGTCATATAGTATATACCAGAATCCATTTACATGGTGGGCAAAAATCTGAGTACAGGTATTCATGGCTCCAATGCAGTGAATCCTGATGATTTCACTTATACAATGTAAAATCTGCTTAGGCTGTCTGGGTCAGTGCTAATTATCAGATAATCCCATGACATGACAAAACCCCTAGTGCATGTTGTTAGTGAGCATGTTGAACATTATTCTTGCTATATATTAGCAGAATAACACTTACACAGTAAACATGTTGGCATGTAGAGCTTAACTCAAAGCTGCTGTGTCTGTCTAAAATTAAAACCCCATCTCATTTTTGCCTGCTGCATATCCAGACCTTTTATAAATCTCAGCACAGAGTTTGTTCTTTGTTCTTTGCTCTCTGAAGGTGTGGGGCTTTAAAAAAAAAAAAGGATCACTCAAAGACAGTTCCATCTCCACACAGTGAAAATTGTCTTTGTATCTTCACGTTTGCCTTTTTTTGGATTCTGTTTCTGCTCGTCGAACGCTAAAGGTTCATACTGTCTTTTCTTAAAGGGACTCTGTTCATATAAAATCTTGTCGCTACTTTGTCATGTCCACCTCTGTCTTTGTAATACTGAAACACAGGCGTAGCACCATGCAGTGCCCTTTTGATGATAATCATTCCGAAGTGCAAATGCCTCTGGGCACGGCTCATGCGGTGTACTAACTCAAGGTTCTTTCAAATTCCTTCCCTCCTCATCTCCCTTCCTCTGTCCTCCAGTCAATGACCTGCAAACTGACTGAGTCGGCTTTCTTCTAGAGAAGACACACGACTCTCTTTCAGATGTATCAAATTGAACCATTGGTCATGGTCCGCAGCATGAAATCTACCTAGTATTTTGGCGTCTGCTGAATCAAACTGATTAATTTGCTGATTTGCCTAACACTCACTGAGCCTCCAACCTGTGCAGTACGTTACGAAAATGTTTGGTGCTTTTCTACGTGATGTTTTCTGAATAAAATAGGCTGCCCTCTCTCTTCCATTCATCTGTGGGGCTTTGATGAGAGGACAAACGTAAGGGAGTGGAATGTATTAGTTGCAGTGTAGTCTAGCCTGCAAGCCCTTCCACTCCCCTGCTTCACTGGATGCAAATACAATTATAGCATAAAGCTTTGACTTAACAGAGCCATGGTTAATGTTATCAGTAATACCTGTGAGATTTGTGACAAATACTGCCTGCTATGTACTATTATTAAAAATAATCTTGATTTTTTTTTTTTTTTTTCGATTAAAAACCAAGATTAATCTTGGTTTTTAATCTAAATAGAATTTTGAATGTCTGCAAAGCACATTTGACACCATGCCTCATTTTAATGACCTGCAACATGCCCTTGAGGTATTGAGGCTTCATTTCTAGAGGTCACATGACAGCTCCTGGATCACTGCTCCTTATTGTATAATTCTTTGAGGCAACCTTGTCAGTACCAAGTTTTGGGATACGGTGTGAAACATCATGGTTCTCTTACTCCTACTATATCTTCCTTAGCTCCTTCTATCTCTTTTTCCTGCACACTGTCCAGACTGACTGTCAAGACTGATGAGATGGATGAGAATTTCTCTCTGGAGAAAAACAGGTTTCTTATCAGCTGAGGATTGTCAGGTGAGTGCAATATGGAGAAGATGGATAGGCTTACTGGACAGTATGGGGAGGATGATGATTTGTGTGTTGTACGTGTGTGTCTATGTATGAGAAAATAATATATATTTATTTTTTGAACTAAGAATGTACAGTACTCCTTCTGCTGTGGAACACGTGGCTCTGCTTTGTAGCAGTGTGGAGCATAACCACATTAATGGCAGCAAAGCAAAAGCTGTTTTTTGTTGTGTATATCTGTCAAGAACTAGTGGTAAAATGTTACAAATTGTTATTTTGTTGTATTCATCATTGCAAAGATGTGAATCACTGCAGAAGCAGCGAAACACCAAACGAGTTTTAGTGGTGACATCGGTCACCTCAGAGCACTCTCAGAGGTCACTTGATGGAAAATAGAGAAAAACCTCCTTTCGGCTTCATGATGTTTCTGTGAATATCAGTGAGTGGACAAGCTGAGACCCCGGAGCCAAAACTAGCTGAAAGTGCAGTGAGAGATTTCAAGAGTCCAGTTCATTAGCACTCCACACTCACAATCTGAAGGAAATGACACTGCTGAAATTCAGGTGATAATGCTTGAATAGGCACAAGTGTATCAGCATACATCACTGTTTGTGTTATACATTTCATAAATGTTTACCTGCTGTTAATCATATCCCTTATATCTTATTTTCCATTCTCCCTTCCCTCATCCCCTAATTCCTCCTCTTCATTCTCTGTGTGTCCTCCTTCTAATTTCTGCAGGGGTGTCTGTTTGGTTTAATCATATTTATAAAGTACCAAATTACAACATGCATTATCTCAAGACACCTCATCATTGGGCTGAGATCATACAACGTCATGGAAAGCTGTTGTCACTAAAATCCAATTCAATCTTGAGTGGAAATTCTGTAGTTTACTTTATATTAAAGGGTCCATTAACCTATACATTAAATCTGGTCATGTATACTCTTGATATACACCAAACCATCTTCGGAATGAGCATACATTTGAACAAGCAGTGTATTACACTTAAACACACAGAAGTGGTTTGATTCCAAGGTCTTATATTCCTCTGCATTTTCTGTTTGTGTTTTCCTTTTTTGACTTATTGCGTATGTGTGGGTGCATGCAACCATGCATGACCACAGCTTATATGACACACTGGCCTTAAGTGATAAAAGATAATATCTTCACCTCTACCCAAAGATCAGAAATCAGGATAGAGGAGGAGGAAAAGATGGACAGAAATAGAGTAGATATCGAGGAAGTGGGAGAGAGGAAGGAGGAATTCTCATTAAACTCAAGAGAACAGAACATACCAGAACAGTTTCATCATGTCATGTCCCATGTAGTAATCAACCTTTAAAACTTTAGTGAGTTTTAAGTTTTGCAGAGACACATTTAAGTGGCACTATGTTGAACTTATTTCTCTTTATTTAGCTACATATTTTTTATGTCTAAATGTTTCCTTGGAAAAGGTTTTACCATGAATACTTTATGTGAAGTACATTACATTTTTAGACTTGGCAAAATTCTCTCTTTGAAGGTCAATGTGCAGAGGCCAGGATGTATGAATGCCTGATTTAACATTAACACTCAGCTACGCTGTCCATTTGAAATAAATTGTGTGTACATAATTTTTTCTCCTTGGTGTCAATATTTAAGTGATACATTTTTTGCGTACTGTCTACAGAACACTGACTGTAACATAAATGTAGGGCATGTATTTCCAAAGGCAGAAAAGACAAACAAATAAAACATGACTTTAAAATGCTCCAAAAATAAAACAGCATTTTAGAATGTTGCTACAAAGTGAGCTTTTTAAGCCCAATACCATCTGGGTTGTGTCTGCAAAATTGTAATTCACTCCAAAGTCAAATGGCTCTGCAATATTCTCCAGCTCTCTTTGTCTGTAATGTCAACATGGTGCCTGCAAGGGAAAGCAATAGTTTAGCTTTTAAGTGTTTGATTTGGCAGTTCAGTTGCTTAATCTACACTTTTCCAGCATGATGCGATGATCTGCAGCAATCTAAAACTGTTCAGTACGAAAAAGGGAGTGAAGTGAGAATTATAAAAAATATAAGCATTGTAGTATTTTCATTGTTCTCCATGATTTTTTTTTTCTTTTTTTTCTTTTTTTTTTATATGTTTCACTTATTCTCTTCTTTTGTGAATGTT
This sequence comes from Brachirus orientalis, assembly GCA_016785285.1. Classification (NCBI taxonomy): domain Eukaryota; kingdom Metazoa; phylum Chordata; class Actinopteri; order Pleuronectiformes; family Soleidae; genus Brachirus; species Brachirus orientalis. Next base: position 309,241 of record JAFBJR010000153.1, read on the forward strand.
AACACTTTCACTTATTCTCTGCTTTTGTGAATGTTAACAGTGTGTTTGTGATATCAAGCACGTCTCACAGGAAGAAAACCACAAGATGGTAAATTCCTCTACGGGCAACTGGAAATCATGTCAGTCACACTTCTAATTGTGTTTTCTTGTCTATGGCTTTATCCTCCACATGTGGGTCGTGAGGGGCTGGAGCCAATCCCAGCTGACATGGGGCAAAAAGCTGGGGTTCACCTTGGACGGGTTGCCAGTCCATTGCAGGGTCAACATACAGAGACAAGGAACCATTCTCTCACATCCACACAGTCGATTAGTGTGTCCAATTAACTTAATCATCAAACTGCATATTTTTGGACTATGGGAAGAAGCCAAAGTATCCTGAGAGAACACTCGGTCTCGATCTAACCAAGTTTGATTAAAAACATTAAATCAATACCATGTTTGAATTAATTGTTCATTAAAAATGATTTGTCAGAGAAAAAAAAACATGTTTTTTAACACTTAAAACAGCATTTATTTAGTGCACCCTCTTTCCTTACAGATTAACCAGACTGGATAATTTTTCCTGCTACTCATCAAGACAGGAAGTGAGGAAGCGGTTGGAACAAGCTTGTCATGGGAATAGTCATGATTGCAATTCTTAGTTAGTAATTTAGTACAGTAATTTAGTAGGGGGGGGGGGGGGTTGAATGCTGATTTGCCAATTGGGTGTAGGTGTGTCCTCTTGTTCAAGGTTTGTTCAAGGTTTGCGTTACTCCCTTTTTTCCTTGGCAGATTAAAGCCCATCTGCCCCTAAAGACCTGCACTGTGTAAGCTGAAATTGCTTTTAGAGCATCCAAGTCATTTGATGGAGACTGTGAACATGCGGGTGTAAATCTGTCCATTCTGATTTGTGTCCTATGAATACATGGGGGTTGATGAGGTGCTCTTTGTGGATGGACTTGCAGTCCAAGTCACATTACACGTTTCAGATTTATTGCCTGGTGAAAAGTAGAAAAGACACAAAAAGGCCTGAGCTGTCTGCTTAATACATTTTAATACATGTGGTTATAGCACTGGAGAATGACAGTGAAAAAAGGCAGCCAGCAGCACAGTATTCCCACTAAAGCAGGAAGTTGTAGCAGACCTCGCTTCATGTGAAGTCTAACCCTTAGTGGATTAGCTTGTGGACCATGCTGTCAAACACATTTAAGCCAGGGGTGTTCAAGAACTTCTGAAGGATTCATCTCCTCTGAAAGCACTTCCTCCTACAACACCTTGAACACCCTAAATGTATACTTTCCCTGTCAGTCATTGTGTTAGAATTGCATATCTACTGTACTCAGACTTTCGTCAAGTGTGGTCACAAAAAGGGCTAAATGGAATGGTACATATTTTTAAGGCAGTTTGTGAGAAAACACAGTTAGACTGTGGCGAGGACAATGAAATAAGAGGAAAGAGAGAGAGAGAGAGAGAGAGAGAGAGAGAGAGAGAGAGAGAGAGAGAGAGAGAAATGACATGCATCAACTACAGGATGTATCTTAACCACTGTATCACCACCTTAGAGTCCCAAGTGAGTTGAAGGAAGTTCTGGCTCCTCACCTATGTGTCACATAATAATTCTGTTTGGCATGTTGTTCACCTTATTAGAAAAGTCACTCCGTGTACTTTGCCCATGGACGTGGGCTGAGACACTGAGGAGGCGAGGCGAATAAAATACTCCATACTGCAGGAAAAACCTAGAGTGAAGGTGATGGGAGGCTCCCCTCTGTCAGTGCAGATCCATCCAGCCTTTATTCATAGCTGATCCAGATCATAGTCAAGGTCCCCCAATCTGCTCTGACGTGTTGACTGAGTGTGATGAATATACTGAGAAGAATGTATGAGTAGTTTGAAGAACGTTTCTTCTCATCTCTTTTGCTAATTCACAGCCGAAAATGGCATTCGACTGTTTGTAAATCTGATGCAGACTGATGCAAAATGTGTCTGTCCATGCTGCTACAATTGTGTGAACATCAGTTCTGACTGAGGGTTGACTGAGCCACAGTTTGCATGATATGTTGTAATATTTCATTTCATGCATTTTGCCAGTGATCACCTACTATTTCCTATTTCCTACAAAGATTTGAGGTGTTTTTACAGCCATGTGGCACATCAAGCATTTCCTTCCACTCTGCATCTTTCATGAGCTTTATCACATGCATATGTGGGTGGAAAAACCTCAACTTCCAGGGGGAATTAATAATACCTGAAATATCACAAGACACTTTTACACTTGGCTGGGGTGAAACAGTTATTAGACTGAGAACAATTAATCATGACAGACAGACTTAGTGGAAATGGAGTGCAATACGAGAAGCAGGTTTCGGGATTTGGTGGTAGAGAAGCAAATTAGAGCCAACTGAAGATCATTTCTGTTAACCTCTTGTTCCAAGTGTTTAGGAGAACCTATAAAGGCACCGAGGCTTCAGTTTAATGAATACCTCATTGTGAATGTGAAATTGTTGCTCACAGATCACCTCAAATCTACTGGATTTACTGGACTTTTAAATGACAACCAAAACATAAACTCCACAGGTGAGAAGAGAGACACAATGACTTGATGAGATAAGGAGATCAAACCTCTTAAATCATCCGGTCTTCATCACACAATTACATGAAGCCTACACAAGAGCAATATTTCTGAATCCTACATTGCTGCACTCACCTGTGACCAATACATTTAATTGGAACTAAGAATGCAACTGTTTTGCATAGTTTCAAGGTCAAGAGATAAAGTTAATTTGTGTGTATGGTACATTACAACTCCATCACCATACCTCATGTATTAATGAAATGCCCATTTACAGTGACTGCAGTGACTTATTGAACTTTATTAATAAGATTAGATTTAGTGAGAAGGATTCAGAACCCAAACAACAGAAAAAAAAAAAAAAAACATCACATTATAGCAGCAAACTCCAAAACCAATCATTTTCAGACTTTAGAAATAGATTGTCCCTTGTAAATTAAACCAAACACTTTCATGTGATTTTATCATGCTTCCTTTGCCTCAAAGCAGCTGTTGAATTTCTTGCTAGAGCCACATTGGATGCGTTGCTGATCAACTATGTTGTGTACCTGTGTGTTTTACACCATATGCCTTTGAAACTAGTCAAAAATAAGTAGGTGTCTGTACTCGATTAAATGTCTGAAATCTACTGTATGTTATGAAACTGTCTTGCTGTCCTGCAAATTGTTTTACAATGAAAGACTTGTTAAAATATACTAATGGATCCACTCAACATAAACAATAAAGTGCTTGTTACACACAAATGTGCGTGTTACATTTTCAACAAATATGGATTTTTTTGAACACTCTCATCATAATTATAACAGTTTATTGCAACCATTGGAAATCCAGTTGATAGATTATCTCTGGATTGGCTACACAGCCTGTTAAGCCAAAACAGAAAGTAGAAGAGTGAGGGCATGCAGGATTTAAAAAAAATATATAATTAACATTTTTGAGCCTGTCAAATTCTGATCAAGGAAGGTGGAAGTTGAGGTGGTGGCAAAGCTTTGCCAATGGCAGCAGTGTGAGGCTACGTTGCTGTAGCAAGAAATGAGTGAAGGATGAGTGTTATAAAAAAAAAAATGGACCGCTTTGGTGTGAGAGTGGCTGTGATTGGAGTGTAACTAATAGACTGCAGTCAGCTGGGTGTCAGTCGATTACAAGTGGGGCGGACGAGCCATGTCCTGCATGAATTAACACATGGCTTCATTTAATCTATTAAGACGTTTTATGAAAAACATGCATCAGTATGAACCAGGTTGTTACTCCAGACAGTCCTGAGGACTTGAGCTGTACTTAGATGTTTGTTACAGGCTGTTTTCAGTCTATGGTGGGAAAAGGCCTAATAGACCAAATATCTGCATTTATCAGCAGGCTCCTCCTCGGTGAATCTCTTTACCTACTTCTGTCTCTGATCCTATCAGAAATGGCTCTGAGATGATCACAGTTTATTTTCAGCAGTAGCAGTACTAATTTCACTCCTTGTAATAAATACAAGGTGTTGCTCCTCATTTACAGGTTTTGCTGGCATTTACTTGGGAGACAGGTGACATTAACACCTCTGTACTGTTAAAGCCACAGCATTAATGTTTCCCAGACTTACTTCACAATCTCACAATCACATTTACAGTGGCTTACCTCTGAGTTTACTAGATCTGTAACTGACCTCTTTAAAGGTCACATAGAATGGTCTTTTTGGACCAAAAATCAAGATTACTGATGTCTACTTAGATAAATTAAATAATATTTATGGTCAAAAACCTCATAGTCTCTTCAGATTAAGCCAGTTTATTGCTGCTCTCTGCCAGCCTCTGAACAGGCACTCTGTTTCTGAGCTAATGCCCGCCCCCCAGAACACCGAGTCTCTTGTGATTGGCCAGCTACCAGCTGACTGACTGCTCCACGGTGCTTCTTCTTCTTCTTCAGGTTGAATGTTCACGCCCATGACCGGGAGCAGTTGTTGGGGGAGGGTTCATTGCACGGCAAATGTGCTAGTTACGTAACTAAACTCAACTTTTCAAAACCGCTTGGTCGAGCGCAGGTGAACAGAGATGCCCTTCTTTCTCAGAAGTGGCTGAAGTGTTTATTGTGACACTTTAGTGATGTTTAGATACGGGAAGGACACGGGGACACACCAAAAAACATCAGAAGTCCTCTTTAAACAGTGACTAAAGAAGTTGGTGTGTCACTTCTGCACGAACGTTCACAATATCCATAAACTTTGTCGCTTTGGAGAAACATAACCATATGTTAGATCTACCTTTGCCTGCCACACTTCCTGTCTTTTTTCCTTCACTTAGTCATATACTCACCTTATCACTCTCTCTCTCCCCCTCTACACACACTCACACACGCCGTAACTCATCTGCAACTGTCATCCTCCCAGGGATTTATATCTTAAGAGAAGGGGAGATTGAAAAGGTGAGATCAGTCGAGCATGGTGAGGGAGACAGCTCGAATGGGAGCAAGGGATGATGCACGATCTGTGTCATTCCCCCCCACTATTTTCCCCATCTTACATCAGAAACCATGACATCCTGCCCATATGACTTTCAAATTCAAGTTGTGCTTCACTGAATAGTTTGAATTAACGCAATCCCGCCATTCTGTTGTTGTTAATGGCCCCATGTTATGCTTGAGTGTATGCCTACTCTATAAAAGGTAGTGTCCTGTTATGTGAGGTTCTTATAATCCTTTGTAACAATTGTAGACAACGTGAATCTAGTACACCAGTGTTGGGTTTTAACGTGTGGCTGTCATTTCATAACTGATTGATGCGATGTGTCCATTTTTGTTGTAATTTCATTTTTCTTTTCTTTTTTTTTTTTTTTTTTTTTTTTTTTTTTTTCAGATGAAGTTTTTTTTTTTTTTTTTTTTTGGCACACAGCAGCAAGAAAACACCTGATAACAGAAGTAAAACAATTGTGAGAGGAGAGGTCACAGGATTCAGAATTACACGGCAAACCAGAAAACAACTGTTTCTCCTGTGACAAAAAGTCACCCTGTTGTTTGTGTAAATAAGTGTCCAGACAGTAAATGTCAAATTTTGAAGGAGTTTGATGAATGGTATATAAAACCTATATATATATGGTATAAATAAATTCCTCTTTAGGTCCAAGTGAACATTTTGAGGTAATTTTGTTCAATGCCTTGTGACCAGCTGTGATTTGGTGATGTCACAGTGACCTTTTACCTTTATGCCTAACCACCACAATGTAGTCTGATAGTCCAGGATTTCAAATGGGTACTTGTGCCACATGTAATGAAATTTCCTTAAAGTGCTCCTGAGCTATGCTGTCCAGTTGATGTTTGACCTTTGGATTCTAATCGGTAGGTCCTTGAGACAAAGAGGAGATTGGTGGCAAATGTGATGGAATCCCCAGCTAATTAAGTTAACATAATGTCACCAAAAATCGACTGCTGTATTGTCACACCCTGAACACCACGGAATTTGACAGATACTGTAAGTAGCTTTATTTATATATTTATTTTCAAGCTCACTTTTTAGATGTTTCTTTTCCACATTTATTAAGTTTCTTTACAGTGTAGGCAGCGGTTACCACGACTACACACTCTCTCTGAACTTCCCTGTGAACGGTCAAAATTCCATGCCAGGATCCTCTAACACTGGAAACAGAGTACAGGAGGTGCAGAATGTTAGTTCCCCTTTCACGTCACTTGATGTGAATTGTGCTGAAATGTTACAATGCAATAATTATCAGTTAAATACGTTGCCTACTACAGCTTTAAATATTTGTAAATGTTGACTCCCTAACAGTCTTCAAAATTGGAAGTATGTCTAACCTCACTGACCACTGAGAACAGCAAACTCAACCCACAGCGTTCAGCCACTGCTTCTGTGGCATGTGGCACAAAGCTGAATGCCACTTTATCAATACACACTTTGCTGCGTCCTCTCCATTAATGTTTGGCTGTTAAGTGCACTTGGCAACATTTGAATTGGCCTGTGTGGAAACTCTCCACCCTATGGTGCAGCAGAGAACCATACTGATGAAGGAGATAATGTTTTTGACAGGCCAATGCATCATTCAGACTTTATAATCAGCTGGCAGCAAACCACATAATGTCTGTCTCCGTGCAAGTCAAACACTCACTCTTATATTGTGTGTATTTGTGTGTGTAAAGTGGAGTACAAAAAATAGATGGCTGTTAAAATGTTGTGTGGGTGTTGCTATTCTTTTGGACAAAATCAATTTTAATACTAGGATTAAATATAAATGTCAATAGTTATTTTGTCTTTAGAAGAATTTATCCAATAACATTCCACATAAAAGGCTATTTTGGTCCCACCTTTGGATGTGATTATGGATCAGCTGCTTTCAATTATTCTTGTTGCCAAGCTTTTTCTCACTCTCAGCCATTCACTTGTACATCTCAGCCATACATTGTACAGTAATGTGGTTTTTACTTTATTTGTAAAACTTTGTGTATGGGTTTGTTATATAAATGAAAACAATTTATTATAGGAAAACAAAACCATAAATACATTTTGTCAAAATGTGATACCTTATGTAGTTTTGGTAGTTTACCATAGTAACATTTGCTTATTACAGGCAATCTAAGAGAAGGTCATTATTCTTTTGGACTTGAGTTGCTTTGGGCGGAACCATGCGTTACTTATAGACGGAACCACATTAGTTACGGGTGACCTCTCAAGTTCATTGTTCTCTTTTTTTTTAATGTAGACACTGGCTTTATTTTCTCTAATTGAACTTTAGAGAGTTAGTTCTCAAGACCTATATGCGCTTAAATTAGTGGGAAATTAAAAAGATACTATTATACTTATGCATCGGAGCTACAAAGCTCAGCTCTAACATGCTCTGACTCAATTAAAACTCTGAATGGGTCAATATTTCTACCAAATGTTCAGATGGGTTTTGCCTTAAAAGGTTCTTATACCACACATTATTCTACAGCAACCCATAATACTGTGTTCTCCACGTTATTAGAATATTGAAATATCGTTTCAATATGGTGACTTTGATGGGTTAACATTACACCCAGTCGGGAGTGTGGTCTGCTATGCGTAGAAATTGAATTTCCTCCAGAAATGAATACATATACCAAGTGAATTCTCCCCGACACACACACAGTTTCTGCCATGTGGCAACTTATAAGTTAAAACTTCTCTCATGATGCACTCCTGAAAAGTCCTGAAAATATAATGATGCAAGCATACGACAAGAAAATAAACTGATATAAATTCAAAATATCTAGTGAGCATCAGTGTCCATGAGATTCTATAAATGTATGTCTTTATCTGTATTTAGACATATATATAAGAGGAATAATCACTACCATATGCTTGTTTACTTGTTTATCTGATTAGGTCAATAAAGTTTAAACCTAAATTAAATGGTTTCAGTTGGCTTCACTAAGAAGTATAAAGTACAATTTTCCATCATCAAACACAGTGAGGTTCCTTCTGTTGCCATGTGTCTTCCATTATCACAAGCTGCGACACTCAGTCTCACTCATGCACACTTTTAACAAGAGCAAGAGTGTGTTCTGTAAGTCAGTCCAGCTGTCTAAATAATGTGGTTGACTTGTGAGTGGTTGGGAGCGCTGTAATGCCACCTGCATAAGAAAAACTCATTTAAAAGCTTTTTTGATGAAAACCCAAACTATCAACTTGTCACTGAGTGAAAGATGTCTGTGACGCACCAACTATGACTGCAGCCTTCTGGTATGATGCTATCTACTGATGGGGTTTCAATTTTCACCTAGTTTACGGCTTTAGGTGGGCCAACGCTGCTAATCCGACCCAGATGGGACATGACCAGTTTTTTTTGTGCCCATCATTTACAGTAAAACGTCTAAATACTTCATCTGTTGGCTCTTAAGTTGTCATAACTGCTCAGTGTTTCATTGACATGTTATTCTGATTTCTGATGATTATGGTCTTAAGCCGACTGCAGTGGTTCAACTGGCAGAGCTTAAGTTACGCCAGTTCAAAGGACTGCTTCATTGTACATAAACGTTAAGTAAGGATGTATTTGCGGGTCCGATCAATGAAGATATTACCCACATTATGGCAATTTAAACCACATGTAAGCCTGATTTTCCCCCTCTACAGTTTATGGATGCTGAACATGTCAGATATGAGCACAACAGGGTTTGATTCAGACTTTATGTGCCTGTTTAAGTTCACGTATTTCATCTCCTTCCTGTGCTACAGAGAGCCGAGGCTCTTCCCACAGAGCAATCACATCACATTTACACACACACGATATTGGAACACATTTAACAACACAGGATAAGGAGGTGGACAAGATCATAAAGATCAAATTTCCACCTTTAAACATACAGTACCACGAGGAAAGCTTGAACTTCTTTTGGTTTGAGATTTTTTTTTCACTATTATTATTCATGCATACATTGTAGACATTCCTCCATGCATTTGGACTGTGTTAATGTATGTTTCAAAAGTGGATATGATGTTGTGTTGTGCAGAGAGAAAATGGTCCTAAACACAGGGGTTTCGGGGTCGTCTTTGTCTTATCTCATCTCCACTCGTATACACCACAGGGGTCTGCAGCACTAATATCTTACCAAGTGGGTGACAAACTTAAATAATATGAAACTGTAAACAACACAAAGTATATTCTTCAAATTGAAACTGCTGCATATGTTAAAATTAACTGCAGCTCTCTTAACATGATTTACTGCATGACATGAAATTACCAACTGAAACCAAAGCTAATTATTTATCTTGCAACATCACCGATGCACAGCTAATTAGCCAAAGCGGCAAACAGTAGTTCAGCATAAATGTGAGGGCTCACTGTTGTGTCAAGAAAGTGCATTAAACTGTAACTTAGCTTCTTTGTAAACACTAAATGAAAATAGATTCAATTATAATTTAGGTTTTTTTTGTAATGGTGTAGGCATAAACAAAGCTGAAAGCAAACCTGGAAGAAAACATTGCCATGTTCATGGAACATATTTCAGAACTACTGCTTTACACATGCAAAATGTATGAAAACACAACATGAGAGGAATAAGTAGAAATGTGAATATTTATTTACAAGGCAAATAGCTCCCTTTATCTCAGATTTTCTTTTTTTTTTACTTTATAACTCAAAAACAAAACCTATAGGAGGAAAAGCATAATATATCATCTTAAATATAATATATGCAATTTCCTCCATAGTTTTTTGTGTTGACACTCATTTGACCTTTTTTCACATAATTCATTTCAGGTTTACTTTTGGAGGACATGGAGTGATTTTCAGAGTTTATTCATTTTGGTTATATTTTCATCCATTACCTGCAATAATGGATGAAAATGCATTTTTAATCTTTGGACTAAATCCAACTCATTATTTATATTCAAAACAATGTTATACCTTTAAGGCAATTTTGGTATTATTTGTCTTTGTTAAATTTCTCATTTAACAGGTCTTCGCTGTAGTATTCCCAGGGAATTTTTACTTTGTAAAAATTATAGTTTGAGCAAGTATCTTTCTCTGTATCATGCTCTGTATCATGCTATCTCAATAAATCTTTTGTGGGTTGTATTTCCCAAAGCTTTTGCATTTCTGAAATATACAATACACTTGGTAAGTTGTCTTCATCTTTTTCATTGCATTGTTCTTTTAATATTGATATCGCATTGATATTGTGCCAGTTTCTGGCTTTCATAAGATACATGTGGCCACGCAGGTCAGCTTGTTGGTTAGCAACCTTAGTTTAAGCCCGAGCCACATACATTTTTTGTTTTAAGTTCCTTTTTCTTCCACCTCTTTCTTGTGTGGGTTTTTCTTTGGTGGCATTGCTGTGGTCCAAAGCTGTAGTCATGTCTGAAAACTTTTGTTTTGATGTTCAACTCAAACACTGCTTCTTTTGCACTTGTTTAGAGTGTGGGAGGGCCCAGAGGCATTCCATGCAGAAATGAAAAGACTATAAAATGCCACAGAGAAAGAGAAAGCCCTTGGCCAAGATGGAAGATGGGGCCTTCTTTCTGTGAGGTCATAGCACTGAACACTGAGCCCACCATGCTACCTAATGAGAAGGAGGGAGTGGGAGATGGAGGAGACCAGGGGAATCACCAGCCTCCTGCATGGTGCAGTCAGAAATCATCTTCTTGTCATTTAAGTCCCGAAACACTCCCCTCTGTCCATCTCTCTTGCTTAACTTGAGCTTCCTTCAAAGATGAAGACATTTACAAAGGCCAAGTCTGAAACAATCCGAGTTCATCATGCCATTCATCCCGTCAACCTCGATCTGGATTTTCTAAGCCTTTTCTCTCCAACTCAAGCGAGTTGGCTCCTCTAAAGCAAAAAGGAAAAGAATAATTTAAGTTGGATTGTTGTTATATTGTCTGTCAAATTCTTTGAATTGCCATGATGTGACTGAAAATTGTTTTTCTGTCAATTGTTGCCCAGCCATGTCTTGAATAAATCTGTTGTAACAGAACTTTTTCACTGCAGATACTTTTCAACACGAAATAGTAGGACAAACAAAGGTTTTACCAGTAACATTAATTCGGATAATTAGGATTCCACACCTTTAAGAGTGTCAGGGTCATACTATTGTTCAAGTGTAAGGGTAAAGTTTCACACAAAATGACCCATATGTTCATGGATGTGTTCCAATGGTCATTATATCATCAAATGTAATGGTAGCCTAAGACCTAAGAAATTGTTAACACACCAAATGATCTTCTGTTAAACCAGAAACAAAGTAGCTCTACATCATTGTTATAAATGCTAATAATACTATCCATGCTATTGGTGGGTTCCACTTGTGGTAAGAATCAGAATTTCTGAGTTCATAGTCGGACGTCTCAAATGGAGTGCCCCCTCAGGTCAGATTTCCAACTCCAAAAAGTTGATGCTTCCTCACAAACCCCATCATAGGACTGTTCAATTTCTGTCCATGCACTTGATAACACAAATGTTGCCCATTCAATACTGTAAGTCACAGTATCTATTCAGTCTGTCTAAAAAGAGAGGGAAACGTTCCAACGTTCCAGTCAGTCGCCTTCTGTGAGCAACTACCTTCAAAGAAATACCAAAATATGAGAAAAGGTGCCTTCCTCTTTTGTTGACTTCTCCTCCCCACTTCCCTGTTTTCCCCTCTGACAGTTTTTGTTGCAGAAGATGGGAAATTGATTTAGTTCTCTGGTTTTATATACAAGCATGCTAAGTGACATGTCCTGTCAATCACTCAATCTTATCCATTCTGTTTATTCACGGCGTGACACTTGAACACAACAAACAGCGCTGCGCTTGAATCGTCTCAGGAGTCACCGTGGGACCTAAGTGATTGACAACTCTCTGTCTTGTTCTGTCTTTAAGCAATTTACAAGTAACCTCAGTGGGAACTGAATGAGTGTCAGAACACATAAAAGAGTCAGAGAATATGTGTGTTATACTTGTTAACACATGATTTGCCAGAGTCCAGATGCAAGAGGTGCCACAGCCCATGCCACATCAACTAAATTCCAAGCCTGGATGAGTTTCCCACATGAGATTTTTCCTCGCCCATCACAGCATTATCACCATGGGATATGGTTGGAGCTTTTTAATTGGGTTAGTTGTTTATTTCCAAGGAACTGCACTGACTGCAGGTGACACCTGACACAAAAAGTCCCCAGCATCCTCTGCATTCCCAACTGTTCTCTCTCTTTGTGTACACAGATGCCTTCCAGTGTCCAACCCTGAACTTCCTTTCACCTATAAATCAAGTCAAACTGATGGTAAAATGCTTGAAGCGCTTATATGTGATGGAAGTCAGTTGCATCCCCTTTGCTAAATTGAAATTGCATAAACATGGCTGAGGCCACTGATGCTCCCCGACCATATCCACATGCCCTTCTGCTTAATCCACTGCTGCTCCTTTACATCCCACTCCTCATCAAAACACTCCTCCAGAGCGCCACATTCATGTTTTTGTTTTTTTGGAACAGTCTCGTCCCTTTCTTGTCTACGTGCCTAGACAAACCTCCACTATGGTTTCATCTAACTTGTGACTTTAATATGGTCTACAGGATCATTTTGAAGCTGCCACCACACAAGGTGCTCTTTAAACTTAAGTTAAGCTTGATAGCTTAATGATTCTTGAGAGCTGAAGGGAACATTAAATAAAAATGTCATACAGACTTTTGTTTTCTTGAAATGTTCTTTTGCATAACAAAAAGCTTGACAGGCTCAAAGTGAAGTGCACACAGAGAAGCACAAATGACAGAATGATAGGTTTTTTAGGTACGTCAGCTATTTTCACTGCAGTATTCACTATTCACTCCGAGCCCGAGTGATATTTGGTCAGAAGAACCAATATAGTGTGGCTTACATTGTATCTATATAAAGATAAATATGAGCTGAGCTGTTTTGTTGCCTGTCCTCCCCAAACTGCGCATCTACCAATATCAGCAGGATTTAACAAACAGTTCGGCTCTGTACCAAATATGATCCCACAGTTACAGTGGCCTATTCCCACCCTCGTCTGTGACACACACATGCACACACAAACATCCTGTACAAACATCAGCAGACATAAATTATGCCGTCTCTAAACTTTCAAGTGGAGGCAGGATTAGACGATGTGCTTCTAAACTGCCAGTATATCTGCTGAGAAGAGATGATAAGATTTTCGAGAATATTTCCCTACTCTGGCTCTAAACCTGAGTGGTAGCTGAAGATCAAAAGGATTTAGGGGCTTGGAGAACACCGACAGGCAAGAGTGTATGGTTATGGAATATAGATGTGGAAATTGATCTGTCTACATTTAATTTTAGAAACATCTGGATGTCTCTGTGGATCAGCCACTTCATCTGATGATGTCTCAGGAGTGTGTGTGTTCGTGTGTGTGCTCTCAAACAAAAGTGACACAATATTCAGAATATTTTTTTTTGTTAAAGATCTTATAATTTCTAGGATTTTGGATAATTCTGGAACAAAAAAAATGAATCACAAGTACCATGTGAGGAGCTATCAGTCATTTATTACCAATCCACTTATTAGTAACCTGTTTCTTGCCCCAGCTCCAAAGCTTTATGCACATGCTCCATGTCTTGTTTTGTTTGTATGGAGACATTTGAAATGATGTTGTGCCCTTGGATAACTTTTCAAGAACAAAAAGGAGAAAGTTTGTACAAGGAAAGTTCTGTTTCTGGGTGAATAAGGCATTATTATAATGCCCACCATATCACATAAGCATCCTGCCTCCTCCCTTTTTTCATATCAGGTGTAAACCTTTACAACTTTGATGAGGATGAAGCAGAAACACATTCTTCTTTTCATGAAGAGATGGAAAAATGGAAAACACCATAACAGGGAACTGCAGGAACAGTAGTCAGAATGTAAAGTGGTGTCAGAACAACACATTAACTTGTTGATGTATCAACAACACAGAACTCACCACGTCAGATCATCATTAATGATGTGGAGGATTTCAGGACTACATGCTGTTTTCCATGTGAAGACATTCTGACATGTTTTTGGAGAAAAGCACAGGTGCAAGTGATCATGTTAACAATGGTTCTTTGCAGATCAAGTTGTCAGGTCGCTGACAGTGTGCAAGCATGCATCCTGAAATGGTGGACTGTCAAATATCAGGAAAAATTCCTGCACCAAATGATTTAGAATTACTCCTGCAATTGTTTTTTTAAATTGTCTGTGTCGGCGTCTACAGCTCCAAAGCAGAATGTGACTAACTTCTCCTCAGGTATTTTAAAAATATATAAGAGAACACTAAATGCTCCCACAAGTAAATACCAAAAGTCACTCAGCATGTGTGTGTGCAGCAGAGTAACCCCTTAACTCCAGAATTGGGACACTGATGATGCTTTTCATCATTTCACTCTGAAGGAATGAGGCCGGCATTCATTTTCTATGTTTCCCCTCTGTTTTTTTTTACTTCTCTGTTTTCTAAGAAGTGGAGTACATCAGTGACTTAATCGCCAAATGTATGTGCAGAGTAAATGTAGAACACTTTTGTTCTACACAGACACACATTTGTAACTTGTCATGGAATTATTTTTTTTAAAAACCTCCACAATGAAGTTCAAAGCTTAGAGATACTTTGAATGAAGGGGGAATAAAAAATGAAAATAAATCATTTTTGCTTTAATACGATACTGATAAAAAATTAGTGCTATCACCTGAACCAGCTTGTAGTACACCAGTATAAAAATACAGTGTAACAACTGCTGACCGAGGAAGGTTTTAGACTTGGAGCAATGGATTTGCTTCAGAGGATACAAGGCTGATCAACCTCTACAGTCAGGCTGACACTAACCCCAAAAGTCTTCTGGCTCCAAAGTCAAGATCAAGAGACAGACAATATTATGAGCTTCAGGCTTTTTATTCATGTCAGCAGTAAAACAAATCATACATATATCTCTCATTCTCATCTTAATTTGTTTCCTGTTATTAAATTAATGCTTAGTAGTCCCCCCAATCATAGAATTTCCACCCTCACTTAACCAAACCCAAGTTCACTGTTAATGCATATTAAAAAGTGTATGACAAGGAAGTTCACTTACCAAAGGTAAGTTGGTCACTTGCCTGATCCTCTGTGGCAAAGTGTCCCTAAGAAAGGCAATGTGGCCCGGAATTGCATTGTTTCTGTCCAAACCCATCTGCACTTTAGAAAACATGAATCAAACCTGTTATAAGTTACAGGATCCTCAAAGGCATCCTCTGAGTAAGAGGAATATTTGTTGTGAATATCATTGTCTTTCAGATACACACAGTGTGCTTTACTCGTTTCACTCTGGGCCTAAGTTTAAATGCTGACAAAAATAGCAATTTTATGGAAATTCTAGAGGAAATGCTATGGAACCAAGGGGTCACTATGATTCGTCTTTTAGGAACATGGAACTCTCATGGCAATCCACCCATTCTGACTGGCCAACATTTCCATCTTCTGAAGCACATCACATAGCTCTCTCTATTTATTCTCTATTTATTGTCTTTTTTTTTCTTTTTTTCTCAACCTTTCAACTGAAGTGCATCTGTCTTGATACTCCTCCTGTCAGCTGATCAAAGGTTTGTGTGTGGGATGAAGTCTGTTACCTCATCTCCTTGGGCAACTACAGGCTAAACTTTGGTCCAGTAAAAAGAGGAGAACAGCCCTCCTGAACCACTGGCCTCTTAAATATGTTCAGCTAAGTACTGCAGCTTCCATCTCCTCAGAAGGTCAACGGTGTCCATGTGTGTTGAAGAGCCTGTGGGATTTTATTACATCTTTGTTGAACTGCGGTGTCTGAAATGCCTTCAGTGGTAATATTCATACAGCAGCTGTTGAACTTTCAGTCCACTGCAGTATTGATTTTTCCATTTCACATTTGGCATCATATTGCTTTTAGAAACAATTGTCTGTCAAATTGGTAACAGAGTTAGCAATTTGTTTTCACTAACATCTCACAATTTTGGGGAGATTTGCATCTTTTGCATTTAGTGACTTTATTCCACTGATCTGTGTTGAAGTCAACGTAACCAAACAGTGTTTGTCCATAACTGAATGTTGATTTGACTAGTACTCCTAAACTCTTTACATGCTCATGGTGAAAATACTAATCTTGGTGTCCCTGTAGATCTGAATCTTTAAACTATATTTATTTTTAAATGTACACATTTAGGGCTCTAGTATTGTAGACCAGGCGCAGGCGCACCAATCAGAGCGTCCCCGCACACAAGCAGGAAGAGGAAGAAAGAGACTAGTTCAATAAATCAATAAAATTGATGTTAACACCATGATTTTATGTATCTTTAATGTGATTGAGTAAATTGTGGCCAAAAAAATGTATAAATGGAAATGTATTTATTCACATTTAAGGACAGAGCTGTGCAGCCAGGTGGTCTCTCCTCTCCCGTCCGCTCTGCTACTCTTCCTGCTGCCGACATGCAGCTCGGCCTCTCTCTCTGTCTCAAGTCCTGTAATGTGTCCTCCGTGAGGTCAAAGTGGCATCCATGGCGTAAAGATATTTTGTGTAGCACGCAACATGCCACAAAGAATGCACTATCTGATGCCGAGGCTGTTTGTGGTTGTGGTTTATGACAGTTTATACTGTGTTAATTCCATTCCATTACACGTGCCAACCGCATTTAATCTGACATAAGATGTGACGGGACAGTCGTTATAGATATAAATTTGTGTGCTGATTCAGATATTACATTAAATAGCGGTTGTAGTGATTATTAATTGCATTGAAATGCGCCTGGCATCCTGTAAACCTGTCTGTGAGGTTTTGGTGACATGTGTGCACTGTGCACTTCGCCACTTCTCACCTTCAGCACAGCCTTTTGGCACGAAATTGTCACTGCACCAAGCTGAATCTGTCGACACCTCCCCTGCTTTGCCACCACACCAATCTCGGCGCACATTGGTCTACCAAATTGCCAAATTCACTGGGCATGGTGTTGCACAGGAAGAAATTACCACTGTGTGGGCTGCGCTACGATGCGCCACCTTGCGCTGCGCCACAAAATTAGAGCCCAAAATATCACACAAAATGGCCACTTTCTTGAAAAATAAAGACAGCACTCACTGCTTTGTTAATTAATTAATTAATTAATTAATTAATTAATCAACAGTTTGTCCATATAATTCACCCACCATTGATTAGTCAGATGATCAGTCAAGTATAAAAATCAAATACCACTTTTAAAAGAAAAATGCTTGTTTCCCTGTGTAAATACTATGGAACAAAGCTAGGAGTTAGCAGCAAAGAGTTAATTTATGATTGCACAATTGATTTTATGGATCACATCATCAGTATGAAGAACTGAACAATACTTTTGGTGATTAAATTAATTCAAATCAAAATTTAAATCAGTCTTTGTGCCGAATCACAACATGCCTCCACTCAAGTCACTTTACGTTAGTCACTTTACGTTCAACGTTAGGCTGAGACCTTACAGTATTGTAGAGAGAAAGAGAAATGTAACAGCTCACACCATGAGCAAGAACTTGGCATCAGTGGAAAAAAAATAATAACAGGAAGAAATTCCTGGAAGAACAAAACTTCGAGAGGTAGAGCAATCTGTAGTACCTTAGCAAGTTGGGATGACAGGAGTAAATGGGGGAGAGAGAAGTGGGGGATGGGGGATGGGAAAAGAGGTAGAAATTGAAGGACATTGATTTTTCTTTGTTAAGTAGAATGGGGAGGATTAGTCTACTTGTGGATCTGTGATCGGGTGATTTATACAACAGTACAGCACTAATGTTTCACTGCAACCATAAATGTAAAAAGAAAAAAGAGACATATTCTTTGGTCAGAAACAAACACCACGCATGAGTTGTGATGTTTTAGATACATAGATAGGTCGATAGATCCCCAACCTAATTGATGAAAGAACCTGTTCCTTCCTTTCCTTCCTTCGCTCTCTCTCTCTCTCTCTCTCTCTCTCTCTCTCTCTTAGTGTAATGTGGACACATTTTCTATGTTTGTGCACATCACACGTGACTAGGATCAAATAATATGACCATGGAGACGCAGTTATTTGATCTCCATGCCTGGTGGGCTGCACAACTATACCGAGAATGTTTCATGTGAACACGGCTTCATTATTTCATTTTGACCCTGTGCATTCTTTGAACCATACAGCTAGATGATTAATTCATCTCTTCCTTTTCTGAGGCTAGAGTTGGACTCTGGGGAGAAGGAAATCTGAAGTCGTAATGTTTGGTTTGATGTCAAAGCGCAGTTAACAAGGCAAGTTGAGCTAAATGGACCTCAGTCACTAATTGACACAAAGCAGAATTGTCAGTTCACCAAAAAAAGGCTCAGTGTAAATCATCCGATGGACAACAGTAATGAGTCGGACCTAGAAGTATAATACAACAAAAATCTAATGCTAATGCTCGACGACAGTAGAACAGCAATCCTTATACAAGGTAAATTAGATACATAGAAGCTAAAAAACTGCTAAGTTTGTGGGATCAGGCAGGAGTGTATATCTGTTCCAGCGATCCCAACATTTAATGCAATCTAATATAATCAACCAATTACAGCAACTTTCACTCGGCCGGGCATTTTTGCCCCGTCACTGCAACCTTTGTGTCAGTCATCACAGTTTTCTGCAAAGTAAATCACTATGACAGAGTTTTTCCATTGGTCTTTTTTAAATAGTGGGTTGGGACTAAAAGGTGCGTCAGGAGAGACAACACCATTCACAGTGAGATGTGTTGTGTTCACTGTCATCACTACGAGGGATTTTACTGTGTGCAGCTTGTGCGTTCTCTCACAGAGAATGACATTTTCCAAAGAGCATTGAAGTGGGTCAGTTTGACATTTGTCAAATAAATAAATAAATAAACAAATAAATGAATTATATTGTATTATATTATAGCTTGAAAGGAGTGCAGAAGCTGTTTTATACAAAGCACATTGACCTGAAGTTACAATACAATGTAAGGTAGCCATCAGGGACATGGAGGTTTATGTGAGTGTAGATTATGCAAAGTGTTAAGTTGTTGTGTAGGTGTGACAGATTATATTGTGGAGGCAACAAATACTCTGGAACTGCAATTGGTGTTGACCTTGCCATTGTCTTTTTTCTTTTTCCTAGGCTCCTGAGACCCAGTATTGTATAATTAATTTTTGCCTTTTTGGAATGACACAATTCTGAGACCTTTATGTAAAATACCATTTATGCAACATATTTACATGGTTCGCGGAGGCCTCAATTGTACCTTGTTCAAAATGCCAGACTTCAAAGTCAAAAAGTCATGAAAAGATATGAAAAGATGAAATATGTTGAAACAAAATGTTAAATGTCAACATTTTGTACGTTGCAAGTGAACATTTTTACATGATGCTGATAAAAATTTAACCATAAATGATATAACATTAACATCAAAAAGATATTAACCAACTAAAATTACAAGAAGTGCAAGAACTTGTTCAGTCACTTGCTTTATAGTGGAAATATATAATCTATGATTTTGGAAAAAAAAAATTGTTATGTTGTATTCTTTGATATTTTATGATTCTTATATTTTAAGATTAAAATTTTATGAATTTCTGTTTATGTTAATTTTACCATAATTTGTTATTTTGTTCTTGGTTGTAATGTTAATTGTGCTGTTTGCCTGCCTCTCATAAAGACATTTTTAATCTCAATTACAGTTAAAAATAGTAATAAATAATATGAGTGCTAGTAGTAGTAATAAACAAAGCCAAGCACAAACAGTATTTGAACAAATGGAACAACCACATTATAGACAATTTACGGCGGAACACAAGTAAAAACCTACTCTCTGCCATTTTAATTGTTCTGTCAAATTTTATTATGCTTCTCCTTCAATTAGTATTCATCCCTTTTTCCTGAGTAACCATGATGCCACACAGAGACTGAGAACACCAGCAATCAAGGCTGATTTGTATTCAAGACGGGCATTCTGCAAACCTTTGGACTCAGATAGCTGAGTGGAAGGAACAATCTCCCTTTCAATAATGCAGTGCTGTAGCTGTCATTTACCTGTTTTGGTCTCTGAATTCCAAGTGAAATACTCAAAATTTATTTATTTTTTTCTTCCATTTTTCTGAGTCTATTCTCCAGATGGTTCTGTTATTTATTTCATATATTCCATTTACATCTAATTACAAATTAAGTTTGTACTTACCATAATATTGTTTCTTTCTTGTGTCTCTGTGTCACAGAATACAATTTAAAAAAATCAATATTTTACACTATATTTGCACTCTGGACTGTCAACACACTTTCAGTCCAAGAAAATCTAAAATTATTCTTCCACAAGATTCGCCCTCACGTGTTATTTATAAAACAATTATACAACACTCAGTCTATTTTCCCTATTTTTTAAATCTTGATTAGACTTGAAAAACACATTTATTTTTAGTGTATTTTAATGTTTAATTAAATTTAATTCTAATGTTTTTTGACATCTCTGCAACGGTAATTATTCTCTAATAGCACCATATTGAGTATTATTGGACCCATATAAAAAAAAACACAAAACACCTGTAGTGTATGTTTGTATGTAATTATTCAAAATATATAATTATATAGCTACAATGATTTGCCTATTGATCAGTAGTACAGAATTTTAAGCTACATTTTTTAATCTATCTTTTTTTTAATGGTCACTTAGATAATGGTAAACTGTTGAACTGGTTTTCCTCAGGTTTGGAAAACCTTTAAAAAGGCCATTTGAACACATCCAGTAAACTGAGTGCTATGTATTTAGGACGGGTTACTGCTACTGTTACGTTTATTGTCACAGTTATTTTAGTGGACGACTTCAAATGACTTCTGCAGAAAGACCTTTGTTCATGTGGACCGATTAAAAAGTTTGCAGCTTAACTTTAGTAGGTGGCAGGTACATTACTGGGACAAGTTTTAAAACCTCTCCAAATGGGCTGACTGAATGACACTCAGTCTTCTGTCACATTATATTGTGACTCTTATGGAATGTTACACTTTTATCAGTATCAGTCATGAAGTACAAATAATGCACGAGGCAACACTGGGGTTTTTGGACCTAACTGCAGCTACTAATTATTTTACTTCTACATATTGCACTTCCTCGGCTACATTTATTGCAGCACCACTGGATTTAATAACAACACACAAGGTTTGGAGATTTTAATTGGATCCACGTTCATTGCACATCCAGGACAGATATTAATGTGATTGTAGAACCAAGACGGGGGGGATACACTATGGGTCACACTTAGAACTCAGGGAGTGTGAGCATTCTCATTAGTCACAGCACTTTGATAATAGGAACAGAGGCACCAAGTTAATTTTGTTTCCAGACTTACATATTCTTTGTTTATCACATCTGGATTTGGCCTGCCTATATTATTTCACATCTGGTTGAACTGACACGTGCAGTAACAGGCTTAAGGTGTATCTAAATGTCAAATGGTGTAGGTGAGGTGATGAAAAGAGAGGATACAAGAAGGAGGCTGTTAAATCCTAAGTGCTCCACTGAATAGTCCTCGGGAGGTGAATCCCCACTTTATTCTCTGATGTCTATCACTATGTCGTGTCTGATCATAGAAAAGACGAGTTAACCTCCTTTGAGGTCCCTTCTGATCTTCATTCTCTAATCACTTCAAATGTTTTCAGTGACAATAAGAAGAAAACACAAAGGTAAGAGACATCAATAACAATAACCAGATATTAAACAGATTAAAATAACTACATAAAACACTCACCCTTTTTACTGATCATTATAAACTTTCCTTGAACAAGCATTAATCCCCCAAAGATACCTGGATTATGCCATTCTTAATCACATTAGGTAGATACTTAAAGCTTCAGTGAGGAACCTCTACTGCCCCCTGTGGACCTCTGAGAAATTACCACAACACTGCAGTCCTGATTTGACCTAGTTTGTTTCCCCTGTCCCGCTCCAGTCTCTCGCTCTCTCACACACAGAAAGAGAGAGAGAAACAGAGTTGTCTCATTCCTTTCTATAATCTTCAGTAATTTATGCATTGTTCATCTGCCTTTTACTATGACGTTACTTGATCTGACTGCATCCAGGAAACCTCGAGCTGTGAGGTGCAGACACAACAGCCACATTGGGCCATGGAGGCACACAGTGGAGCTGATAGGCTTAATCAGCACTTAGTCAACTAATTTGGCAAGGGTGTGAACATAACAGACATTTGTTTACATTTTTTAACAAAGTTACATACTACAACTTTAACTAGATTATAACGTCACCTGCCTCCTATGTGGTGTGGATGGATCATTATTCTGAATCTGGTCAAAAGCTTGGATTATTGCTATGTCTATGCAAACATAGTCCATGAGAATGCTTTGTCAGAATCCTTGCTGGTTGACAGAATAGAGTTCACTAAGAAGAAGAAAAAAAGGCCTGTCTCTCTCTCTCTTACTGTAATCAGAAAAAGCATAATGTATCTTCCAGTTAGACATCATAGTAACAAATAACTTAATTTCTTCATGGTCACAACCTTTGAGATTTACATCCTGTGCCAGTGTTTAGGGCAAATACAGGATTAATGCTTAATTTATTCCAAAAGCTTGCTATCTTCATAGACCTGCTGGGCTCCTCTAGTGTAGGCCTAATGTAATGGCATGGCAGCTTAAATAACAACATCCCTTCAAGTCAGACTAATGACTAATGCAAGGTGCAATGAGATGATCAAATTTCACCTGTGTTTGTCCCCTCAGCCCTCACTGGTGTTTTGCTATTCCCAAATACAGAAACAGAAACCCCACACACATGAGATCAGATTATTTTGACATACCTATCTCAGATTTGCTGACTTCTAATTCACTGGTGTACCTGGATTTCAAAAAAGTCTTTCAACCCTTGCTCTTCAGCGTCCTTTGGAAGAATGACTCAACCACTGTCTGTCATCTTGCGTAGACAGACCATTTCCTACTGTTTAGACTAATTATTGTATTTTGGTTACTTTGTCTTGTATTAATCTATGGACTTAGTTAATATTATTTCCTGTTTTATTTTATATCCATGCTGGTGCCATGTTTCTGTTAGTTTTACTTCCTGGTGTGTGTCTCTGTTGTTGATTGCTTTCATCTGTGGTGCATTATTTACACCTGTTTCTTGTTATCTCAGCATATATTCTCCACTCACCTGCTATATTGTCTTGTTTGTTTTCTGCAAGACACGCAGTGCTCTTGCCTCATGCTCTCCTGTGTTTTTTGGCCTTTGTTATCTGCGGTTGGGTCCACTCTGCAACGTTACACCCAAGTTCTTTCTTTGATTGTTACCATAACTGTCTGTCTCAGATGTTTGTGGTCAGCTGATAGCAACACTGTGACTGCCTGTGAGGACACTTTACTCCAAGGGTGCACTGCGATGATTGTGTCAAAGTCAAGTCAGCTTTGACCACTTGTCTTTAGATGCGATTGGATAGCACTTTGTATGGTTGTGGTATTTTTCCTTCAAATCAGGAAGCTGTGGCCACTACAGTCCCTGTCCTCCACAGGAAAAGCAAACAATAACCTTCCAGTCCCACTTGACAACACATGATGCATTGTTCCACAGTCTTCCTCAGTGTATCAAAACCAATGCAAACATTGTTTTTTTGCCAAAAGACTTAAAACCTGCTCTTTGTACAGTGCTGCAAATGCAAATGTAAAAAAAGGTTACACCAACAGGGAAGGGGGGGGGGATTAAAGCAGATCATTAAAGTGAGTGTTAAAAAGAAAAATCACTAGAAAATGAATGTGCATGCATCTGTGACCAAAACAAAACAGTTTGGCCACACACAATAGAAATGTGTTCTACTTGGAACAATACGATACCCAAACCACTTAAATATTAATGGAATGGACTAACTTTCTCTTACTCTGTGCGTGTGTGAGTGTGTGTGTGTGGACGAGCTTCACAAGCCAGTTCACATTAGTGTTTGGTTCATTTATTTCGATTTTGAAGGTTAAGGAAGTGTCTCAGGCATGTTTCATGTCAGTGAGTTTTCTCGCAAAGGTTGGTCGGTGTGCGTGTGTCACTTTACTGGTCTATGTAGATTCCATCGCTAGTCAATATTTAGGAGACAGAGGTTGGTTTTGCTTTCATATCTGTGCATGGATTCAACACTCCAAGGGATAACTCCTCTCAGATTCCAGTGTGTACAGGAAAGATAAGATGAAATGTGTGGATGGATTTATTATCTCATATATTTCCAATGTTTTCACTTTTGAATTCTCAGTGGTGAAAACAATTCCTGTATTTGTATTCTTGGGGCATCTGACAATAGAGGGCATACCATTTGTAGTCAGCAGCGATTTGGGCTAATAAGGAAGAATCATTTTGAATGTAGACTGACCAAGTAAAATGACACACTGGATGCACAAATTGCATGTTTGAAGTAGGTCTTCAGCCCAAGTGGCTTTACTGATTTCTTTCAGTTTAATCAACACTTTATCTGCAGCAGCCCGATGCTGATTTGATGTAAGGCGACAACAAATAGCATCCGTTATGTTGGACACTGAAATAATTGTTTTAAAAAAGGACCCGATTCTCGGTCTTGAGCAACAACAGTAACAGAATCAGTCTCAGTATTTTTGCCCCATGTATTTTGCTTTTCAGCTGAAGACTCGTGTTGTTTTAAACTCAGCCCTAAATTTTGATCATTCTATTTGAGCTGTTATCATCATCATCATCATCATCATCATCATCAAACTTTATTATCACACTTGGGGAGATTTAATTGCAGCCAAGCAAAGCGCACATCATCATCATAAAAAAGCTGAAGTACTGAAGTACAATGAGGACGATGAGACCGACAACGCATACAAATGTCAGCGGAGCTCAAATGCAAAAGAAAACTAAATCAAGCAATACATAACAAAACTTACTGTTATAAATTAGTGTAACTTTATACATATTGTGTTAGGTAGTTAATCATTTTTGATTGACTTTCCTGTTTTGGAAGGAACATCACATGGATGTTGTCTTAGTATTATCGGTTATGGAAATGGATTACATCTTGTTCCTAACTCAACTAGCCATCTGAGAAGAATTTTGAGTTAAGTTTTTAGATTATGGCCAACCTGAGTCTAACTACATATATATTTCTATAACTATTCATCTGACTGAAAAACTTGATGATGCGATCATCAAGACTCAAGTATAAAGATGACCACATCAATAAACATTAGATTATCTTTGCTTACTGTGCAGATTCCTTTGAACATATAAATTATACCTGTATGCATCTCAGTTCACAATGTGTTTTTCCTACAGCCTTTGTTTTACTACAAAAAGACCCTTAAAAGGAAAGAAGCCATAAAGGCCTTATCATACTTTCTCCTTGGTGCTTTGTATGTGAAATGGATGTCAGGCATCAACAACTCAATACAAATATCAAGCTTTCAACAGAGTACAGTTATACTATTCTCTTTGTAATTCCTCAAGCCTAGCACGACGTTCCTCAGGTCAAACAGAATCTGTTGCAGACACTTTCATTCTGTTCACAGAGACTCTGACCACACCTGCAGTTTCAAGTGTTTGCTGCCCATGCACACAAATATCTATTTGACCCTTTGCTGAAAAGAGAGTGGATGCTGGAAGCTTGGTGTATAAATCTTAATCTGTGCATGGCTGGACGCTGTGATGCTTTGATTTGTGCTCTCGACACGGATCATCTGCAATACTGGTGCTCTCCATATAAATATATTTATATAAAATCGCATTTGTATTTGTTTTCTAGTGTTTGTGCATATTTTCTACTGCTTGTCTCTAAGATAATCTGTTGCTAAGCAATGGAATGTGTTCTCCCTTTTCACTCCCAACAACCACTTCTTATCTCTGGAGCACTGCCATACAAAAAGTTTAGAATTCTCCTATTGTAAGAGGGTAACGACAGCAGATTTCCTCTCTCTCACTTGCACTTATAAACTCCTTCAGGGAGCTCCTTTCATGTCACCAATTATGGAAGAAATTCAGCGGATTTTCCTTTAGATTTTATTTCTCACTTCTGTCATAAGGATGGCATTTAATTTCATCTCTTTCTTGCCTAAAGTTTTTTTTTTTTTTTTTTTTTTTGCTGTTTCTTCAACAAATGCATGCCTCTCCACAATTTGCCTCCCATTTTTTCTGTGAAATCTTGAATGCTTCCTGCTGCTTTACAAGTTGCAGTTTCCTGGCCCTTGCATCTTGGTCCCATTTGCTCCCTCTACTGCATCTATATCGCACATTTGACATATCATTCACAAAGTTGGACTGAAACTTCCATAGACTTCACAACACAGCAAACCGACAATGACAGCAGCAGCTTGTTTCCTGGTGAGATTTGAGGAGCAATTCAAATCTGCAAAAAGAAAAGAAAAACTTTGAGAACTGTTTCTTAAAATAGTGATAATAGTTGGCTCAATTACAAAGATACAGGAACTAAATACTTCAACATCCCATTCATTAATGTAGGCCAATTTAATGTGGTAGATCTGGGTAATGGTTTAAGATAGAGGTCTATTGCCCTTTTCTTTTTCAGGCCATTAAAATTTTTTACAAAACCCCTTTGTTGTACAAAACTCCACAGAAGTGTGTTCAGTGTTTTTCCAGGATCCTTTTCCTTGCAGCTCATTGAGTGTAGCTGCATGTTTTCCAGCTTTAATGATGCTGAGCTTGATCGCTTTCATCACAACCGCGCGTCCTCACATATTAGACACGCACATATTAGCCTTGTCCTTCACAAAAACGCGTCCATTTCTAATTGAAAGTGCTACATTTGCCACTCAGCGCTGACATGTAACAACTGTATTTTGTTCACCTCCACTGTGACCCGACAGCCACAATAAATCATTGTGATTTTTTGTGGCAGGAAAAAAATAATAATTGGTGTCGTGAGATTGTGTGTGTGTTTGTGTGTGACTTCCTTTGTTTTCTTTTTATGCATTGCCTCATGGAAAACATAGAACGATACGTTGTAATGTGTTGAAAGCGGCACTTAACACCACATAAAATTTCACAGAATCTGATAACACAAAATGCACAAAAATGAACTATACAAAAGACAAATCTTAAAAATGATCAGAGTGTGTTTCCACATACACCATGCAAATGATAACAAACATGTGCTGCATGTGCCTGGACATCTTTACACGTGCAAAATATGAACTAGATAGCTTACCCATAGGTTACATATGTAATGTATGTAGTTCCACTATGTTCACAACCTTGTCATTACCGTGTTCATCTGTTTAATGCTGGGCAGATAGAGTTGCATTGTCTTGTTCAGTGTATACAGCTCTCTGCTGCCTCTGGAGAGCAGCTTGATGACAGTGTTGAAACCACAACAGTGAAAATTCTGACCCTACCTTGCTGTACAACTCTAATAATTTGTTTGTGGCTTTTCACTTGCATTCATAACATTTGAAACAGGGGCTACCTGTATGGTATAATAAATAGTACTTTAAAAATGTATTAAAACAGCTGGTCATTGTAGGTTTTACATTACTCAGGTAGGAGGAAACACTGCATTTTTAGAGGTGACCAACTCCAGGAACAGATAATCACACATTATAAAGTACAGTATAAATAAATTACTGAGGCGTTTGGCCACTTTTGGAAACTCCAAAATAAGACACTTGGACAGACAATACAGAAAATCCCGACATGTTAAGAATTGGTTCTTGACTTTTCAGTAAGTTTTTGTTGACAGATAAAAACATTTATCATCAGATGTGTCCTGCCACTCATCGTGTAAGTTATGTATGGGGACTTTTTATCTACGAACGCCAGCTTGGAGCACAGTGAGCCATGAAAATATTCCCATGTATAAATCAGCTTAAGCATTCTAAAAAAAAGCCCCCACAGTTTTATCCAAGCAGCTTTGACAAGTCACAGAATGATGAAACTGACCACACGGCCATGTCGAGCCTTAAACTGAGATC
Source organism: Brachirus orientalis (assembly GCA_016785285.1). Lineage (NCBI taxonomy): Eukaryota > Metazoa > Chordata > Actinopteri > Pleuronectiformes > Soleidae > Brachirus > Brachirus orientalis. The sequence goes on from JAFBJR010000153.1 coordinate 337,105, forward strand.
AGAGTGGTGATAATCCAAACTCAGTTACCCCTGGCTGTTTGATGAAACTGTCCATTTGAGAAGAGGAGCCCGAGGTCAGACACAAGGCTACAGATGGATGGATAAACCACAGAACACACACACACACACATACAGAGAATCCCTTGCAGGGAAACTAAGTGGTCTTTCTTCCTCTCATGGGGCTCTCCATCCCTGCTGTTTCACCCCTCTGGCACGTTCTCCCCTTCTCCCCCACGCCTCAAACACCCACTCACACACACACGCACACACACACACACACACACACACACGTATACCAAATGGTTATCAGATATAGGATCAGCCATTTCCAAAGTCAACAGATGTGAACCAATTTAGGATGGATTGCAGACACACTCCTTTGGCGTGTGTAATGCAATAAGAGTGGTAAAGCTGCACACAGGGGAATAGACAGGCATAGGTTTTGTCATTGTTTGAAACTGACATTTTTTTTTTTTTCATTGCACCAACAGAACTGGACTCACTGCAATACTGATGAAAACAGAACTCAAATTAAAGGCTCAAAGTGGCCGAATTGATGTTTTGTTAATACTAAAGCAAATTTAATAATAGTAACTTCAAAAGGCCAATTCTCTTATGTCACAAAAGTGCAAATCATATACAGTAGTGTCACTTCTTCCATAGTTTTTTTTTTTTTTTTGAGATGCCACCAACCAATTCCACCAACCAATTCTCCATTTGGTAGGAATAACATTTTAATCAAACAGTATGAAACATGCGTAACATGTGCTGTTACCATAGTCATACGTTGGATATATTGTTTTTATGTGTCTCCTTTTTTTCTGTATTTTCTGTTTGCATCATCCCTTGCATATCGATTTAGGAAGCAAAGTGTGATGGATGGGGTTTGACACTGCAAGATGAACACACTGTGTTTTCAAAATGACCCAAGGAAACAGACAAAGAAAGATCAACTTCCACAAGATGGCAAACAAAAACTCCAGCACAGATGAGTGGTACTGAGTGGTTGTTCTTTTCCAAATGTTAGTCACACTATCACTATCTTTTTCATACACAATTCATTCATTACACTTCAGCAATCTAACTAATTTTTTTTTTTTTCCACCTACAGAGCAAAAGTCACATATAACAAGTACTGTAAGTAATGTCTTGTTGACCACTGATGCACTGAGAAGTCGTGGACCTCAGTCAGCAGGTGGATGTTTGTTGTTTACCAGTGGCTGATGTATTAAGTTATCAACAGTTTTGTTCTGGATTTGTTGCATTTCTCTTCGTTGTACAGCACATTTGCAGTGCACTGACTTCCTAAACTGTAAAAAAAAAATGCTACGCAACAGCAGAGTGTGTCCGATACTGACAAGTACTGTGTGTGCGTATCCAAACATATTCATTTCCTTTTAATTGTACAGCATCAAAGTGAATGGTTATGAATATTTTCTGAATGCACTGTATAATGTCCTACTGCCCCAAATACTCACTAGAGCACCAAATGTGGATTAATTCATCAGTGAAAATAGTCTCCAGCTAATGCACTGTCTGCTCCTGTTTGAGTTTCATTTGCATAAAAAATTATAGCGTCCAAATGTACTGTATTTTTTTAAAATAATTGAAACTATCTACTGCTTATTTCTAAACTGACATCTTCAATATGAATTAGTGGGCTTGAGGCTAAGTGATCACACAGTATTGAAAGATGGACTAATGCATTATTGATTTTGTTATTTTCTTAGGATATAACACACACACAGGCTTTTCCAGGCTTTTTTCCTTTGATTTGAACAAACAGGATGTACATTTAATTTAACTTATAATAAGGTACAATTGCCTAATTTTACTTGTGTAGCATCAAAACACAATTACCTCAAAGTTTGGACCTGATATTTAACATTTAATATTAATACAACAAATAAATGTAACGTGAATGTTCATCAAGAGGCACACATTGTTCCATGGTGGTGTTGCAGGACTCAGATTTACAAGAGGTGTATAGTAGAATTTCACCATGTATCTCCTCACTGTCTCTCCTGACACTTTCTCTTTTTAATTCCACAGCATTACCGTTCTTGACTACAAGGTCAAGGACTAATTAAGAAACAGTTTAAAATAAATCACAAAATTAAACATTGATCGCATTAGCATTAACATAAATGGTCCTGAAAGTGCCTGCTAATGGATTTGATCCATATGGTGCGAAACCCCCAAAGCCCCTAAGGGGAAAGTGAGTGTGCATATGTTGGGTGGGGGATGGTGAGAATCTCCACCCCGCGTTCTGGAGACAAGACAAGTGGGCTTTGTTTCTTCCACTTTATGCTTCCACGTTTATGCTCCCACTGATCTGACCTGGTCAGATCATTGGGAGCATTAACGGTATTAATTCTCAGGCACACTCAGATGCTGCTCTGTGTGACCAGTACTGCTCTTGGTCAGTTTGACAATTAGGAGTTCAGACAATAATTTGAAGGTGAAAATATCATGGATTCTTGCCGTAAAAAATTAAAAAAGTAATAAAATTAAAAAGTTCTCCATAAACAAGGCATCATTTTAAGAAATGTCATCAAAGACTATACCAGGCCTATATTTGGTGCTGTAACACGAAAATACACAAAAATTGAGCATTTGCTGCGTACGAACTCCAAACACAAGAAGAAGAAGAAGACGATGATGTTGTTGTTACGTGACGTCTATTGGGGTTAAGGGTGAGAGAATTGGGCCTATGGTGTCATACTTTCTGAGTTGTGTATTGGTTGAATATCTGAAAAAGCAAAGGGTGGTTTTGAGAATTTTTAAATCTGGGACCTGAAAAAAACCTTTCTATTCTATTTGGATAAAAGCCAACCCTAAACTGGTTCTCACGTGTACAGACCATCACAATGGTTTCAAACATGTGATAAACTCGAAGAATAAAGTGCAGCATTATCGAATCCTTCTCGGGGAAATTGAAAATGTGAGCAGTTATTCCCATTGTCAAATGAGAATCACAAGTATTGCTCCTCTCTGCGAGGGATGTCTTCTTCGGTGCAGCTTGTCAGAACAGCTATAAACACTTTGCTCTAATCAGTTTTTTGACACTGTGTCGTATGAGCCACTTGTCGTATGAGCCACTTTGATACTTTCCAAGTTCAATTCCAAAAGGTCCCTCAGCATTTGCAGGTGTCAAAAAAAAGTCATAATAATGAGGATATTCTGAGGTAACTTACTTACTAAAACAAGTTAATGTGAATCAATGTAAGTCACTAAAATGAAATGTGTTACAAACATGCATGAACAAACTAGACTATAAACGTTCTTTATTTGAAACTGTGGAAGATTTAACGTTGGTAGTGCTAGACTTACAGATATTTGTTGACATGTTAATGTGCAGACACCCAGAGGAAGTGGATTGTAATTGATTTATTCATTACACTAATAAAAATGGCCAGGGTTAATGAGGCAGTATTCCAGTTAAATTATGGACTTATCATCAAGGTAACAATATGCTGATATGCAAAATATCACACAAATAAATGTCCTCTTCTTTAAATTTTTTTAAACTTAAAGTAACATTTTTTTTTTTGACGAAGTAAAATGAACATTAATTACGAGACTAGGAGTACAACCTTTCAGAATGAAACACATTTCTCTCTTTTTTCCTAGATTAGACACCCTAGATTGCATGTGCAGTAGACTTTAGATTTCAATCGTTAAAATGAAGTCCTAGACTCAACAAGTGTCTGGTTAAAGGGGAAAATAAAGGCCTGAGGGTGAAGTGTGTGAATTCACACCGATCACATAGACTCATAATAGCCACCAGTCAGTGTTGTCTGCAAAGGCTCATTAGGCAGTGGGGCTGTCTGTAAGAAGGCTGTACAATAAATGACAGTTCTTTCTCTGAGACATCAATAAGAATTTGTCCAATTGAAATGACGGAAAAGCCCAATTTTTTGTGTTGCAAGTATTGTCAGATTTCTACAGATGAAATGAATCATCAATTAATTTTATCTGTAGTGGTGTAGAAGAGATTCGGATTTATTTTTTTTAAATAGGGGTGATACTTTACATCTAAACATTCCCCACACAGTTCCTTAATTGGTGCCACAAATGTCCACTAGGTCAATCAGTCAATCAGATATTTTCCAGACTCAAGCTCAAAGTGAAACCTGAACTGGTGAGAAGTGGTCTGAAGAATAACATTAGAATAAGTGTAGTGGAGATGGTGTTATGATTTCACAAGGACATGTATGGACCCAAATGAGAGGCAGACGTCTAGTCGTTTAAAAGGCAGAAAAGCGTGGTCTTTATTAACAAAAATAACAAAAAGGGCTGAGAATACTTAACCAAACGAGGAAATTACAAAAGGTGAGGAGACTGACTGGCTGGCAGAGCGGAGATCTTGCAAACAGACTGGAAGGGAAAAACGCAGGGTCAGAAAAAGGAACAAAAACGTTATAGTACATAGTGTTGTGCAGAGGCTAAGCTCGGCCAGGACGTTTCCTGCAGCTGACACCTGCTGCAGGAAACTCCAGGTATCATCAAATCAAGGGAATAAGCAGCAGGTGCGAGCAGGGAGACGCCACCCGACTGCCCGGTCAAGTCTCCTGAAAATACAAAGCAGAGGAGAGGCTGCACAGGAAACAGAAGCAATACAAAACAAAAGGCAGGAAGCAGTGTGAAACTGGACCCTCACAGATGGATTTATAAATAAAAGCCTCTTTCCAGGTGAATTAAATACAATTATTATTATGTACTAAGACACTGAACTGAGAAACTTGTGACATTGTTTTAAACAATCATTAGCCAATTATTATGATTAAAGTTAAGAAATGTTGACAGTATGCTGCTGTTTAAAATAGTGCAACTAATCTGAAACAAAGCTTGTTGATAGATTGTTTACTGTGCAAGAGCATATAATGTGTTGACGCTAAAACATCACCTGGAAACAATTAGACAAATTTACTCCAACTGCATGTTGTTTTCCCTTCATATATCCTTCCGTATAATTTTTCTGTGAAATCTTTGACTTCATAAAACTGTCAATATTTGTATCTGTTCGTCGTTTTTTTTATTCTTATGTGTTTTCTTTTGTGTTCCAGTTTGATTGTGTGTGTACCTGGTATTCCTTATGTTGTGGGGACCTAAATCTGTTTCCACAGTCACATTATGAGGACTTGTCTTCCTTATTGGGACAAAAATCAAGTCCCTATTAAAAAAATTAGGCTGAGATTAGGGTTAGGGTCAGGTTTAGGCCAGTAGTAATTATGGTTTAGGTTAGAGTAAGTCAATGCAATGTCCTCGGAAGTCATGGAAACCAGTGTGTGTGTGTGTTACCTGGCTGGGTGTGGCCCTCTGATTGCCTGCTTCCCTCCAAAATGACCTGTACACCTGTTCTTGATTATTCAATCAATGGGTCACCTGTGTCAGGTTTGTAAGGACCACATTGTGTTTGATCATCACACAACCCTTGCAATTAAATCACGGCTGCTTCTCCACATCTTGGACTGAAGTCTTGTTTGCTGTTTTGTTTTTTTCCTGACTTACTCAGTGCCCACAGTTGCACATGTAGGGTTTGTGAGGGCCACCATGACGAAGAGACTTACATCACATGGCCTGTAGAGTCCGAACTGCATGCCACCACTGGTTGTTTTGCTGCTTTCACAGTGCTGTTGTCCTTGTTTGTTTGCACCAGTTGCAATTAGGGAGAAGCAAATGCATCGTTGGTGGAATTGGTTTTATATATTTCAACAGTTATTAGTCAAAGCCCTGTACGTATATTTATCATTTAGATATGTGACCACTCACCAAACATTGAGATTGATTCCTCGTCTAAACACTTTCAACAATGTGCTCTCTCACCAAACCTGTCACTTCTGAGTCGCACATTATGCAGGAGGAAGAGACATGTTCCATAAAACTGCTATTTTTTTTAAGCGAGACAGACAATTAGATAGGACAAAGACCATTTGCAGAATGTGCCATGTAACTGTAAATTATAGAGACAGTGGTACTGCTCGCTGCTCACTGCTGAATTAACCTACTGCTGTGAAAATCTAAATTACATTTGTCTGCAGCAGTAATTACAACACATTGAAGCATGCTTCACTTTAAACCTACAATATTCATACATTGTTTAAATTTTAAATGTGTGAGGTTATAAATGTGCACCCAGAGACTTAAAAAATAACAAGGTATGGGTAAAATCTAAGCCTGTGTTTTAATTCACTCATTTTCTACCACTCTTTTAATTAAATTAATGGTTTTCTGTTGCTTCCATAGCACCAAATATTGACACCTTATCTTATTGCTTCATTGATGTTGACAGGTTGCTGTGTGTGCATGTGTTTGTGTGTCAATTCTTTATTTGTTTCAGTTTTTTTTAAATTGTTTTATATTTACTTAATCCTCAGTGGGTTATGCTGTACATTAATTCAACAAAAATGTATCTTAAATAATATTACTGAAAGACAACCTCATGAGAACAATACACGTAATAGAACATTGTTTAAAGGTACAGGTTATCAAACTGAAAAAATACTATACATGCGCCTATTGTACTAGATTTTTATTTCTACTATGAAAAAATGATGGAAATTAATCCTTTGTGGAAAACATTTATATTATTTTAAGTATTTAAAATAAGTACTTCAAGTAAATTGTTTTTTTTTTTTTTGGGGGGGGGGGGTCTATGGCAGATCTGGACTCTTCAGTAGCATGAAGAGTAAAATGTGACAGCCAAACTTGAAAAGTGAAGATGCAGACTAAAGTGGCATGCACTTACATGTATGTAGCCACATAACTCAGCTGTGATGATGAGCTTTTACCAAAGATAATATGTCTCTATAATCCAAACTGGAAGCTGCTTCCAGGAACAACCTAGTAACTGACAGACGCAAGCAGTTAATTATAGGGAACTGGCCGTACGTATACAGTAAATGTTATCTTTCATGTTAGCATGCAGTAAAGCACAGTCGGAGTTAAAGTGTGCTCTCTAAGTGGTTGTGTGTTTATGGGTGTTCATAAATGTCAGCATGCATCTGCAAGTGCACTTCTGTCTGAATGCACTGTGTGTGTGTGTGTGTGTTTAGAGCCTTGTGAGGAGGTGTCACATTAAACTCAGATGTGTTCATTTACCTCTTATCATGAAATAAAAAGAAGAGTTAGGACAGACTCACTCCTGGGTTCACAAGTGTAACCATTTATCATCATCATTGTGAAGGGGTTAAGACTTTGGTTTTATGGTAAGGTCACTTAACATTTAGTCCACATGATTAAAGGTAGCAGAACTGCCTGTGGAATTATGACACATTATTGGAATCCTTATAAGGAAGCATTATGCATTCTGTGTGCTGTGTTGAAACACTATAAAATGTAACCCATGCTCCCAAGACTGCATGAACATCCTGGATACCACAAATATCAGGGGTTGTTGTGCAGCGCTGAAGCAAAACACTTATTACTCATTTATCTTCTCATAACCCATTTAAAGGTCTGTCATGTATTAAGATCAAGCGAAGTTGAATTTCTGCGGTGTCTGTGCTGCACATTGTCCAGGTAGTGAGCTCTAACAATAAACCTAAGTGTAAGTGTAGCAATACATCATATTGTGTCAGCGCGGTGAGCAGCTTGTAGCATTTTAGAGTGCATGTGTAACGTCACAGTGCTCTAAAAAGGGTCAGCAATAATGGAGGGGACTGGGAAATGCCTCATGCCCCATTAGATTTAGCTAGTTGACGCTTGTTGACGCTTGTAATGTGCTAATGTAATTTGCAGTCACAGCGTATTGTATGTTTTTTCATATTGTCTCTCTGTGTTTCAGTTCCACTCAGTTGCGATGAAGGCGACAGTTAATACAAAGTCTAAGGATTTTCACTTTTAATTCAGGGATGGGTATTTTTTCGAATATACAGATAAACTGTAATTACATTTATGGCATCGGAGTGACTGTTGATGATTTAGAAGAATCTCAGTTTGAAGATCAAATCCATGACCTTGTGTCTTCTTACTCCTGATGATTAAAAAGAGTGAAACGTTTGTTCCGACGTGTATAAAGGGATATTTCATGCTGCAGTTTCTTATTAATATGAACATAATACTGTGGCCTTTAAATGGCCACACTGAAGGCCAGGGTTAAGTTTGGTTACTCGTATATCTGTATATTATATTAAAAGCCAACAGCATTGCTCACTGTCTGGTCAGCTGTTCTTCACTTCTGAGCCTGGATACAGTTGGCTATAGATTGCTGCTTACATCTAAGATTATTCCTTGCTATAGTTCTAGTTATATAATCCCGAAAGACCACAGCTTTTACAAAACAACAACTGGACCAACTTTACATTTGGTTACATATGGATGGAGCCTAACAGAATACATCCATCCACCATTTTGGCCTGGGACAGAATATATATCGAAACTATTGCATGGATTTCCATGTCAGTCCAACCATCATTGTAATGGTTGGACTGACTTTAGTGAATACAAACGGATGATCTCTTGTCTCCACACATGCAAAAAAAAAAATGCAATACTTTGGCTAAAATAGCTAAAAAACAAATTAAATTCTCTGTCTAATGTGTAAAACATATTGAACTAATACACAAACATATGTTAAGCAGTTAACATCAGTCTTTACAAAAGCTTTCACTGTCCGATAACAAAACAAAATAAATTAATATGAATAAATATGTATTGAATAATACATATTTATTCATATTCATATATCATTATCATTTTATTAATAAAAAGCATAAATATTACTTTCATTTTTAACATAATATCAGTTAATCTATGGCTTCAGGAGTGTGACTGAAGCCACTGATTTTATTTATTTTTTTCCACTACAACTATTTATAGGCAGCAAAACCTGAGCTGTACACAGGTAATTCGGACCAAAAAGCATATTATTTCACTTCCAAGTGTATTTCCTGTTGTTTTATTCAGCCACTGAGTCCAATGCACAGTGTTTATTCAAAGCCTGTGTACTGGGCTCTGTGGTTAAGCCCATCTTGGGTACAGATGAGAGAGATTGAACAATGAAGCTATTGCTGCTGCTACACTCTGCCTCCCATGTAGACACAATGCAAGGTTAACAAAACCTTCAAGCCAGAGACTGTGTGTGTGCACACTGAGTAAAAAAAACATTCAAAGGCTGGAAGGTTGCATTTAGTCTCAAAAAATAAATAAATAAATAAATCTCTAAATAAGCTTTCTGGAAAGTTATTAATTTAGGTTCGGGAAATATTGGTTCGTGTTGAGGCTTGTAAATGGAAGGAGCTGAGAGCAAAGATAAACAGCAGGCATGAAGCAGTTGTTGGCAGCACTGCAATGGGAGAACAGAAAGAGCAAAATGGCAAACCCAGATTTGGCAGGAGATCATAATATGCTCCCTAATGTTGCATTTTTTGCTGCAACCTGTTGCAAAAAAAAAAAAAAAAAACTAAAAGGATATAGGATTCATTATTTATTTACATCAGGAGATATGAGGAATGTTTTTCTTCGCAGTAAAATCTAAGCTCTCTGCCTGACCGTCTGTCTTCCGAGTTTCCATTTTCTCAGCAACAAAAAAAATCTACTTTAAACTTTGGTGCTGAGGACTTGAGCAAAACCTTTACCTTCAAGCAGAACTTTTCGCTTGTTTCATCTTGGACTCTACGGAGCTCATCCATCCATCCATTCATCCATCCATTGTCTACCACTTTATCCTCACTATCCCCCCGACCATGTCCATTTGTTTTCAGCAGAGCCTGATGTTTACTTGTGTGGCCCCTCGCTCAGACAGTCGTTTCCTCTTCCTTACCTCCCAAAATATTTTTTTCTCTGCTACTTTTTTCGCCAGCTATCACTGCCTTGATCTTATAGCTGGTACCCGGTGAGGCTGTGGGTGTGTGTGTTGTACCGTGAAGCAATTTGTGCTTCTTGCAAGACCCAAGACTTTGGGACACCTGACTCTGAGGACTCGCGGCCAGCGGCCTTGATCTTGCAAGTGGAGTGGAGGCAGCCACAGATCTCTCCACAACAAGATATTTAACCATCACAATGACTCTGAAGCTTTTAAATAATGGTATATGCATAGCTCCACTTCAAGCTCCCGTTGATTTCAAATTATTATTATACTTCATGTGCAAAACCCTGCAAAACCCTTATTTTAGCAATATAAAGTAAAAATGTCACAACTGATAGACTTAGATGTTATAGTCTTTATCCACTTAGCCACTCAACTCCCCCACATGTACGGAGGTCACCGTGTTCTATGGCACGTATGATCTCACTGTGATTTCCGTCTTGCCTGAGTGCATTTGTTGTTTCGGTGACTCAGTGGAAGGACGTGGGAGGAGAACCGCATTAGCTTGAAACAGGTCCAAAGCATTCAGTGTGGAGCAGATTTGTGTTAAGACCTGCTCAAAAAAATCACAAGAATCGCCACCTTGTCCTGTATTTTAAAATGAACAAACTGTAGATGGCGAATGTTCACAGCAGCAACGCCACACTGGGCTGAACAGAAGACAACCTCACTGTGCCAGCTGCTGCTTTTGGTTTTAAACTCCACTGTCACACAGTTTCCTTTAAATGCTATTTATTTAAGGAGAAGCAAAACATCATCCTTTGAGAGGAAAAACAGAAATGATTTTATAAAAAACAATAATATAATAAAAATAATTGAAGTATAGCTTATTTGTCTCACCTCGCGCTTTCACTAACTTCACTCTTTCAGATTCTTGGAACCGGTCATGATGATTTTCTCTGACAGACAGCATTTTACTCTTTGACCTTCTCTTCATATGTGACAGACACTGCTTTTGGCCATTTGAGGAATGATTTAGTTTCCAATTTGTTTCGGCGCTGAAGACATCAGCAGACACATCCATATTCTCCAGCAAGAAGAATACTTTTCTTATCCTGCCGTATGAATTATTGTGTCTGTCTGGCCAGTACAGCAGTTTAAGTCCAGTTCTGCCACAAAGTCAGACAAATGAAAAATCACATCGCCAAAATGGCAAAATTCTCATTCTCTCTCATCTATGTACTATATCAAAAGGAAAAAATGCTTCATTTTGCAGTCAGACTCAGAGGCATCGCTCTTGTCACGAGATTACCAAAAGTATCATCGCATTACTCACTGAAAACTAACACTGAAAACACTTCACTGATTACCCATTCATCAAGGAATTCATTTAAAAAATACTCATTAATGCGTCAACTCCCAAAAAATGTTACAATCTGCTCACTAACTATCATCTCATTAGATCTTTCTGGTCCTCAGACATTGGTTTTTCCTGCAGTTTAATGTCTCTGGACCTCCCTTCTGGAATTCTGCACCTCTAAAAATACTGTTTCAATTTTAAATCAAAATTCAAAACCTCAGTGACCATGTGTGTGTAGATCTGCATGTATGGGGGTTAATGTGTATGATTGTATATGTGGAAGTGTTTTTGTGCAGAATGGTGGGCCAGCAGTATTTATATTGTATGACGGTTAAACATTGTATTTCTTTTTAGTGCTTTCTGTCTCCCTCCTACACTACGCCACTGTGTCCCACTGAATGGATGTTTATATTTGCTCGTCCCCGATGTTGCTAAGAAGAAGAAGCCCTCCACTATGGTATCTCATGTGGTGAACAAATGTCATAGACCTTTTTAAAAATGTATTCTCCTCAGGACATGACTGACTTCTGGGTCTAAACGTTTTGGCTTCAAACAGACTACAAAATAATCTATGTGCCATGACCTCTGTGTCCATGACTGGGGGTGAGACATGGGCAGACATGAAAGCAGTTTCAAACTCATAAACCTGCATATTTTTGTCCGACATCATAAGAAGATGCATTCATGGGATGTTGGCAAAGCTATAAGCAATGCTTGAGTCAAAGTGGGTGTAATAAGTAGCAATTGTGCCAGAGAACCATGTAGATGTGCTCTATATGCTTTAGTGTTCGGGGCAGGATTATGATGACAACAGCTCCAGGGTGTCATCAAAGCTAATTGGAATGATGAAAAAGTGAGACTTATTTCACAAATCACTACTACATATATGTATGATTTTTGCAATGTAACCTATTTCATTGTTATACTTTTGTTTTAATTTAGTCATTTAAGGAGAGACATTGATCATGATAAAGCCACTCACTTATTCAGGCTGATTGAGCAAAGCAAAGAGTCTCTTTTATGGTCATCATAAAGACCACTAAAACGCCCAGACTACTCAATGAACAAGTCAATACACATTTTTTACAATTTTAAAGTTCACCTCAGTGCAGTCTTGAATTTCTCTCCCACTTATGTGTCAAAGTGACACCAGCAGCCCGGTAAGTGATGAATATCATTAAAGCGGAATTCTAAAAGTTTCATCACCTTCCGGATGAGGAGTGATTTATCTGCGCTCCATCAAAAAAAGTGGGTAAACTGTCTCAGTGATTTGCATACTTGCAAAGAAATGTCACCATAAAGTGAAGGACAGAAAAAAAGAAATGATAATAGTTTCTTATTTGGACTCACAAATTCTTAATCCAAGCCCATTGTCCTAAATTCAGACTTAACTATACTAAAATGATGACATTAAAGTGAGTAAAAATGTGTTATATTTTTTTATTCATCTATTATGCCAATAGTGAATAAAATTTGTCGAATGGGTTTCATGCTCTGCACCTGAAACAACACACTTTTCCACTATGTTGTGTCCATCAGTTTTGTATCACACACTTTTCTCTTTGTAACCTTTATGCCCTTGAACGTAAAAATCACCTCACATGTATCTGTGTGACCCTCCGCCTCTAACACAACAAAACATCTCCATAACCATCTTGTCTCCTCCAGTGCCCAGCTTCACTCAACCCCCTGCCTCAGCAGACCGCCGCCCCATTCTCTGCTCTGCTCATTCCCCTGCTGGCTGCTTAGTCATCCTTCATTCCATGCCCAGCTCCGTCCTGCAAAAACGCTTCTCTATCTTTGACCTCAGCCTTCACCTGCCAGAATCCTCATCTCCCCAATCAATCTTCACTTTATCAGTTCATCTTCACTTCTCTGCCTGTTCAAACTCCAAACTTTGCAGTCTCGGGCTAAAATCATACGTATTTATCCTTTTTGCTAAATCTGATTGCAGAGTAAAATTTGGTTATCAGTTGAGCCACAATAAGCGGCATCTGTTGTGATGAGGTTATGACAACATCCACGTTGCATTAAAGTTTTCTTCTCCTCATTCACCTGCCGTCCACTCGAAATTTGAAAATGCTGCTTTCTCCATTCTTGATTGGGCAGTTTTTTTAGTCTGGACGGACAGAAACGCAGACTTTTTAAAACTTTAATGATGCGGTTCACATTATATTCATACTTTCTTCTTTTTCAGCCACAACTTTCTCTGTGACTTTCAACTGTGAACAAAAAGCTGCACTTACTTTGCATAGATCAGTTTCATCCCGTTGATGGTCTCAAAACACAAATCCTTGCTCTTACTTTTCAACATTGTTGTTTCTTGTTAGTAGCCTATCATTTCTGAAACCAAACAAACAACTGCAGAGGAAATAGGCAGCTTTCTGAATCATAATGCGATTGCATTGTTAAGACACAGTTTCTGATATGCAGCTAAAAATGTATTTCTTTATCTGAAAACATCATTTTAAAATGAAATGGATGCAGCCTAATGTAAGAGAGGAGACTAAAAACCTTGATTTATTCCAGTATGTTACTCTCTCCACTGTAATGTTATTTTTCTTTTTTTAATCAACATAATATAAAGTATAACCATGTAATGAGATGTTAACTTTCTCACCCCTAACTAAGAAGTATAAAACTTAATTGAGCAAATCGCCATGGTAACCTATGCTGAACCACTAATTGCTGAACTGACCAATCAGATCAGTGGAAAACTCATTCTAAATAGATTCTGACAAGGACAAAGTAAATGACAGTAAAATGACAGATAAAGTCAGTGTTCTTGGTTTGCCATGTTTCCATTTTAGCTCTAAAAAGAGAGTGTCTAACAAAGAAATGGATAATTGCATGTTTCTATGATGTCATGTTTTAGGCGAGATGATTTGCTGACAGTCTTGATGCTATTATTCTATCAGTTCAACTCGCAATGGCATGAGGAGGAAAATAATCTTTATTTTTTAATTCAAACAATATGCCACATTTTCAGTTCAATATGTGCAATCATTACTAATGAAGAGTTAATTGTGATTGCCCTTATTCATCATTAGCTCCTTCACTCTACTCTGGCAGCGAAAATAATTGACATCAACTTTTTTTCATCACCATCACGGTCACATTTAGAAGAGTGGTGACAGTTTGTGCTGCGGGGGTTTCCAGACTGAAACACCCTCTTGTGAGTCAAGTTTAAAAACCATTCATTCAATCCTCAAATTTACATAATGCATCTTGATAGCATCACTTCACTAAACCCTCCATCTCAGAAAAAGCTCCATTTGTTATGCAGACTCTGTGATAAAATTATCAGTCTCCAAACCCAAACCATAACGATGCTGATGGATTACGGGCATGACTTTTTTTTTATTTATTTTTTTATTCAGGCTTGACAAAAGGTCCTGATAACTGACCTTGATGTGTTAAATTAGTGGAAGATGGATATACCATCAGCACGTATTGTCAAAGGGGCTGCATTATATTGACTCTGCAGTGCCACCACATTACACAGCATTTCTCTTGAGGCAAGTGGTCACAGACCGCCAGCTGTCTGGTGCCTGACCGTCTGTAAACCAGAGGAGAGAAAAGAGGCAGCTAAAATGTTACTGATCTGCAAGACAGATCTTTGGCTCATGGTCATGTTTGTTTGTCTTTCTGTGAGCGCCGCACTTCATCACACTTCAACACATAAAGGTTTTAATGACATTTTTGAAGCATGTAGGAAGAAATGATTAGATTTTCTTGGTGATTGGGACACAGATTTGTTGGAAAGTTTTCTGTCATCAGAGTTCTGAAGAGCAGGGAAGATGGTTCTGGAGTCCACAATTAGTTATGTTGGATGGATTTAGTCCAGCGTCGAAAGGAAAACGTTATTGCCAGCATGCACACCGAATGATGCTCCCTCAGTTCACTAAATCAGTCCTCAAAGATGACACGTACAGTATATTCTTCTGTCTAATGACCTTTAAGATATTACATTGACTCAGAGGCAGAAACATTTGGTTGTATATGTTTTTCCTAAACACACTTTTATTGTTCCTTTTGGGAAAAAAACGCAGATTATGTGATTTTATACTGCATCTTGTATATTTTGTATATTTTATCATTTTTACATTGTATGGAGTATGTTGTATGCTTGAAAAAAGTTGTATCTGTGTCCTAACCTATATGTACTGCCACATTATCATGGCCAGGACACTCTTGGGAAAAAAAAGGACTTTGTATCAGGGAGGCACAAGTTCTTGCTTGAGTAATCCTCTCTTTGTTCCATCATTATTTATGTTTAGGATCGTACCAGGCTCTGATTGGCTTCGTATTGGCAAGAAATGAGCAGAACATATTATACCCTTGGTGTCAACCTTGGATTAGCTCATAGTGTCTCATTTACCCCAAGGCTGTGCCATTAACAACACAAACCTTTTATTATTATTATACTTGTCCATGTGACCTTGTAACCTCAAGTCAGCTCCAGTGGTCCTACATGTATCTGTCTTTTTCTAACCACTGGACTACAATGAGCAATGGCTTTATGTTTATAATAAATAAGATTTAATAACACTAACCAACAGGAGATGACTGAAGGTTATAAACATCCCTGACAAGATACATATTCAATATTTTTAAATATACAGATTTAGCAACACCTTTTGGTACATGTTACATGTTCCAGCTGAATATCTTTCACCTCACCCTTCCCTTCTGAGCATGAAGGAGAATCTATCGTGGCCTTCAGCCTTTTTATTAAAATGCAAAGAGTGTTTAGTTGGTCAATAAAAAGAAAAACATGGTGGTCCAACACGGTGACCTTGTTCTGATGTATAGTAAATATGAAAGGCTCATTCTATGAAAAACAGTACATACATTCAAGTAATTGTACACTCAAAAAACATCAGTGTACATATTTTATATTCCATTTCTGACCAATATAAATATTTATACCTAAACCTTAGAAAACAAACCTTTAAAAATAGTATTAGCTTGGAAAGATACTGAGATATTTTAGTGTACTGTAACTTTGGAAAACCGAGCAGCCTTTGAGGAGGTTTGTGCTCCCTGAGTGCTTTCTCCAGTTAAAGCTGTTAGTGGCATGCTCACATTAAGACTCTCATCAGAGGCTGGAAATAAAAGGCATAATATAAAATGAAAAGCTCCTGCAGAGAGAGAGAATTGAAATAAATGAGCCTGGAAGCTGCTACACAAAGACAAGAAAAAGAAACTGTCAGAAAAAAGTGTCAGTCACACTTAAACACAGAGGGAGAGAAGGAGAGAGTGCTGTCTGCTATGAAAGATCTGTCTTCTACGATGGTGTTACTTGTGCGGATTGCATCCAGGAAACTTGACGCTGCCGTGCAGGAACAGGCGGAGTGGCGCACGCAGGCATGTAGTCAGGCTGCTCTTTAGGAGAGTGCTGTTGACAGAGCATCCATGTTCAATATCAAACAGTATTTTTTATTTGTGGTCACAATTTTAGCTTCTGAAAAAAAAAGTGATTATTGTCCTGCTGTATAATATTTTGACACGTGCTGCACACAGAGCGACAAATGCGTCACCCTGTGTGCAGCATGGAAACGTTGCCGCGGGTACAAAAATAAACATAAAACTGTGAGAAACACAGAGAGGTCATCAGCTCCTGATCAACCTTAATCAACCTTTTCTGAACTCATTTGACAAAGGTTGGACTGTGGCTGATATTCGATTATATGTAGACATTACGTTTTGTATGATTTATTTATTTAAAAAAAAAATAATAATGGACACCACAGAGGACAGAGCATTTACTGATCACTGAGGCATTTTTGTGCGGAGGATCACTGTCTCCAGGTGACATGCGTGACTAAAAGGTTTAGGATTTGACCTGTTGTTTTATCATCATCATCATCATCACCTTTCATCAGACGGTTCTCAGAACAAAATTGGTTCTGGGCAGCGCATTAGAGAGTCTAGTGAGACACAAAGTGTGGGCTCAATAATTTAGTATTGGCCTCTGAGGATGAAAGAAACATTGATTTGGTCCTTTAGAAGACGTTTTCCCCACGTCTCACTTAAACATTTACTTATCGTTACATAATATCTAACACACATCTTTCGCAACCGTTTTCCTTTTCTTTTTATCCAGATTGTTTCTCTCTCCTTGGAATATTTGGATTGTAGTGTCCATTTTCCTTTTTACCTATTCATTATTAGTAGGATTACAATTAAAACAGACAGAGTGGTGCTGTGGTAAGAAGATAATGCAGCAGCAGGTTGGCATTCAGCATTAGGCCTTTTTGGAAAACTGCATGAATGAAAACAGCCCCACCCACTTCCTGCTGCACCCTCTTCTGTCCTTACCCAGGTGAGACCCACATGACCCTGTGCTTCAAACATATGAATTTATACAGCAAGAGGTCCAAGCTCAATAGAATAAATAGCTCAAAGTGGTAGTGCTTAGAATGGCCACTCTTGCGACAGATATAATAAATTCCTTCACATAAAAGAGAATAATGATTATTCAAAGACTGCAAAATGGTCTTTTACTGTATCAAGGAGCTGTGAACTGGGTGCATTTCAATCCTTTCATCCTATCTTGAAACATACTGTAGGTTAAAAATGCAAGTGTATGAGGTGGAATCATCTCTATGTTAATTAAAGTAAAATGGATTTGGTGCAATTAAAACTGATTAAAAAAAATAAATTGTGATTCGCACAACACAGGTGAATTGGCAGACGAATCACATCTGTGGGCAGTAATTAGGTAATGCTAACCTTCCCCATATTAATATTTGACATGCAGCGATGTCACTGATGGAAAGACACGTCAGTGTTTGTTTATTTTAGCTGATTTTTGGATTCTGCCAGCGGAACGTGTTTTTCTGAAACTCTGAAACGTCCCTAAGCACTTGTTTGAGTTATGCCAACATCTTTACTTCAGACTTTTCTCAAGTAGATATTTAAATGCCATTTACTGAGTAAATAGCAGTTCATTACAGGTAGATTTTGGTTCTAATTAAATCCTACTTTAAACTGTATGAATGATATAACAGGAAGACTAGGCTGCTTCACTCAGCCTTTTCTCTTCTCAGAACAGGAAACATTTTTTCAAAACCAAATTTTAACAAGATAATGTAAAATACAATTAAATGAGAGACTTTTAAGCTGAAAAGTCCAGAATGATGCAGTGAAATCTGACAACCCGTGACAGTTACACTTTTGGGAGTGTTTTGGCTCTCCGGAACTTACAGTCAAGAAATACAGTCAAGAAATATTACTATATTATTATTGACCCATGTCAGATTCATTTCAGGTGCAACCTCTATAAACTGTGGGGAGTTCCTGATACAACTAATAGAATTACTGCAACAGTGCATCAGCCAATAGTGTTACCTTCATCTCTAACATCCGTTAATGAGTGCTGGGCCAGTGCAAAGCAAGACCGAGTCAAAACATTCCTTTCCCTCAGAAACAGCTTCATCATCTCCAACAAAGCAGAAGCTTTAATTAGGAATACGAGTAAACAAAAAGAGAGGAGAGGCTGTTTATGAACAGAAGAGCAACATCAAAGGATAAGGGAGAGGAGAAACTTAAGAGACGGATTTAAGCTGAAATTAAATAAAAGCAGTCACTGTAGATACAAATAGCTCTGTGTCCTTGATCAAGAAGTACAAAAACATGTTATCAATTTAAGTTGCCATAGTGAATGAGTTATGAATAACAGATAATATTGTAGAACTTGCAACACAGACACCATCCTGTGACTCTGTAGAATGAGGAAATAGTTCATTGCAAATATGTTAGCTCTAACTATAACTTTATTTTTGTGATGTCAGGGTGGTGTTTTCTGCCTGATCCCATATGCTGGAAATGATGATGCTGGGTCAAGAAGAAAAGGCTTTATGTTATGTCATGGTACCTGTTATTGTTGCCATAAGGACTAGTTATGGCAACAGTTACTAGTCCTCCAGTTAATTCTCTCTGAATCGATAACGTATATAAAGATGGATCAAAGATGGGTCTTCACTTTCTCCCTTGTGTTTCTCAGATATCTCACACGTTGGATCGGCCTTCCCCAGATATCGATGTCATGTCACACCTGTCAGTCCCAAAGTTATTTTAATAGCATCAAATTAAAATGACATACATCCGACACATCTATTCATTCATTCATTCATGTATAAATGATTTGCTGCTAACAGTGGAGGCTGGGTTTACGACGCGCACTGCCGTCAGACACGGGGAAGCGATCAACAGCGATGAAGAATTTGCAACATCTATTCGTATCAAATAGAGGATCAGAAAATGTGTTGCTCTTCTCCATTTGCATTGTAAGCTTCTGCTTCCACACATGAAAGACATGCTCCGGCTCATTTATCCATTCAGGGTGCTATAGAAACATGGCATCACAAGATGGTGCCTCCCTAACCCAAATTGTTTCCTTTTTAAAACAATTCTTATTTTATATTGTAATTATACTTTTTGGATGTATATACAATATCTGTCAAAAAAAAAAACCTCCTCAATGTTATGCAGTCCACCATTAAAATTATTGCACTATTTTGTCTAATAACAAGATTCTCGTCAGTCATAGTTGTGGTCATAGTTGTGGCTTTAATTTTGGTTCATTGGTAATTACCAGGAGCTTGCATGCTAACACTCCACTTAGATCATGGTTGTAGAAATTCTCACAACACCTAAAAGATCAGCATGAGTTGATATTAGCATGTTGATTTGAGCCCTGCTGTGCTTAAGCTTCAAGGTGCCTCCGAGACACAGTTTCACTATAATCAACATTTTCAGTGTTTATCATCAACAGACTTATCATCTCACAGCACCATGGAGCAACACTTCATTACACAGACCTGCGGAACACGCTGCATAATACTGGCTGTTTTTATCTCCTGGTGTGAGCCCAGGACGGTCAGCTGGGGCCTTCCTGTGTGGAGGTGCATGTTCTTGCATCTGTGTGGGTTTCTCCCACAGTCCAAACACATGTAGGCTTAGGTGAAGTGGAAACGATCCTGTTTGTGGGTGTTTGTTTGACAAGTAGTCACCAGAAACATATGCTCCGGCCACCCACAACCATGAGAGGAGAGCATGAGTAGGATATGTAAAGATTAAACTGAGGATAAATCTGACTGTAGCATGCCTGACCTTACAACTTTACAGCTTTCCTGTCATAGCATACAAACAATTTTTTTCCCAGCTTCCACATATGGACACCTGCCTCTGCAAACACGCTGCCTTTTGCGTGTGAGTGGCAGTGCTAGGTAGTGATGTCCTTGCCGTAAACGGTGGCATCTGGATAACAGCAATCACGGATTGCTGACAGCCGACGTCTGTCCATTTTAAAGGCACACTAAAACACATTAAATGGGAGGACAGAGATGTCAGATTTCAGCATGAAATAAACTCAAACCCAAAGAGGTACTCTTTCAACTGGATGAATGGAATCTTTTCACAGACATCAAGGAAAGCAAAATCATATTCAACTCCACACACAATAGAGTCCACACTGGACACAACTGCAGCATTGAGATGTCTGACAGGTTTGCATTCAATGTGATCTCTTAGTCACAGCAGAGTGCCAGGAAAAAAAGGGGACTTTGTATGTGCGGTGCGTAAATACAGTATGTGTACTTGTTAGGACCTTTGCTGGCAAAAACACTGACCTTGTCAGGACCAGTGGTCCTGATGGAAACCAAAACTTGGTCCTAATAAGGCAGAGCCTAACACATTATGTTTAGGGCTACGATTTGAATTCTGGTTAGATTAAAGTTACTAGTTATAGTTAGGCTTCGAGATATCGATTTGTTTCTGTCCAAATGAATGGAAGTCAGTGTACAGGTCTCAAAAGAACAGCTGTGGAAACCTGTGTGAGTATGTGTTCTTGTATCTCTATGAGGACCACAAAACTAAAGGAGTGAGGACATTTTGGCTGGTCCTCACTTTTTGTCACTCCTTAAAAGGGTTTTTTCAGGGTTAAGACCTGGTTTTAGGGTAAGGGTTAGGCATTTAACTGTGATATTATAAGGTTAAGGTAAGGGCTAGGAAATGCATTACTGTATGTCTACGAGTGCCCACATAAAGAATGCAAAACCAGCGCGCGTGTGTGTGTGTGAACAGGCAGAATGAGAGGCAGGGCGGAAGCACTGTCAGCAGTGGGGGGCCCCTTAACATGTACCGCCTGAAGGCTGCCCATATGTCAGAGGAGGTGAAAGGGAAAAAACCTCAGGCAGCTCCACCGTGACCTGGCTGACCTCCTTATCTCACTCTGCTTTCATCTTCACTGGTAAAATGTGGTGATAATGATGCAGCACTTCCTCTCCGCACACCCACCGTTCATTCATCACGAGGTCAACTTCACTTCAGTCAGCATTAATCGCTGAATAAAAGCCTGAATTGACTTTCCTCTCATGTTAAGCAGCTTAATAGATTCAGCATCTTGTTTTGGATTTAGGTCCCTTTTTTAGCTGAATGTTTGAAATCTTTTTGCTGTTATCCATCTAAGTGCTGTACCTAACAGAGCAACACTGAGCACTGACGACACATTCACAGTAGCTGCAGCTGCTTCGTTCACGCTTCATGATCTGTGGCTGAGTTACATGGTAAGAAGCTCACTATTGGGGGTTGGCAAACCAAATTTTTGGACTGAAACACCCATGATTATTTTCATTTATAGTGTTGAAGCAAATCTAGTAAATTACAAGAATCAAAGAATTCAATGAAAGAACTATAGTAGCTAGTACACTAACTAGTTGAATTATTGGAACTTACATAGTTATTTTTTTTTATTTCACACGTCCATTAATTTACTTTTTTGTGTTCTTTGTGTTTTATTAATCACATCATTCAATTATACTTTACTGTTGACAGAGACAACATCAGCCTATGCAAAGGACATTGAGTATATAAGTCACAGAATGTAAATAATAATAAAATAATAATAATAATAATTAATATTGCATCTGCCCTAAACACTTGTAAGAAAAATGAAGAAAAACCACTAAAATATCGTCAATAACTGATATTTAAACTTAAATATTAAAAATGCTAAAAATGTGCGTTAAACGTTAACATGCTGCATAATGTACAAGCATAAAGTGTCAGACACAGTGCTTATCACAATACATGTTACGCAGTGTGACTGGCAGGGTAAATGAGAACTTGAGATGTTTGGTTTTACACTTGCTCGCTCTTCAACATCTAATTAAAAGTATCAGACAGAGGGATGTGATATGAACAGGCATTATTTTTCCAGCAAGTTCCATGCAGAATCTGCTTGTTCAAGGTGAATGTGCCCAGTACATTTCACAGTGAGTCTTATCCTATCCTATCCTATCCTATCCTATCCTATCCTATCCTATCCTATCCTATCCTATTCTAGCTTAGCCTAGTGTAGCCCAGTGTATCTCTAACCATTTCAGAGTCCATTTCACACACCCAGCTTCTTTAGTTACGTGCCATTAATGTGATCAATAAAGAAGCACTGTCTCTGCTGAACTCATCAACTGACCACCACATACTGCAGATGCAATTCAAGCTTTTTGGTGGCCAAAGGGGATTTCTATTAACATTAGAGCTGTAGTTTCAGTAATGCAATACTAAGAGACAATGGTGAATTCCCATGTTGGTGTAAATAATATGTTGTGTGCTATTGTAAACAGTTTTTTTCTTCCTCGAGGTTCAGACTTTTGTCTCCGCTGGAGTCCCGGCTTTGGCCTCATGTGGCTGCAGTGTATCAGAAGTTGTCCAACTATGTAAAGTGTGCACATTGTGCAGTGATGCAACTTTCAAATAATGTGTGTTACTGTGTGTAAGGGGAGACAGAGGTCTCCACTGAGGCCATGGGGCCACTTC
This sequence comes from Brachirus orientalis, assembly GCA_016785285.1. Taxonomy (NCBI): domain Eukaryota; kingdom Metazoa; phylum Chordata; class Actinopteri; order Pleuronectiformes; family Soleidae; genus Brachirus; species Brachirus orientalis. The sequence continues at coordinate 360,042 of JAFBJR010000153.1, forward strand.
TTCAAAGGATTTACTGCAGTCCATGAGACAAAGGCTCCCCACACTTGTCAGTAGAATTTCTTTTGCTGTGGACACACACGCGCACACACACACACCACAAGCTGACATCCTGTTTTCAGTGGATAGTGACAGGGAAAGTTTTGAGTTTTCAACTTTTTCAAATATTATTCAGTTCACACTGCCCATTTCCCGTTTCACCTATTGCGGTACGACTGGTGACTGTTTTGATAATTGGTCGATCCGTCAAATGAATATTGAATATCTGTTGGGATTTTTTAATTCCTGAGTTTATTTTCTGTGCTTAAGAGAGTGAGAACGATTGGGTTAGACTAAACATGAAAGGGTTGAATCTAATGCCTCAATGTAGGAGTGAATGATCCAAGACTGGGTCACATCAAAACACTTTATTTATCTTATGAATTAGTTCACAATAGATCATGAAAAAAAGTCATTCCCCAAAGTTTAGAACACATGATGTGAATACATTGCAAACTCTAAGAAAATACCATGATTTCAACAGACCCACTTTTAAATTTGCAAGCATACATCATAATATTGTCTTACTGGTGGCTTCTACGCGAAGCCTACTGTGTGTTAGGGAGCATGGTGGTGCTTATGCTGGGGGTTGCTGTGGGATGAATGAGTGCAAGGCTGACTGAGAATCGTCACAGTAGAGTCAGTGTTGTGCAGCATTATCTCATTGTCTATTAGGGCAATTCAGAGTCTCCAATTAACTCCATGTTTCTTTGACTGGATAGGAGGAGGCCAGTGTGCTCAAGCACTTGGAAACAATATGTGAACCCAGTCTTTATAAACCCTGTAATGGTTTCCTAACTGCATAATGCAGGCACTTAATGGTATTTAGGATGTGTTCATTTTCACCCAAAGTTAAATAATTGCAAATTGGTATAGTGAAATCTAGCTCTGGCCAAAGTTACACAGTGCACATTCCAAAAAATGTGTGTATCTGATTAAATTACCCAAAGATAAGGTTAGTGCAGGCCACAGCTTTTATCCAGAGGTTTGCAAGTGAGACTTGGCATGGACAAAACAAATGCCATGGGAGGCCCAGAAAAAAAGGAAGGTAAAGAAACATTGGAGTGGAAGCTTTTGTCTTCACCACCAGCGTTGTAATCAGAGCAGTCTCTCCCACTTCAGATTCCTTCCGCGTTTGAATTTCAAGAGGTTTATTTTGTTAAGGTTTTGTTTTTCTGATTCTTTCCAACTTCATACCAAATAACTGATGATTAAATTTTTTTTGTCTAAAATATGTAGTTCACAGCTAAAAAGATGAAAAGATGGATATGGGATAAAAAATAGGATATGGTGCCATGGACCAAATTAATAATGACATTTATATAATGGTAATACAAGTAGGACTATTGTCTGCATTTTAACTGCTGGAATAGTAAATTAAGTATGCTTTTAATAACCATTCAAACCATTGTCAGTCCAGCCATTTTACTGCAGAAAAGTTGCTCATATTACAGAAAGTGCTGTTTCAGGAGTTCTGTGAGCGATGTCAATGCTATGGAATCGCTACCTTTCTGACAAACTATGACACATGGAAAATGTCCCTGCTGCAAAAATGGTCTGTGAATCCAAGAATGACATGTGTCACACTATGTCTTAAAAAAGATGGCAAGGCCACACTGTGTATTGTATAATGTGAACAGATATAGAAATCTTTCCAACTACTTCCAAGAGCTTGACCAAGACTGTATAAGTATGTGAGTGATAAACAGGATGTGGACCGAGTGCGAGTCTATTATCTATAAGTGCACAGAGTATGTAGAAATGTTTATGCTTTCATTTACATTGTATCAAAGAAATGATTTTAACAACTGCGATTAACAAAGCTTGATTTATGGTTACACATCTTTCCCACAAGTAGCTCTGTGCAGTCAATGTGCACCTCCAGGTGTGATTGGTCCACATGTTGGCATTGAATTTCATCCAACGCAAATCTGACTGCTTGCTCTTCTTTGTGGGGATTTTAACACCGATTTGTGGAAACAAGTTTCAAACTGAGAAACTTATTTCCTTCTGCATCTTGTCACTTTGCTGCATTCCAATTATTTTAGTAAAATGATTTCTTGTTTGGCAGTTATCAGATCCACATTCAACAATATCCGCTCTGCTTCTGTCACCATTGTTTGATGTAATTAGGGGCTCTAACACAAACACACACAAAAACATTTGGTACTTGTACTGGCTTATGACCTAGCCTCGATATAGAGGATATGTGCAATGGTAAGTCAAGCCTTAAAACTTTGATAAATGTGTCTGACCATGCAGCTGCATGTGATTTGATATTTGACTACTTAGATGGCAGTTTGCTATGCACGTTGGTTATTTTGACTACAGTATCAAAGTGTTCCTCTTAGATTCCATCCAAGTCAGTGATTCTGAATTTCTTTTCAAACATATGAATAGCAGTGATGCAACATCGATTTGTGCAGCTCTCCTCAGTGACTGGAACACTCTGTGATAGAAGTAAATCCTAGAATCTGCAACTTACAACATGGAAAGAAGAAAGTAGCTGTCTCAGCCTGTCAAATCTACTGACACTGTGCTGCGATAGTGCTCCTCTCTGTTCGCGTCTTCCGCAAGCTGTCATTTTGTAAGTCAATAAGAGGATGCAGCCAATATGAGCATCAAGGAATTGCACTTGTGATTGACAAATACTGGAGGAGTGTGAAAGCTCTTTGTTGACAGCAGACTTCAGGACATGACTTTGGCCTTAGTGTGGTCGTATTCTGGCCTTAGTAAGTGCAGTTCTTGAATGATTTAATGCAGTATCACATTCTATTAAAGGGGCTTCAGAGGCAGAGCTATTGCATTCACATGAGCAACGACAGAAAGTCTGACAGAGATGAGAAGTGACAGCGAGTGGAGCAGGGGCTGGAGGAGAGATGACAGTGATGAGACAGAGAGAGAGACTGAGAGAGAGAGAGAGAGAGAGAGAGAGAGAGAGATCAACACAGGCCAACTTGATGCAAATGGGGGACATGGTGGAATGATCAGCTGAAGGCCAGATTCAATTCAATTATGTTCATGTAGTGGCAAATCACAACACATATTATCTTGAGGCACTTTATTTAGTGGGCCCAGCCACTATGTGCAATAATATTTTTATAACACACTATGGAGAGTGCAAAACAGAGAGATGTGTGTGGGTGGGAATTATGATTTAGTGATGTACCATAACATACTCTTAATCCATCCATGCAAAAAGAGACATGATTACTAGATCATCAGCAACTATTAGGAGGTCAATAGCAATATTCCACACAATACAGCCAGGTGTGCATTCAACTTCTTTAAAATTCCCTTTCTATACAGATTCAAAAGCATAGTATAGTTCTGAAGCACGAACAAAAAAATGTGAAGTCCATATTAAAATCTTGCAACTCGATAAAATTCTTCTTATGCATCAAGGGAACACGCACACATTTTGTGATAGAACAGAAATAGAAAGCTTGATTTGTCATAGCACAGAAAACAGTGAGATAAACAACCGTAATGCTATGTCTGCATTTACAGACATTTTACTTCAGTTCATATATTTAGCACAAAGACGTGTGTGCTCCTATGCAGATTCATATTAGTCGAATGACAATGAAAGCTATTAAATAAATCTGAATTTGTTGACTGAATGATGCTACTCCAATAGGCAGTAATGCATAGGTGGCCAATATCGCACATGCAAAGAAAACATAAAGTTTCCCGACTAAAATGCACATCAGGAAAAGCAGACGTCCAGTAATGATATGACTCAGTCCTTGGAAGTCATGGGGCCAACATGATGTTTCATTAGCACCTCAAAGAAATCATTCCACTGACCAACTGTGCCAATTTAAGCCTCTGCTGCTCTGTGTTGCTGATGTTGTTGGAGTGTTGCTTTGTAGCTTTTTTCCTTACAGAGTGTGGAGGGCAAGAGTGGCACAGAGCGGCCTCATGGTGCCAGCTGTGCAGGTCGAGCTCGTGGTAAAAGATTATGGATCAGTGAGGGGTCAGAAAACCAAATAACTGTTAGATTGATGATCAAGCCGCATGACCAAAGGGCAGTCTCACAACTAACGGTTTGTATTGCTGGCTGTGCCTCATGACAGGAAAACCATTTAATGTCAGCAGTTTGTCTGCCCAAGGCTTTAGATCGAAAGAAATATGAGGTAGGTAACAAAGACCAAGGAGAGAGGAATAAAACTTAATATAAAATTCTATCATTTAGCCAAATGAGGTGTTGGAGAAGGTAAATTTACTCATTACTTATGACTTAATCGAAGGTAATTAGTCAGAAGCTCTGAAAAATGTGCCTTTGAACAAGCCAAACCCTTCCCACATAACACCTAGAAGCTCATGCATTTAATTTAAAAAGAAGTAGCAGATGTGACCCAGTGGCTTAACTGTTGACTCATGAGAGCAGGCCAAAAAAGTGTTCACAACCAAGTTCTGCAAACACAAACCAACCATAAGCCATGCTTTTATGTATGAGGGATGATGTAAAGACACACTGCCCTAATCACAGGCTTCAATTAACAAAATAAAATTGATTTTTTTCAGTGTCCATCAAATCAGGGTAGCTGACATTTGACCACTGTGACACTACTGACCATGTAGATGTATTGTATCTTTCTCAGGAAGGTTCGAACATCTACTTGCAATCACACTTAGCCAATCATGTGGCAGCAGCGTGGTGTAAACAGTCCTCCTGAAACAGGTCAGGAGGTTTTGTGATGATTCTCATCGCACATTCAAACTGGGATGCATATCAGGGACATTGTGTGGGTGTTGACTTTGCTGTGAGACAGGCTTCAGTCATACAGAGAAGAACTCTTTACATCTGACCAGAAAACAGCACCTCAGAGAGAACAATTCATCTAATCTAAGTGGAGGACACAGACTTGACAACAGTGGGCAGTTGAAGACTGAAAACCGTAGCCGAGTGTAATGAATCTGGATTTCTGCTTGTCTTTTGTTTGGGTCTAATGACAGTGTTGTTGATTGGTCATTATGTGGTGTATCATGTTCTTTTCAGAGTTGGAGGAAATTCAAGCTTTCTTTAATGGTCATTAAATCTGATTTATAACTGCAGGCTGACCCATGCAGCAGAGGAAACTCAAAATGTGGAGAACAAAGTGTGAAATCACTTTTATGTGAGTAAAAATGAAGGGAGATAATAATGCAAGTGGGAACAGAGCCGGGCTGTCCATATAACCCTGAAAAAAGTATGAATTGAAAAATGGAACGTATTAATATAAATGTTTGAATGTGCATAATTATTCACACAAACTCTGTGTACCTCAAATTATATTTTTTTTTTCACACTCAAATGCACTTCTTTAGAAGTTTGTGGGCCAATCCATGTCAGTGACAAAAAAAAAAATAACAGCAACAAAAGAGGACTAAAAAATAAAAATTGTTCTGATGGTTGAAAAAGAAAATGGCTTGTTGAAGCGGAGGCTCATGAAAGGCTGCTATATGTTTTGTTTTCCACCAGAGTGCTCTCAACCAGAGGGCTCAGAATGTGCTCGAGCTCTGGGACTCTCGCACAAAGAGAGGGAGAGATGGAATGAAAGAGGAGAGAAAGGCAGGAGGGAAAAAAGGGAAGGGAAGATTTGAGTGTGAGGAGCAGGCTGATAAAAGGTTTCCCCTGGACATGAACTGGCAGCACTTGAATGCACACACAGAGGACTATAGCCTACATAGCCTTAAAGCACAGAATTCGACTATTTATTCTGCAATGCCTTTTGTTGTTGACTTTGAAGGGATGTTGCCTGCTTGCAATCTACCAAAAAGAAGAAAAAAGAAATACTCAGTGGCGCTTGTTCAAATGTTAGGGCTTCCTTTTTTTGTAACAGCAATTGACTTAAGTGGAAAAATACAATTCTGATCATTTCACAGTCTGACTACAACACCCACAACTGCCTGATGAGCACTTACTGTATTTAAGCTGTACGTGTAAAATGGTACTTTTGTAGCAGACGTTCCACTCTTTTACATCAAACCCAGCAACTTCACACAGAGTTTACATAAGTTTTTCTCAGTGCCCATGAATGCTGGTGAAGGAAGTGATAGCGCAGGAGAGTATTAGAGATGTGAATTGTTAGTGTTTAGAATTATATGTTTGCAGATGGATTTAACCCACTGAGATGATCCAACTCCTTCACCAACTTTCAAGTGATATACCAACAAATATCACATTATCATAGCTATGCAGCTGACACTCAAACTTGCTGTACTAGGCAGGATCACTACACACATATCACAACAACTCATACATATTTACACCGATACAATTCACACAATACACTCCAACGCAATTGGTAACCAGAAAAACAACATCAAAAGAATGGAGTGAAAGTCAAGGGGTATTTTTGCCTCTCTTATAAAATCCAAAAGATATTCTGGAATATTAGCAATATGAGAAATAAAACTTTTTTGTATTTTAAGTGTTTGAAAGTCCACATAGACATACACAGGTTCACTTCATCAGTTCATCAATTAGCTAACACCACGCAACTCTCTGTTACTGTCTTTGTGCCTTTTTTTGGTTGCTTTGCAGCAAAGGCTGTTTATTCCACTTTTGGAATTATGACCTTTCCACTGAAGCGTTGTTTATGTTCATTTGCATAGTAGAACAGCCAGTGGGAGCACTTCACTTTTCCATCATGAGCCAGAATTCCCCAAGGATGGACATGGAACTGGGAGGAGGTGCACAGGTCTAGTCCTCACAAATATCAGCTGTGTTGCCTAAAATATGTGTTGTCTACCCCAGCTTTAAGCAGAGAAAAGACAGGAGCCTTACAACTGAGTGACCAGACTCAGAGATAAAAGATTTGCTCTGGTTAAATAGATTTATTTGCCTAAAACACTCACAAGATGTATTTCCAAGTGGCACACAAGCTCCCCATACCCTAGATCCTGAGAGTCCTGAAATAATCCTTGCTTTCAATAAGAAAACTAGCAAAAGTGTAGAGCAAATAAAATTACAGTCTGCGCATTTTTAACTGAGCCAGTGTTTGATGTATCAAGGCTCTGGCATTGTCACTCCCAACAACAAAACCACAACAAGCTCAGTCCAGCGAGTCATGTCCAGCAGGGAGTGATTAAAATAACATAAAATCACAGTCCACAAGTAGATCCTGGGCTGAGTGTGGGGTTTAGGGCATCATTAAAGCTGTATAAACAGTGAGAGAAGAAGTAGCAGTGTGAGATCCTTCCAGGTGAGCATTGTGCTACAGACATGCAGCATAACAGTGAGCAGAGCAGAGAGTGAAGACAGCTTAAATACAACATCACAGCAGAGGGTGCTTTAGAAGAGAATTGCTTTTTGAGCACAGAGGCGACTTTGAACAACCTTTGCGGGGGGGGGGGGCTTTCCCCTCTTTCTGTCAGTGACATTCAATGAAAAGTAAAAAATACATTACGTTTGGTGCCAGAGCACTTAAGATATTAAAGTATTGCATTTATTCTTCTGTCCCAATGGACTCATCCCACCATTCTAGGGAGAACATTTTGTCCTGTCGTCAACATCGAGTCTCTGCGGCAATGCCAAGAGACATTTAGAAGCAAATGGGTGAACAAATAGAAATTGGTGAGACAGCATTGTGATTGTGATGCAGCAATATGTAATTATGATGCGACAGGTTTTTTTTTTTAATGTCCAATGCAGCAATGTGTGATTGTGATGCATCAACAAATAATTATGATGCAGCAGTGACTGATGCAATAAACAGTCATTGTGATGAAGGAATATATGATCGTGGTTCCGACAATGGCAGTTGTGAATCGGTAATGGGTGATTGTGATGCAACAATCTGTACTTGTTGTGTAACCAAAGAGCAACTGGGTATAAATGGTTCCAATATAGTATTTTTCTAATCTTGATGACCACTCAAAGCTGCTTTACACTACAGTTATGCCACTTATCCATTCTCATACTTTCATATGCTGCATGTTTTCTATCACTCATATTTCATAAGCATTTACACCCGTTTTGACGCTATGAGGTTTGCAATTTCACCATGCTGACGTTTTGCAACCTGAAGTACCAGAAGTCAGTTGCACTGGTGTCCACTCATATGTGCTATGCATTTTTACTATTTACTTCTACATGGAACAATAATTTACAAAACTGACAGAATGTTAAAGGGAAGAAGATCTGAAACTAGTAACTAAGACCATTAACTCCTCAGAAGAACATTTGTTTTACTTGAGTGAAAAGCAGCATCATTTTCCCACAGACTTCCAGAGTTTGTTTTGCAATCAGCATAGTCACTTTCTGCTTGTTATTTAATATATTTTTGCTGGAACCTGGAAGACTAAGTCCACATTTTTTACACAGTCTATAGATATAACACAGGCAACTGTAATGCACCAAACCCATAAGGGCCCATTATTATCATTTTACTCTCTACAACCACTTTTGTATCCGAATAAAAATGTCACATCACCTATTATTGGTTTGTCATTAGAATGAGGGCTTAACCTTGTTTTAGTAAAGTAGAAATGTGACTGAAAGGTAAGCGATATCACTCTGATCCTTTTTCGTAATCTGTGTTTTCTCTAAATATTATTTAAAAAATTTTTTTTATCATGGCTCTCATGTTATCGTTTGCCCTCTGAAACACAGCCTCTGCAACACCACGCCAAGATCCACACACCATGAACAGACAGCGCTGTGGTGTGAGCTATCAGTATTGATTGGAAGTATTCTCTCAGGTCAAGGTGGCTGCTACAGAGTGTAACCAGAGGAGAAGGGTGAAAAGAGAGCAAACAAATACCAGCAACGGAGAGCGTGTCAAACAGTGGGGGAGAGGGGGAGGCGTAGTTGCAAGGTTTTGACAAAAACAGGCATGAGAGGCTGAGACAGCAATGGATACTGGGAGATGATGTGAGTGGGTGTTGTGGGACTGCCCCTGACATCTTCGGAGGAAGTTTATCTCTCAAGAAATGAAAAAAGTGTAGAATGTAAACATTTTTTTTTGCTATTTTCACACCACTTTCGAGGTGTTCATGACAAACACTGGCATGTTTTTATGTTGTGTTTTTTTCCCCATCAAGTTGGAAGTCATCTTTTTTGTCCCCTATTAAATCTAACCCTTGTTTCAACTCTTGCTCCATCACCTGTGCCAGTGCACTGGACCTGCTGACAGATGAATGGAACATCCAGGGGCAAAGAATCATCAGCTCTAACAGTACAAGTCTGGCTCATAATCAAAACTTTAGTTCACACATTTCAAGGAATGTGAATTCAGTGATAAGCGCTTAAGTTCAGCTCTGGTGATTTGGTACCACTTACCAATTACTAAGTGTCAGTGTCCTGACACCTTTTCAAGGAGTGAATACCCTGAAAGTTTAAACCTGGATTCAGAAACCAAATGATTCAATCTCTTGAGTATCACAGGAGAAATCTGGTCTGATATTTTTCATCTAAAGCTGGGGAAATACCACACAACTTTCACCGATTTTGGAAAAGAACTTGAACTATGCACTAACCAACTGGTTTCTGCACATTTTTATGACAGCTGAAAGACTGGAGATCACACACTGGACAACTGCACCTGATGAGAGATCACAGACTACATAATCTGTCAAATTAACTGTAAACAAACATCACCATTGTTGTTTTGATAGTCCCACTACTTCCCGTCATCTTTGCCTTCTGATGCTATCTCCTGTGTCCCACTTACTCTCAGTTGGGTCAGTAATCAATACACACTACCTGATGAGTCGGCTCAAAAAATGTTTGATTGACTGTGACTGAGGTCGGGTCGGGTCTGTTACCCTCACTCACTCGCTGATTTGAGTCTATACCCCTCACACACTAACTGATTTCTGTGCCAATTAGCCGTGCCGTCTCAAACTAGTTCCTGACTGGTGCAGACGCTGCTCAACTGTGAATCGTGGGTAAAATTGGGCAAACAAAGTCTTGCAGTTTGTCCCTAGCTTTATACTGTGAAGACTCACAGATCCATTCATGATGCTACCAGCAGAGCCATCAGTGCAACCTCCATAATCATCAAACATGTTTGATATTCAGGGGGGATGATTACATCAGTACAGTTGACCTGAAACACAACAGCCAATCAGAGACACTGGAGCACCTCTGCTGTCAAACAATGATAAGTTTTCAGCATAGCTGTGCTGTGAAATGTCTTGCCAAATGGATAGAGCAGCCACACTGTTAGTGTGAGGCATGCTGCTCTAGAATCCAATAGAATAAAATAGAGTGGAATAGAGCTCTCACCTCTCTTTCCACACCTTCAAAAGGAGTACTACTTGTGATGTTTCACATTTAGGTTTTTTTCCAACAAGGTTTTCATTGTAAAATATTTGTTGCATGACTTCACACTGAAGAGTGATCTTGACATTTAGTTGAGCGAGTGAAACCCAGTGTAAAACATAACAGCAGCTGTGCATCAGGTACACAGCAGACACACACACACACCTGTCACTGTGTGGACACCAGAGGTACGTGAGACGCAGCGCATCAGCCCGGCAGCTGACACACACTTCACACACAAGCAGTGTGGCCACGGCCTTATCCTCAGTGAAAATACTCCTCTGGTGCATGGTTGGTGCATGGTTCAAAATCAGTCAGGATTTTAAATCTAGAGTCGCCTGAAGCCAGTTTAAGATTACATATTATCTGCATCTTGCTATTTAATTTCAGGTAACCCTGTTTTGCTGTAGTAAGCAGAAATGGGTAATTTAAATTTTATAAATTAAGATACATTAGTGTTCAGTATAGTTATAACTTACAACCAGCTCTGTTACACCACACAGTCAGGTTTAATACAATGACGGTCAGCAGTAGCCACTATATCAGTGTCATTAACAACCAAAGTGGCTGCCAATGATAAAAATGTCTGTTGAAAGGACACAGTATTCTGTGAACCCAATGGAATATTACCTCTAAAGGTAACAACAACAAACAACCAGTGCACACTGCAGTCCATTTTTGTTAGATGTTTGGCTGCTCTGACTGGGTTGAGCTGTGTTTCAACTGGTGATGACCCACCTTCGGAAATCGGAAAATGAACCGAGGAGGTGATGCCAGAGTAAGGGTTCATTAGACACTAAATGCATTAACCATACAGCCAATACTATTGAGCATGACAAATACAAGGAACACATGGTCGATACTTGTTACAGTGGTGAGACTTCACACAGGTGCATGTGAGTGTGTGAGAGGGAGAAGAGGAGGAGGGAGAGATAAGTGGGAGGGAGAGGAAAGGGCATGTATTCATCTGCGGCATGTACCGTCAGCAGTTTGTGTGTGTGAGAGAGATTTGAATGCAAGACTTTATCATACATCACAAATATAAGCAACAGTATTTGCTAATAAAGATATGTATTGCACACATTTATGAAGTAGTTTTTTCCACTGCATTACTGTCCTCTTTCTGACCTTTTTGTCTATAACTTCTTGTTTCTTGTTCATCCACACGTGCTTTACAAATAAGGCTTATTTGGATTTTGAGTCTGACCGAAGGATTTGCTTTTAACAGGTGATATTATCATGGTTGGGTGTAAAAGGGTCACCGTAAAAGAATCAAAAGTTAAATTGAAGAGCAGAATGGGAAACTCTGTGAACAAATAGTCCAACGGTTTAGGAAAAGTGTCTCTCAGTGTAAATTTTTAATGACTGAGTGTTCAGTTGGAATCGCTCAAATTAATTAAGATCATCCAAGGTGGTAAATGATATGAAATTGTCTTAACTTGCCAACTTTTGCCCCATTTGGCTGTTACCAATTGAAGCAATGGGTCCCATGTGAGTTTGTCCTTAGTTTCCATGGTGACCCAAAATGGAGGGCCATGTTGCTGAAAGCATATGGGACCTGCATAATTTGCCAACTTCAAGCCCATTTAGTACTAGCGTTGATATGCAGCGTGACGTTGTACCACGGTGAAGACAATGAACAACAACACTGAGTGTAACACAACAGACAATGAAGGACATCCAGCATTTTATTTTTTCTGCTCAGTTTGTGGCTGTTTGTCTCAACACGTCAAGCTTGGTATGACAATAGACAGCATAAGTGGGCATGGGCTTGAAGTGGACCCATATGTCAGCCCAAATATAAATCTTATAGGATCCACATGGCCATGCTGACAAGGCAGGTGTACAAGTGTTCCTAATAATGTGCTCAGTGTGTGTTGCACCATTTGTCTAACTGTAGCCTGGTTCCCCATTTCTTCTGCATAGCAATGCCCTCGTCGGACCCTGATGACCTACCATGACCGACCGCAGGTTGCTGAGAATTTTGCATCCTCACTCTCGTTTGCAGCTTGGCTTTTAAACATATGTTTATCAGCGACATATATTTAAGTGCAGTCCACAATGAGCCACACATTATGGTGTGACAAGCAACTCCATTATTTGGATTTGCATTGTAATGTACATTTACACTTCCATCACTCTCAGTTCCAATCAAGAAGGCTGTCTACACTGTCACTCTTCACAACATGTGGCATGATATAGTTGGATTTCCGCCATATGTGGTAATCACGAAGGATAAAGAACAACCACTGGGGTATAATTCTTGTCACTGATGTGACAATTTGGTAGGCAATTCCCAAATGTACACATTTCCCTAGAAGTGTCACATCAGTGTTTTCTTTTGTCAACACAACTGACAATGTTGTTCTTGTATATACTGTAGCATATCGTCAACGTCACAAAAAAGCACATTAATGAGATATAATGGCAGTGACAGAAAAAGTAATTATGCTGCAATTGTACCTACTCTTTATTACTGCTGTAAAGACATTACTGTCTTCATGGGAAATGAAGTGAACAGCAGGAACAGTTTTATACTTTGTGTTCCTGGGGAACCAATTAGGTCATGGTTTGAGTTCTCCAAGGGTTTACCATAACAACGATGATAGTGATTGTTTCGCTGTAGCATTTCCAGTGGATCAGAGTAGAAGTCAGGCATTAATTATGATGATGGTATTTGACCTAAGGTACAGCTAAGGCTGCTTTCTTTCAGCAAATACTACTAATGGAGTTTGATACAGTTTGGAAAGATAAACTGTGATCTAACTTGCATTTCCACCACAAGGTAAGAAGGACAGAGAAAGCTACAGCAATTATGACAATAGCTTAACATCATGCAAGAGTAGCCCACCGGTTTGTTAAGCAAAGAAGATGGCAACACAGTAAACAAAGGGCAAAAATGACCAACATTTGAAATTTAACATACTAACACAAATTACCATCAGTCTTTGGACAGTTGTAATGCATTTGTGTATGTGAAATGACAGAACAATAACTCTGGACAACTGCGCAAGTCAGAGCTGATGATCAGGATTCCTCTGCATATTCAACATCTTAACTGTTTGATAAAATAGCCACACTGATACTGCACATGTTACCACCATTAGGTTTCAGATCTTCCAAAGAGCAACTTGTAAAATAAATGAACATTATGATGCATAGACATGTAGGTGACCCTGTAGTTTCTTCTTTTCTTCTTCTTGGTTTCTGGTTCCAACACTGGCTAAATTACACAAAAGGTTTGTGTGTTTATTGAGCAGTGTTGTAGCTGCAGAAGAGCAAATTGATCTGTTAATACTAAATGAGTCAAAGGGGTAGAGTTACATCTAAGACAAACTGTGCGGGGGGGGGGGGGGGGGGGGGGGGGGGTTAATGATATTTTTGCCATTATTTGACAGTAGTGTTTATAGGGTTTTATCAATACCAGCAGATGAACTTAAAGTTCAGCTCAAGTTAAACAAATTAAACAGTATTTTTTTGGGTACACTCCCATTTCAGAGGGAAACAAATATAAAGAAATGTCTTTAGTTTTGATTTGAATGAAGGTTAAACACATTTCTATAAAGAATGTGGACTGCTGATTTATATTCCTTTAGCTAACACTGTTACATGGATAATTATAGTGACTTCCTATGGTTTCAGTATACATTGTATGCATTCTTCAGACATTTGACTGCTGAAAAAGGTCACTTGACTGTGACAGCTTTATTGCAACAGCTGATCAGTGTTTTGCCAACTGAGTTCATTTAGATAGAAAACTTTTGGTCTTAAATTTGTCATCATGATGATAAAACTGATAGCACAGTGTAATGGCGATAGAAAAACAACAACGTTGACATTAGTCCCTCACAAAGATTGTTTTCAGAGCATGGGTAAAACAAGTCTTTTGTAGCATATTCCAGTTTTATCAGACAGCACCAAGTCCACTGACAAAACTAAAATTAATAAAAGGCATCCTTTCTCGATTATAACATGGCCCATGTCACTAGTTCCATCACTAAATCCACACTACTGCTATGAAAAGTAAATATTAAAAGCAAATACACTGAATATCTTGCAGAAAAAAAAAGCTGCCTTAACAGTGCAAACCACATACTTCCCAGAATGTATTAAATTTAAAATAAGTCCATACAAATGCACATTTTTCACAGCACACAAATGAGCTATATCACTGTGTAGGTGTGGAATATGCAGAACGAAAAGTTAGTAAAGGCTGGCAGATGTTAAACTATCCAGGTCATGAAATATGAGTGTGTTTTCACTTTAACACAAACCAGCTCATAACTCACTCTGATTCACAGTCAAAGGATTATATTTAATTTTGGAGTGAGTCCAGCTGCTTCAGGAGGCCATGGGGTTTGACCCATATCCTACATAGTGTTTGATATGTGATCTTTAATCCAAAATAAAATTTACCCAGCATACCCAGGGGGTAAAACTGATCAAAAGAATGATAGATCACTTACATGGCTTATTGCCACACATATGCAGGCTATGACATACACTGCATCTAATAGAAATGTCTTCTGCTGTTGTCGTATGCTCCTGCCCATGGAGCTGTAAACTGATTAAGACTTCAAAATAGGCTAATTCCTTTCAAAGATGGTAACATGCGGTAATTACAACAAAGCTACTTTATCCAAACAAAATAAGCCCCAACATCTGTGTTCTTTTTTGCATATGCTGTACTGTTGTACATTATTAGCATGCTTTTTTTGGTGTAACAGTTATCTTGGTCACTGGTTTGAACTTTCAGAAAAAAAACAATTACAAGACAACAGTGATGGCAAAATTAAAGGGCAAAACCTTGAATACACACAGCATCACGGCTTCTCTGGAGAACAGATGGTGTGAAATACGAGGGCAGTCAAAATCAATAATGGTTTTTAACACATCTTTTACATCATAACACCCTCAGTTCACATATAAGGGTACAGTGAATTCCATGTTCTTCAGTTTCAAAATAGGACTGACCAAGAGATTCATTATTTGCCGAACATGATTTTTTTTGTCTCTGCTGACTTCAGCTCATGACCCACTTCTCAACAAATCTTGCTGGGTTCCACAATTCTGATGTTGAACCCACTACACAGATGAACATTGAACAAAGCTGGTCCAACAACCCACTGACGCCTGGACTCTGTCTACAATGTAAATGGATACAGTTAGAATTCAGTCCTGGGTCAAATAACAGCCATAAATGCTGATTTTTATCACCTCCAAGCAGCAGAGTTGACAAACAAAACACAAGGACACAAATATCTTCAACCTCTTCATTTTTTGCTGACTGCACCTTTTACTAGTGTAAGGCTGTGATCTAAACTGAGTTTAAACAGATGTGTGTTGTGTTTACTGCTGCTGCCAAACTGACGTGCAGTTATCACACATAACCAAAGGAAACACGGACTGAATTATTCAAATACTTGACTTAAAGCTGAAATACACAAGCTATTTGCTTAAATTTATTGTCATGATGTTAAAACTGGTTTGACACCGTTTGATGATGACAGAAAAAAAAACAACACCATCTTGTTTCCACTGTGTTTCACAAGGATGCAGAAGTATGACTTGATTTGGCCTGTGGACAAATCACTGTGGACATCACGTCAAATTGGAAGTTTGACACATTTATCCATATGTGATGAACTGGCAATACAACTTCCTCTGACAATGTAAATGTCTGATAAACGACCAAGTTAGTTTGCAAATAACCTATTCATACATGGTAGAAGTAAAATTGGCCCAATGTCTGTCTGAGCTGAGCCTCTTCACATCCAAATCACACTCTGCTGCTGAGTTCCATCTCCTTTAATATCATCATATCACAGTATTTTTTATTTATTTATTTATTGTGGTCTGCCAAAATGGATGGTGACTCATTGGTGATTCTCATACACTTAAAGGACCAGTGTGTGATATTTAGGAGGGTTTATTGGCAGAAATGTACCAGTGTAACAGACATATGTTGGCATAAATGTTGATTTAACATGAGTGGAGGAGTCTTAACATTACATGTCTTTTTGAAACATCCTGCTTTATCAATGATATTTGTATTTTGGGGTTCATATTTCAGTTGGTGTTGTGTTAGTTTGTTGTTGTTGTTGATTATTATCTGGTTTTATTTTCTTATTTTTTCTTTTTAGTTTTTTTTTTCCCAAATCATCATGTCTTTTTAGCTGACTACTTGCTGTCTGTGTTTACTCTGCTGCTTTCAGTACAGTCATCCATCAGTTGTTTATAAAGATTCTTCTGTTCTATGTGCATGACCCAGCTTCTTCCTATACTGTACTTTTAAGTATTTTTTGTTTTATTTTATTTTTTCTTGCCTGCTGATCCCCAATATAATGAATCCTGACATTAAACTTCATCTGTTTTCTTTTTTTTTAACCTTTTTAGGCTGCTTCTGTGTGCTTGCAGTGAAGTTCTCCTCTCATTGGAAGGTGACAGAATTGTTGGATGTAATGCATCAAAAAGAGCTGTCAAAATGCAATACTTTATGGGACTAGCTAAAAAAAAAAAGTCAATTACTTGTCAAGTGTAATAAAATACACTGGCTCAACAATGGCCTTTGGAAAATAGAACTTCTTCTTTACATGTCTTTTAACAAAAGTATTTCAATAACACAGTCTCCAGCAGCCCAGACAAAATCATGACAGAAAAACAACTTATTTGAAGCATGTGGAGTGGACTGATGTTATTTTGCTGCACCCTGGTGCTGGTCAATGGGTGTAATTGTGGAAACCACAGCTGTGGCATGGTGCATAATTAGAGCACGACAATAATGCTAATCAGAGACCCCAGATGAAAAACACATCAACCACCTCCAGATGATTGTAAGAGTGACGACCTTCACACACTCAGCCTGTTTAAAACATGACATGACACTGAAGCTGATGCAGTCCAATTTTGTCTCTACATGCCTTTCTTTTGTCACAATTCTGCCAAAACTGAAACATTTTTCATTCATTTTTAGAAGCACTGCGTGCAAGAATTAGAGTTATGGTAACACTGGATTTGGGACATAACATTGGAATTAATATTTAGTTGTGAGACATCATTTTTTTTTGATAGTTTTCAAGAAAACAGATGCAGTCACAAGTACACATGTAAGAAGCGACTCGTGGAATAATATGTGAAACCACAAGCACAAATATATTGTCTTATATTTGTCTCTCTTCTTTCCTGTAAACTGGTGTTGTATTTCTCTTCAGGTTTTTAGCCATTGTCACCCCGTAGCAGTTGTCTGTGTGCAAATGCAGAGCTAATGCCAGAGGTCACTGATCATGCGTGAAAGTTCAACACATTGAATCTTGAACCAGATGGGCTACAGCAGCAGGATACAACAGACACTTCATTGTGGGCCCTGTGTACCTAATAAAGTGGATAAGTCTGAGTATCTTTACAACTACAAAGTTGTCTGTGTGTGTATGATGAATAAGTCCTTGACTTATTGTTTGGTTACGAAAAAGGAAAAAACAATATTTATTACAGATTCCTCTGTTTTCAACAGAAGATAGAACATTTAAAATGATAGGAGTAAAGTCTCTTTGTTGCAGCTCAGCTTCACCTTGCCTTTTATTTTGAAGTCTGATGGCTCTTCAGAGCTTCTCTGGCACCTTTGTTCTGCCGTAGAAGTTTCCTTGTGGAAATTGTGTCGCCTCCAAAGTTTCAGATCTGATGCGGCAGTGTTAGTCTCTGTCTGCTCTGTTAAATAAAGCAGCATCTGAACAGCCTCCCGCATGCAAACAAGAAAATGAAAAAAAAAAAAAAAAGAAAACAAAATGAAAAAAAGAAAAATGTCAAAAGGTGGTGAAAGGGAAAGCAGCGGAGTGAGTCAAACTGTTTCATTATCCCTCAGGAGAATTTGTGTGGAATAAAAACATTGGATATAAAAGAAAACATTAAAAATGAAAGGCCAAATGGAACATGCTGCCTGAAATATAAATTTGATGCATCACTGTTAAAGTGTAAATCCACGGTCTGAAACTATGACAAATTTATTTTGTTTAATCCAATAAAAGATGCAACAGTCAGTCCCGGCAAACAATCATGCCTGGAAGGTTTCACTGCATTCCCCGACCTGTTCTGATTAGTTTGAAAGCCATTGTTTAGATTGCATGTCAGGAGCAAATTGATATAAGTGCAGGCAGATCATCAGTCGAAATGAACAAGTGTGACTTCAGTGATATGCACTTTCCATTCCCACTGCAGATTCAGACTTTGGACCAAGACGAAAGGTTCATATGATGTGTAGGGCGACACGTTTATGAACACGTTTTTATGCAACAGATTGGTTTACTTTGATTTACCAGCAATGTTTAGCAGCGTAATTTGTGGAGTAAAAGGTTCCATGTAAATAAAGAGAATGAATGGAAACTTTCCATACAGAAAATAACCTACACAACTTTACACACTGCATTGACTGTACTGTAGGATTTCTGGTTTTTGTGTTTGTAAATGACCTGCCCTCATCCAGTTATTCTGTTGCAAATGGATTAACAGATCCATTTGTTTTATTTTGATGAGTTAGATATCCACCTTCCAAATCAGATGGACTAGATCGTATGTTATTTTGGCTGGCAGTGCCATAATCTCATTTACATTTAGGATCAGATGATATTATCAACATGATATAACCAGTCCCAAATCATTTGTGTAGCGCTGAATTGAAACTTATGTTATATAATGTACACTCTGAGGGAAATGTCTAATCTTCAGCCTTCTCTCTCATTAAATACTGATACTTTAAGGGTGACATTAGTAAAACTTAGATGTTTCTTGTTCCTGAACTCTCGTTGAAAGGTAAATGACACTATGCTGTAGTCAAGGTTGTCTCCACAGAAATCAGAACTCGCCTCACTGGGACCGTAGCTACTGGTGGAGCCCAGAGCAAATCATTCCAGAGATACTTTGTGTCGCCCAGCTATGTTCAGGTCATAGACAGATGACTATATGTGTCAGCACTGGTAATCTATGGTGGCTGCTCACATCTGACGTTTTCTCTGTTCTCCTCAGTACTGAGCTGTCTTCAGTAAATTCTTAAAACTTAACTTATCCCTGACCGCAGATAATTTTTCACTAAAGCCCTGGTAACAGAAGACTCCCCAACATGAACTCACTTTATTAGGTACACTTTTTCAACTGTGGGTTGACACAACTATCTAATCAGGAAATCACAAAGGATCAACTCAGCGCATTTAAGCATGAAGACGACATCTGCTGAAGCTCAAACTGAACATCAGAATGGGGCGAAAGAGTGTTGATCAACTAAAGTGTTCATGCGCAACCATCACTGAGATTTACAGAGTGATTAACTAGTGACCAGACTTGTTCAAAATAATTACAAGACAACAGTGACTTCTAACAGTTAGACAAATAACAGCTTGTTTCAATCAAGTTAGGCAGTGGACCATCTCTGACCACACTACACGCCAGACGTTGAAGCAGAACGGGCTTCAGCAGCAGAGGGCTGCTACCTGGTATTCCTTATGTTGTGGGGACCTAAATCTGTTCGCACAGTCACATTATGGGGACTTGTCTTCCTTATGGGCACAAAAATCAAGTCCCCATAATGTAAATTATTACATTTTAAAGTAAAGAGACATTTGAAAGTTAGGCTGAGGTTAGGGTTAGAGTAGGTTCCCTGAAATGAATGTAAGTCTATGCAGTGTCCTCTGAAGCCATGGGAACCAGTGTGTCTGTGTGTGTGTGTGTGTTTATGTAGTAACAATCTATGACTGGCTTATCGAGGTGAGGAATAAAAAAATCTCATTTACAATCTCCTCTCCTTAAGCTGAACATTTTAAACATTTATTTATTCATGCAGGTTACAGTTCAGTTTGGGTTTAGAATGTACTTTGGTTTGGAGTTTACATTTTTAAGACCCGTGGGTGGCACACGAAGCTGAGCAATCAACCACAGACTTATTATCAGAATGGATATTAACAAAGTGAATTGAATTCCGGCGGTGTGTAAGACTGCAAGTGGAGAGTCATCAATAGCACCTGAGCGTGGTTTTGTGTCTTCATTAATCAGTATGTGCTTTCTCAGAGAGACTGTCTTTATTGCACAACCTCAAATTAACTGATGCCTTACACTGAGCAGTGTGAGTGAGTGTTTCCCTCACAATGCCAATTACAATTCTGTAATATATGCTGATTTGTATAATTAAACAAAATGGATTGTAGAACTTTTGTTTTCAGTTTTATGTTTCCCTATTGTCCTTTTTTTTTTGGGTGCTCCTGTGTAACCACTTTCATTTTACGACTTCCTTGTTTATGTATTAATTACATTTTCTTCTCATATTTGTTTTGGAACTCCATATGTTTCCACGTGGTGTTTTTTTTTTTTTTTTTTTTTTTTTTGATTGTTTGTTTTACGCACTTGAAATTAAACCCAAAAAAGAGGTTCCTGTCTGACCCTGGCTGTGACCCCACTGGTTACATCAAAACATGATCACAGAAAAAACAGCAACATGCTGAAGATTATCCTCCAGGTGATGAGTCGATTTGGCTGCAGATCAAAAGAGACAATCTGCTGTTTCCCTGTCACCTTGGTTAGATCTGGCGCTGGCTCTGAATGTTTAATTTTCTCTTTGCGATTCCACTTCACCACCTCATCCTCACTCTCCAATAATCTCTCGCGTTTTCTCTTTGATACCATTAAAGGCAGCTCCACTGAGACTTGTAGCTCTGTCAATAGAAACATTGCCAAATCAGATGTACTCAGGGACTCTTCCTGTGATCTTCTGATTTAGATCAGGCCTTAAGCTGTGATACAGCACAATAAACAGTAAATGTGATCCAAAACCTTGATATTGTAACTGTGGTTTCATCACAGAGCAAAGAGACAGTGGGATTCTGAAATGTGCCATTGCCTATTCTGACTTACTGTAAATACTGATATGACTTTGCCTTCTTAAAGTGAACTGATTCATTTCAGACATGTGGAGGAAGAATGGGCTGCATGCAAGTGGAGTTCCACGCCATCTAGCATGCTCTTTGTTCCTCTCTTGCCTTGAGCTGCAGATGCCCAAGGAATGATCTTTGCCGCTTCTGCAAAGACACAACCTGGATGACACAATGCTGCCTTTTTGCCTGACGACAAAAGTGACATTTTTGCTGCAAATGGCATTTTGTAACTGACAGTGCGACCATCGCCATGGTTAAACACAAGTTGACCTTTTCTATTTGTCGCTCAAGTGTCGTACAGTGACTCATGAATCTGACAGAACACAATGTGCGGCACACGCAGCAGCAGCAACTTGGTTGACACAGACATTAAAGTAAAAGCGCTCCTACTGTTCATACTCAGGACAAAGTAAAACAAAACAGCTTAAAGTTCAAGCTTTTTCATTTCATGTTCCCTTCAGATTAGAGGCATAAAGAACTTGTGTTGACTGACGATGCAGCATTTTTCACATTAATTATATTTTGTCCTTCGTGTGTCTCTCTATTGTATATTCAAAGGACATTCTGCATTTGTTTCAGCTCAGTGCAGCATTTTTCTTTTTTTTCTTTTGTAGCATATTTTGGCTGCTGTTTTTTTTTTCTTTTGTATTAATGTATTTGTTTTTTAAATGGTATTATCTCTAAAAATTGCAGAACATTTCTTCTAAATGTCCAGTGTATAACATACAAGTCTTATTTCAACTAAGCGGTACAGTGCAGATCAGCTCGCCGCGGTGCAGTTTGGAATGGCGCACTGTGATAATGTGTACATGTGTAAATGTAAATACTGTAATGTCATAGCAGGGTAACAGTGAACCTGGACAATCAATCCCACAGAGAAGAAGAATGTGATAAAGTAAACACAGGGTAATAACGGAGGATATCAGGTATTTTGTGCTGTTTCTTTTTGGCATGTGGCTGTTTGTCACAAGAAGAAGACAAGCTTTATTTTAAAGAGGACTGCAGGCTGCACAAAAAAAACAACAACAACAACAATTTTCTGCACCTTTGCAGGCAAGGTGATAAGAACCAATCAGCTGCCATGTTTGTACATGGTAGGAGAAGGCCTACCATGTTTGGTATCCCAACAGAAGCTATTAAGTTATCAGTGATCTTGGTAGCCTTTTACAAAGGAAATGCAAGCAACTGCAAGACATTCGGTACTGAACCAAACTGTGCCACTTGGTATGAACAGCACTGTAGTGTGTCTGTGTGTTTATACAGTGTTATATAATAATATACTACCCATACCCACTTGTTTGTTTGTGTAAGTGTATAGTCTTAAAAAGAGACTTTCATATGTAGTTTAGTGAATTGTTTTGATTTAAATAGGCACCTTGTTAGTATATGTATATAGTATAAGTTCAAATGGTGGTACAGATGTGGTTTATTCTTAGTGTTACTATTTGCTCAGAATGTTCTTAATGACTGTCAGCACATAGGCTTTCATGTACAATGAGTAATGTCAAAATATGTTAAGGCATGTTTAGCCACAGAACACATACAAGGAAAACATTTCCAGTCAAGAGGATTTAGAATTTAACATTTGTTTTACACAACACAGAATTCCCCAGACCTATGAAAGTAAAGTATACCCTGAATTACGTTAAACAAAAAGTTATTATTAATAACTCATTAATATTGTAAACATAAAAAAATGATGAAAAATGAATGTCCCCTTTGGAAAGAACCTCCAGATGAGTGGTGACTTTCCAGCAGCTGTAACAACCACATACTGTACCACAGCTGCCTTTGTTCAAACTGACAAGGTCTCAGGGCGTTTTTCATGTCTGACCCGTCAGTGTTGAATGTCCACCTCTGACCTCCTTCTCAGTGCAAACCTTTGCCCATCTCGCTGCCACCTCATCCTCTGACACCTCTGCTTCTCCCTGTGCATCAGACCGTGGGTCATTTTTTTCTCAAGTGCTGTGACACAGTATCACTGCTCGGCTGTAAATATTTGATAAAAGGCAGGATACTGACAAAGAATACCGATGGTCAGCTTGATACATATGAGGCAGCACAACACAATTGACACGCTGACTCAGAAATTTCCACAAATTCTCCACGTGTTAGCTGGTAAACAACAATGTATGGTCTATTGAGGATGCATGATGTATTACAGAATCTAATTTAAGTCATGATGTGATATATCCCTCACTCACTCTTTGTTTTTTGGCACCATAACATTCTCCACAATCTGCAATAGGTTCAACGTTTAAAACGCAACCATTTCAATCAGCCTCTCTGCACCACTGAGCTCTGCAAAGTTTTCAAAAATGGTGCCGAATTAACCTCTGATGTCATGTGCTTCAAAATAGCAGGAAGGTGGTACTAGTGACAATTTTAGTTTTCAGCCATTTCCAACCTCCACTCGAGGCTGATCCATGGGCTGTGCATTCAATCAATGTACAACAGGAAACATGTATTGGTGAAGTTGCATGCTGCAGCTTAACAAAAGCATAGTGGTCTTAAATGGTCTAAAATGGCTGCCACCTTAGAACTGACCTAACTTGTGCACTTTTAACAAAATAAATGTAACTATTTCAATTACAATTTCTGCCAAATGAACACAATTCCCCCTTAATTTTAGACACTGGACCTTAAAATATATGTAGATGGAGCCTAATTGTTTGGTATGATGAGGTATTTTTCATGTCGAGCATGTCCCCACAATCACTCAGTACTTAATTACATATGCATTGTTTTGCATTTTCTGTTCTGCTCACTAACTGGTTCAGATTCACCCCTCGCTCCTTCTGACAATCATTCATGACTGAGAGACTCTGGACTGGGAGCTCTGCCATCCTGCTTCTGCTTCTATTTAGATATGCACATTTACAGCTCATTCACTTTCCCGTCAGACTGTTGATTGGTCGACTGAATGAACTGCTTCCATTCTTGGCATGACAAGCACAGTCAGAGACACTGTTATAATGAAATGTAGCTATAGGCAACTCTATTTGAGGGAGTGGATTTAGAGGACACTCATTGCTATATATATATATATATATATATATATGTATAATAAAACCACTAACAGTGTCTTAGGTGTTTTCACTTTGCAGCAGAAAAACAAGGGTCTTGTGCTTGTGAGTTTCACAATAGTCAACAAAATTGTTAATATTCCTAAAATTCACAGTGACACCATTATAAGCAGCCCCACCTCACCTACTATGCTAATGTAATCTATTTTTTCTGGTCTTGTTATAACGCTAATTTTATATTGTACTACTGCAAAAAATGTTGAACTCTCAGTTCCCGCTCATGCACCACCCATAGCTATCACAGTGCATAACATGCACACAAAGTAATAAGCAGATGCACACAATGCTGTAGCTCATTATTCTTGATCATGTGAATATACCATTAACATTCATCATATCTGGTGGGGGAGTTGAACAGCTGGCGACACAAGCCAGGTGTTACCCTCAGTAAATGTCTTCAAACAATTCCATGCCAAGGTTCAGTCAAACAGTGATTACGCTGGAACAAAACAGGATGATAAAGATCCTCAGCGTACATATCGAAGATCTTTATCAGATAAATATAATCATTGAACATTATCATTTGCAACTACTCTTTAAAGATGTACAGTATCTGCTTCAAACACAGAGTGACACTGGATACATTTTGTTGTTCTTGCTGAAATAGCAAGACCAGCATTAAATGGGTCATTTTGCTGATCCAAAAATTTTAAATGTGATGTAGAAATTAGGAGAGACTGTATGTGGTTAGTTAAGACAATCAACGGTTGTATGGCCCTATACTGTTTGCAGCACACACAATGCTTGAGACTCCATCTGTATGATCCTCAGCTCCTGCTGTCTCTCCAGAGCCCAAAACCAAAGACCAAAGACTGCCCATGCTTCACACCACCTGTTCAACCTGTTGCCTTCTGGCAGCAGCTACAGGTCCATTGAAACCTGCCCCAACAGATTCACAGAAGAGCTACTTTTCCTGGGCCATAAGGTCATCAAAATATAACCAGCAGAATTTTCTGACCCGCACTTGTGCAGTAAACGCCGTTATACAGTACATTTAATTATCTGTTTATTCATTTCATACCTTAGAAGTGAGCAGTATGCCGTGGTTATTGTTCATAATATATATATATATACAGTATATATAAAACTGTATAACTGTTTTTACATATCTATATATATAACTTTTTTTTTCTGACCTGACCTATTGGCATTTTGAAAACATTGATATCTTGACTAGAATCTTATATGAGTCCTGCTGATGTTACAGTATGACATGCATTCATATAGGTGGCCCCACTGGTGGTTTGACAAGGTTACACAGGTTAAAAGGTTATATATGGGCTGCAAAGAGACATTTTAAAAACATGATCATGGTGAGCTCCTTTATCTGCCTTTCAATGATGTAACAGTTTACATCAGGGGATATTTGATTTAAAATAATCTAACAAGACAGTGGGACATAGTCAAATTTCCTCTTTAATTTAAGACCAAATATCAAATGTGACAAATGAAATAACTGTGTAATTGTTTCATAGCTCTTTAATGCCGCTGTTGTTTTTAACAAAAATTCTACTCACCTGCCAGAACTATGAGAACAAATGATGAAAATAAGGGAAAGATTAGGCAATAGACCAAAAACAGATGGCCACGTTTGGTAAAATCGGTCCAAATGTTAAATCACTTGACATTTGGCCTCATAACTGAAATTATAGCAACAGACATTTGGCACAAGAAAGGATCTGAGGCCCAGCAATTTTGATGTTCTATAGGGCCTTAATTTCCTGAATTCCTCGTGCTAGATAAGTTCACATTCTCAAATTTTTTCCTGCTTTTCCAGCAAACTAACTACAAGCTAAACTTGACCGAATGTTTAGTTAGGGCCAACAGATTTGTTGTTCCTGTTAGTTATATAGCATACACACTCAGGGAACTTGCAGCTTTGCTCATTGTAATTAATGTTTGACATTGGGGCTTAGCCTAGCTCAAAATATTTAGATTTGCACATGATATTTCAAATTAAAATGACTATAAGCGGGAGAAAGTGTGTTCTCTTTTGCATTATGAGAAACTGTGTCTATTGCTCTTCTTCTCTCCAGCAGTTCTGTTTTGTTTTTTGTTATTTTTTTGGTGTCACATGTTGGAACAAACGATAAAATCAGCACATATTGGTCACATCTTTCAACACAACAGCCACTATCAGATTATATCAAAGTAAATTCCATACAAAGCATTTAATGCCAGATATGGCCCAATATTCAAACAGATGTTCATCATCCCAGCCGCAGTCCTGGGTCTTTTTCCTGCAAGTCAACAATGTTAGCCACTACTCCACTCATGTGACCCATTGTCAGTCAACAACATATTACTCAGTGCAGTGTACTTAGTGGATTATGTGCTTTAGATATAAAGATAGACAGACAGACAGACTGACTGATTCAGGGGAAGTAGGCCCCAGTGATACCTCCCTCTTCTTAATTAAGGTAAAAAAAAAAAATTGATACTGTAGGTTATAAACTGTCAATTACCACATTCTTAATCCCTTCCTACAAGAGCCTTGTGGACTGGTCAAGTGTATTTCCAATTGGTGGACAACAGTGTGGCAATTTTAGTTGCTTAGGTGTCCAGACTGACTCTGTCTGAACCAGGCTGTTCGTTTTTGAAACATTTTGCTGAAATTCAATAAACCATGCTGAGACAGATGCATCCACAAACAAATTGTTTAATACTGTTCTATAAGAAAGGTAAAAACGTTAGGAGGATTTGATCGTGTTGCTATGCTCTTTTCTAATTTGTTTTGGAATCTAATTTCTGCAGTACCGGGGTCTCACTAGGTGCCTTTGGCCGTAAATGAACCTTGAAAAAAAAAAATTACACTCCCTAAAGGAGACAAAGAGTGAGATTTTGAACTTCACCCAGACAGATGCAGCGGATGCTCTGTGCTTCCTGCTAACCAGATAAACAAGTCCCTGGCATTGTCTGCGCCTCCAGAAATCGTAATTATGTCACCAGCATTGAAGATGTACAATCTAGCCGTTCATGTTTTTCAAAAGCACAACTTGGAAATCCAGCTCTTATCAGAGTTGTGTTACTCATACCTTCCTTAAACTAAATTCAATGTATGACATTTATGAAACGCTTCTGCCAACACTGAGGGTCCTTACTTTAGCCTTCTGGATGTTTTCCACCCCACAGTTTTGCACATATACACGTAACTAGATTTTTTTTTAGTCAGATAATAGTTATTCTAGTTGAGTTTACATTAGAGAGCCAAAATGGGCAAGAATTCCTTTGTTCTTTTATTGGATGAAAACAAGTGGTGAGGGACAATGGTTGGTGCTGGTATACTCTGCATTGCACCTGCATTCACCTGCAAGACGCTGCTGATTGATTGTGCTGATGCAGCCAACTGCATTTCTATAACCAGGGTGAATGTTTTTTCTTTCTTTTTTTCTTTTTGCATATTTCATCACTGGAAGGCAAACGTCACCCATTGCCATGATCGTGTTATTGATCGTTAGTTGGGAAATTTTAGTATTTTGAACTACTTTGTGTGTATTGGTAGCTGGAGCTGGGTGGCAAATTAAATCTGAAATTTTGTGTTGTGGCACAATTCTTTTATGCAGTCATTGGTGTAGTAGCACAAGTTACTTGCGCTCTACCACTACAGCACTGAGACAGCAAGGCAGAGGTTTGTAGAAATCTTTCAGTTAATGATGCTGTGTATTTGTGCTTTGAGACTCTGCACACAGAGGATGAGAAAAGCTTCTCTTCAGAGAATCTGACTTGACTTGAGTGTGCTCTCAGTCCATCACGCTGTCAGCTGCTTTTAAAGGGGTTGGGTGGACCTGATGTGATTGGTCTTTATTGAAGTTTGTCCTGACTCCACCTGCTGCCACTGTGTTTCTCCTAATAGGTCTAATGTTTTCTGCCTGCTACAGTCTTTTCTCCATTTTGTGTCTTGCTGCACTAGAATCACCCTCTGTGAGTGTATCAGTTTGATAAAGCCAAGGTCACACTCAAAAGTCTGTTTTGTTGCTGTGTGTTCATGCTACACAAGCGAGCAGCGATGGGGGTTCACACACAGCACAATATTTCATCAAGAGAAGCCCTGATTAGTAGGTCTAGTCTCCAAACCACATTTGGCACAAAAATTATACATGAAGTGATAAAGGAAGTGATGTGTTAAAGGCACAGTATGTAATATCTGCCACTAAATGCCTTCCAATCAAAACAAAGAGCTGACATGAAGCAGGGTGGAAATACTCACAACAAAATGCAGAAATAAGACAAGTCACTGGGTAACTACTGGTACCAACTATTTCTTCTCTCTCTGATGTTTCATATGGAGATTGTCTCAGAAAATTACAGCTGCTGTATGCAGTAGTAAATAAATGTGGTTGCACAGTTGCAAACATTTAGGTGCTACTGTGCAAAAAATACACAAGTCTTGTTGCTTTAAGATATGTCACTGCAGAAATTTTAACTATTTTAAACTATTTTAAGTATGTGAACAGATGTGTCAGCAAAGTTTTTGCTACCTCCAGAATGAAAAAAAAAAAGTCCTGGCTTTAAGCTCCAGTGCTCTGCAGATTTTCATGAAAATAAGTCTGACATGACAGTACAGGAAGGAAAACATTCATAGAACAAGGCCCTTCAAAATTTAATCCCACCTGGAGAGACTTTAATCTGCAGAATGGCTGATCTTCCTGTTGCTCCACTTGTTTTCTCAGTTGATGTACATCATTTAAGGGTTTAAAGCCTTTCCCCTTTATCTTAATCTGTTTATCCACTTGTTTCATTTTGGTCTTTTGTCTTTTTGCGTCGTTATAATACCAAGCATCGCTGTGGAGGATTTTTGTTCACACAAACATTGAAGCATAATGTGGATGATCTCTCTCTTACAGAAACACACACACGCACACACTCACAGGCCCTCTCTTTCTGTGTCTCTCATTCTCAGTGTCCAAATCCAGTCTTCTATGTTACAATGGAGCTGTTTAAAGCCTCTAAAATGCTGAGCAGGCCTTGAAACTGTCCATTGAAAAATGGTCAACAGATGGACAGAGAGAGAGAGAGAGAGAGAGAGAGAGAGAGAGAGAGAGAGAGATCTTAAGAGAGAGACGTGACAGAGAACCAGAGGTTGGTCTGAAAGCTTCAGAGTGCCTTAAAGCGATGCTGGATTAAGGTCACAGCAGAGTTTTATAATGACAATGTCATTTAACATCACAATCGCTCACAAACACATCCGTCAGCAATCACACTTCTATCGTTGTTCTGGGCAGCTCGCATCAGCCAAACCACAGGACCTCAGTCTGGCCCAGTTTTGAGTTTTTCACGAGCAGGAGCTCCCAAAAGAATCAAAAGAAATCTCTGCTAATCCCCAAACCCCCACTGGTTTCTCCTGAGTGATTCAATTTCCCTCTCATTGTGCCACACACTGAGGGGGATGCTGAGTGGAAAGTGAAATAATGACACTTATGACTCCCATTTTCTCTGTTCTCTTGGGTGAAAGTCTGACTTTATTGCCAGCATGCTTTTAAGACTTAGCTGTTGTTCTCTCTTGCAGGTTGGAACAATTTCAAAGTGGTTTGATTAACGGTGCAGCTGTCAAGTAATCAACTTTCACAAGGACTCTCTCTTTCACCTAACATTTTATATGATAGTATTTAAAGTGTCTGGCATTTAGTGAAAATTCTACGTAGATGAATAATAATCATATGCTAATCTACATAATAATATAAATACCAGCAGATATAAAATCAGATCTAAAATTGCACTGGAGTGATTTAAAGATGTTTTTCTCATTGTCAAAATAATGTATCTCAGGTAGACAGTGAATTAATCGTGCTAACAATTGCTATGTTTATCTTGATATCGTGTCTTAGGAATGAGGATAGTTTCTGCTTTTATATCAGGCTCATCACTTCATATGAATCGTGAGACTTATTGTTTGGCAATAACAATAAAACTTAAAACTTACTTTGAAAGTGTGTGTAATTGGTGTGAAAGTGCAATGGACTTAAATGTAAAAGCCCGACTGTATTTTGAGACACACTATAACATTTATAAACCTTTATTCAGCTCTAGATAAAGTTATATCATTCTACAACAGTGTTCTCCGTTGTTGAATGAGGGAAAGTTGACCAGAAAGTTGAAGATGTCTTAATGCTGACACCTGGATTAATCCGTTCCAGCTCTTTCCATACTCGAGGTTTTGTAAGGATCAGTTATGTTCAGTCTGTCAGGTTCTGTGATCTGTTGTTCAATGTCCATGGATTTAAAACACACAGTCAACTCTTAGATCATGAAACTGGTACAGGTACAGTTCAAAGCTTTTCCTGCCAACATGGCAGTGTGAGCAAACTGAGTCACATGACATATGGAACTCTATCCTTTAATTGTACAACTGTTTTTTGGACTTTTTTTTTTTTCACTTTTTTAGTTTGCTTTGCTGCAGAGGCAGTTGTCAAATCTGGAATTGCAACCTTTCCACTGAAGATTCATGTATGCGTAGTGTGTTTAGTAGAACAATAAAACAGGAATGCCCCCTGAAGTTCTTTTCTTTCATTTACAATTTTATGATAAAATGAAGACATGCAATAAGGACAAACATGTATTAATATCATACTTGTACATTATTGTGCTAATCAGACCTATATATTCCAGATAAAATCATTTATAGAATTCAAATAACCCATTTATCTATTGCAAATCTTTCTTTAGGAAAGCTTTGAAAAAAAAAAAAAAAAAAGAAATTGTTGAAAGAAATTGTTAGACACTCTCACATTTAATAAAACTACTTCTTTTGTGTTTGAAGCTTCATCGCCTGTTAACTTATGAACACACATTCACCCCTCGAGGTTGGAAGGAGCTTCTTGTCTTTCATTTCCTCCTCTCATGGTGCTGCATTCAGGCACCTGCTGCTCTGAAAGGACTCCACTCAAGTGTTAAGAGGCCTCCTCATGAGTCTACTTGAACCAGTGTGACAGCAGTACTAAATATAGCGTCGTATTTGGACTCAAAATGGATCCATACTTGACAAATTAATTGAAGTTGGGCATCATTTGTACTTGAAGCACGGTGTCGAAAATTAATATTATGTCGCTTTTAACGTCACACTTAGACAGGATTCACCGTTAAAACTGCTGTTCCTACTTATCCCTGTTTATTACTTCACCAACACATGTCTTGGTATTCAATACGTTAGTCAATCGTGACCCAGTTTGCTGAACTATACATGTAATTTATAGAGCAATTGACGCCACTTAAGGTCAATCCTGTGTAATATGGCACTGATGAGCAGCTGACATTGGAAGCTTCTTTTGAACAACAAAAGTGCCTGAAGTGCCTGAGTGATGGATGGAATCAATAGCAGACATATGGCTGCAGTGAGAGATGCTTCTGTGTTCAGTGGCAGCAGTGTAACCAGAGTAGGTGAGACAGATGTACACTTGAGTCACTGAGTGTCCACAGGTGAAGCAGATGCTGCTCATCCACAAGATGTTTGAATTGATGAATAGATGAGGGTTTATATTTAAACTTTAACTTTAATGTGAGTATATTTGTTCATTTAGAGGATCCCCACTGCTAATGGTAATGCAGGCGAATCTTCCACACATAGAATAACATGTTGAACATTACATTGCATGACTATATACAAAGAATTACATCAAAAACCATGTCAGAATGCATAACGCACCACATGTATAAAGAGTCTTACTAAGGTCAACACCAGACAAACTAGACAGCACATTTACATAACAGCCATTAAATATGTCTATATGTACAGTATTTATACCTAAAATAGCATCAAAATGCATGAGATGAGTTATTATGAAAAACATAAATAATGATTCTAAGCAAAGTGAGAAACTATTACTTTACACATCAGAAGCCATGTCAGCACACAGTAATTTAAAAACCCCAACTCTGTATTGTATATATGTCACTAAACAGTATAGATTCAATGAAAATAGTAAGATTGTGAATTTAAAAGAAATATAAACACTGAGAATAAAGAAACTGGCCCAAAGGTGAAACCTTTGTGCATTATTGTTGACAAAATGAGGTGGTTGCAGCAGAGTATGAAAAAATAATTGATTCTCAGTATATTCTCAGTACTACTTTGATAGCTTGAACCTGGCCACTGGATGTGCCTCAACACTACAATGCTGCTATATGAGCTTTGACTACACACCATGAACAGGTGGCCTTGGTTGGATGACATTTGGAGCTGTAGTAGCCATACCATTATACTGTATATTAGCATCAAAACAATGGGAAATATGGTGACACTGGACATTTACTCTCACTGAAAATCAGTAGTCCAGTCGTATAACCCAGATAAGTTTGTTCATCTTGGGGTGTTGAACATAGCATCCTTGCAAATGCGCGTACATTTTAATTGCCACTGAAGGTCAGTCCTTGTCCATTTTAAATTGATCCATGGAGGTAAATGTCATCTATTCGCAACATGTGCTGTTCATTAAAATGAGCTCAGCTGTTCAGTGGGAGCAGTGCCAGGTGAGTTGATAAGCACAGCTGTAGTGAGGTGTCTAATCATGCTCTTCTCTTTAAAGCAGTGGCCGCTGGGCTTGGCAGAAGCGGCAAGCTGAATTTTAGTTAATGAAGAGGAGTATAGGCAAATACATAATGAGTTTGGAAGTGCTATCTGTGTATATGTTTGGAGGGTAATACTCGGTCTGCATGTTTAACTTATTCATTTTTTTTAATTGCTGACATTTAATGTTATTTTAAAACATAATTGGTTTGTGAGTAGAGGAGAGAGAGGTCAGTCAGTCGGACAGCTGACTGTGGCGTGCTTCCCATGTTTATTGGGGGAAAAGGCTGGTAAAATGAGCAACTTTGGGGGAAAAAAGACTGAGAGAAACAGGAGGAACGGGAAGAAATGATTCCACTAGTTTACTTTGTCACATAATTGCAAGAACAGGTGGTATGATGTTCTTTATGCATTAGTGATGGATAATGCCATTGTTCATCTGCGCAACCCAGTCTACAAATTCTACTCAAATTGGCACTGTGTTACAGTAACACAGTCAAGAACAACGTGACCATCTAAAATTACGAAACTACAGAATAAGATCATTAGCTTTCTAGTACAGTCTTGACTGTGAATGTCTCTGCTCCAATGTCCCACATTTGTAGTGAAATGCATGTTGGGTAATCAGACATAAAAGTTCAGGTGTAAATGCAATGATTGACATTACTGTTTCAGGCCAAAGATTAAGTTGCATCAACTGTAGCAGCAAGAAAACGTTAAATAGAAGAAGCAGTCTTCTCATCATGTTATTCAAGACAAATGTGGTTCAGTGAAGACAAGACCAATCAAACAATAATGCACACATGTTGGTTACCATCAGTATGACTGAGCAATCAGATTTCAATCTGCTCTCAGTGTCAACACTGGAGAAAAAAAAAAAATACTAGTTGTAAATGTGATTTTGTTAAAACCATAACCAGATACTATGAAACACATTTTAATAGTGGTTGTAAGTGGAGTCAATTTGGTACAAGTTTGATTTGAATGCTTTTAGATGAACGTGCAAACCACAGCAAGGTTAATCACTACGGGGGGGAGAGAGAGAGAGAGAGAGAGAATATATTTATTATCAATCCATCATCTCAGTCTTCTTTTCTGCACAAATAGACTCCAGTAAACCAAGAAACACCGTGATGATAAAGTCTGTCTGTGTGTTCATGTATTCTGCAAAGAAAAATTAATTGATTCCCCATGAAACGTTTGACATGTACAGTCCGCACATCACCTCCTAACTGTCACTTCTGAATGACAACATGAGGAAATGTACTATACAGTAAATATAACATATATACGAATAACCGATAATTGGAGCCAGTAAATGACATTTGAATGTCTGAGGGGGTTTTATACACCTACTCACAAACTTAACAAGTTAAATAATTTCTCTTATTCACTCTGGTGACAGCAGCAGCTGGAGGCATTTTGTTTTCGTGTTGTACGTCCCACTCTTGTGAATGTGATATACAGTAAATCACAAACACAAAGAGGACATTTCTTCACATTTGTTATCAAGATTTAGTAAAACCAAATGGATGAACTGACTACAATTATGTGGTCAAAGACTAATAGGTCAAAGTCACTGTAAAACTTGAAGGCCGGTGGTTTCCCAAACTACAGTGGCCTTTGCATAGCAGAAAGGACGTTGTCTTGTTTGCACAGTAAGCGTTGAATGGTTTGCCTTTTAGGTTGCTGTAGCGACATGGCAGTGCAAGTTGGAAGCTTCGGTAATGCAAGGCTCTTGCCTTAAATACATGTAAAAGGCTTATTCTAAGGCTAAATCCTTGACCACAGGGACACGTAAGAGGCCAAGTGTGAAATCAGCATAAAAACCACAAAGCATATACTGTATAAGCTTTTCTTTGCACAAGCACAAACACACTTCAGTCCACATTTTTACAGACATAAACACCTTTTAGGGTATTTTTACACTGAATTGCGTTTATTTAAGATAACATTTTACACTCACATGAATAATAGCATTAAAATTATTTTTACTTCAAGTCTTGCTAAAGTTAAAATTGAAGATCATTTTCTGGCTCAACTCACAAATATCAAATGCAGTGGTGTCTCTGCAGTGTTCTGGCTAACACTCAACAAAATTGCTTTTGCAGTACACTGATGAAGTTGTGAAGCTGATGATGTTGCCTGTGAGTGCAAATGAGAGCTGAAAGCTGATGGGTTCCCACAACAAAGGCATCACTCCACTTCACTTTCAAGTGGCGGCATCAATGAGAGGCCCGAATGATTCACATCAGTCCACATAGGCCAGTTTGTACTACTTTACACCCTGAACCTGTTTGTCACCTGTGTTCAAGTTGAGCTGTCTGTACAAACACATTCCAGACAGTTGTTCACTCCACATCACTGAGTATCTGTCTACCTACGAATAATCTTATTTTAATGGTACACCTCATTCACCTAAATTGGAAACTGCCTGGAAGATAATTTTAAAGAGGCAACAGACACATTTCATGTCCCAAGCTGATCCAGTTGTCATTAATATTTTGTCACTGTCACAGAGACACAGCAGCAGAAGCCAGAAAGAATGCAGCTGCTTTACCTCAGAGCCTGAATGTGCCATAATAAGCAAACCTGCCAAAATCTCAAGGGTTTACAGAGAATGGTCCAAAAAAGAGAAAGCATCCAGTGAGCAGCAATTCTCTGGGAGACGGGCAACAGGAGCTCAGTGGTAGAGCGAGTTGTCTTTCAACTTGAAGGTTGTGGGTTTGAGCCCCGCCTCTGCTAGTCTACATGTCAATGTGTCTTTAGGCAACTTAACCCCACATTGCACCTGACGGCTGTGCCAGCAGTGTGTGAATGGGTATGACAGATGTGTGATAGAAGAATGCACTGTGTGAAAGTGTGAGTGAATAGGTGAAGGACAAAGACTGACAAAAAGTGTGATGCAGCTTTGAGTGGTCATCAAGACTAGAAACGTGCAATATAAGTACAAACCATTTACCATTTACAATGCATTGTTGATGCCAGACATTAACGGAAAATGACCAGACTGGTTTGAAACAATGGAAAGACAACAGAAACTCAACTAACCACTCAATACAACAAAAGTCCACACAACACAACAAATAAGTTACAGCAGCAGAAAACCACACCAGATGACACGGCAGCTACTTTATTAGGTGTCCTCAGTACCTAATAAAGTGGCCAGTTTTTGCACTGTATGTCTAATTATCATTTTATAGTTGACTTAATAAGGAACATTGTACAGAGAGAGATTAAAAACAGCTTTTGGTGCAAATGTTGTGTTTTATGGTAGATGTTCATTTGTGACAGAACTAACTAAACTAACGAAGTAAACTAAACATGACAAACATCACAAATTTGCAGCTTTCTTACAGGCGCTGA
The DNA here is from genome assembly GCA_016785285.1 of Brachirus orientalis. Taxonomy (NCBI): domain Eukaryota; kingdom Metazoa; phylum Chordata; class Actinopteri; order Pleuronectiformes; family Soleidae; genus Brachirus; species Brachirus orientalis. The sequence continues at coordinate 396,195 of JAFBJR010000153.1, forward strand.
AGTTTGCGACAAATTTCAAAGGATCAAGTAATGAGTTCCTTTGCCACATTTCACGGAAAAATGCTTTGCAACAATTCGCCTTTATCTATGTCACAATTAGGTACTTTAATTTACTTAGGAACATCTTTGGATTGACACGTATGATACCACAACAGTTAATTACGATATATTTTACAGTGAAAGTGGTATCTTCACTGCATCATCATCATCATCACAGTCTACCGTTAACACACATATTCACAAAAACTAACACAAGATCACACATACAGCTGCCTATAGTATAAAAACAGTGTTAAACAAAAATCGGACTCCTGCATCAATTTTCCTTTGTGCACAGGCTTAAATTTACACCCAGAGTGCTCAATGTTGACTTTGTACCACCCTTTCAGAGACTGTATTTCAGCAGAACAACCAGCAACAAATATCATGACATTTAAGTCAAGCATTAGCCATTTTCCCTGGAACAGAGTCATCAGTCCTGCTCAGTAAATGTGCAGTTCTCCCTGCTGACAGTGGCTGCCTGTCCCTGGGCTGACAGCTGCTATGTTCAGTGAGGGAGTGAAAGCAGCAAGAGGACCACACAAACAGTCAGCCTCAAACATGGAGGCACTGAATATGTCTCAAACAGCCAATAATGAATCCCCATTAGACTTTTTTCAATCTGCTTTATTTTGTGAACTTGTGTGTTCCAGTGGATTTGAAAATGTCATCAGTCATGGCTAACCCCAGTTCCCCTGAATGCTTTGCATTACAGAGCAAAGATTGTTCTTATTTTTCAAAATAGTCTCTTTTAACATCAGTGAACTTATTCCACTGATGTTCAAGGTTCACGATCCCTTCACTGATAAAGGTCAGATCTTGAGCCTGCAGATACCCCTCAACAGCTTGGACGACTTCACCATCACTTTGAAAATGGCAAACTCACATGTGGGATTTCCATTTTTTTTAATGGATACTAGTCACACAGCATGGATGTTCATGGATGCTCAGGAAAGTGGCCATATCCTCAAACCACAACTTCTCCTTGTTTTTGTGATCTGATCTGGACAGATTACTACTATATTCAGACCTTAACTTGAACGTGACTTGGATGCGATCAAATCACTCATGACAGATGTTAGGACCAGGTGTGAATGTGTTTAATGTGAACATAAGAGAGGGTGAAGGCAGTGGCTGAGTGGTAATGTGACATTATTCAGTAGATAGTGACTGGTCAAATAAGTTTCAAAGCTATTCAATTTCAATTATTCTTTTTTTGTAGAGCTTGTAGTCTTACAATGTGAACATTAGATGTCCAATTATCCCACCTTGTCTCCAATGTGTGTCCCCAAAAAGCCAACTTTATAAATCCTCAAAGACAAACAAAAATGCCACTGAATTCCATATAGCTTTGGCTAACCCGTCTGCAGAGAAATCTCACTCTCTACCACTAACAAGTCAATTCACCAGTTGCGATGCTTCGTGAAAGATTGTTGTCTTTCTTTTTCCCCTCTATTGGCTTCTGTCTATTCCCGGCATGTCTCCTTTGGCTGGAGGGCAAATAAATTGTGTCTGTGTGTCAAGGGTCTAAACTACTGGAAAAGAATATATGATTTTTTCTTTCTTTTTCTTTTTACTTTCTTCTTCTTCTACTACTACTACTACTACTACTACTACAACAAGTACTGCACTTTAATGAAGGTTTCATTCTGAATTTAAGCCTTGATTCTGTAATGTAGCATAGTGGAGAAAGTAAACTCTTGGAACAACAGCTACTGAAGCAATGCACTGTAGAGCACCCCAACTGTAACACGTGCCGAGTTTGTTCATCAGTACATGACATTAGAAAAACACTAATTATTTTGTTAAGTCTGACTAAAAATGTTGCTTTTTTGGGGGGGGGACTAACACACCTAGTAAATGTGATTGGGCATTAAATTGTTATTGCTTGTATACATTCAGTTGGACCAGACACGCTGAGTCAAAGTTCCCATTCCCCAGCCGAAACCTGGAAACAATAGAAAATTATATACTGAGTAAGACAAAAAAAAGAGGCAAAATTCAGGCCCCTTTACTCCTTCACCGATGAGGAGACTGATTTTATGTTATAATGCTTAAAGAAATTATTGTTTTAAAGTTCATGGACAGTAGGAAGACATGGAATGGCACATGACATGCTAACAAGTAACTGCTAAACCCAAAACCACCTAATTCCAACAAGCTGAGAGACGTGTATTCACCAGCTGGAGCAGCAGACACGCTTCATTCAATAAATCAATTCCTCACTACTGCTTGTATGAACAAGGGCAGAGTCCAGTTAAATAGTATAGTTGAGCTGCAGCTTCAGCCTGACTTAACTGTGCATGGAAACATACTAACTGTTGAATCTGTTGAAGGGGGAAAAAACAAATAAGAAATGAAACAGCGAAAGAAATAAAGGAAATTTAGTTAAAATTCCACCAGAAGCCACATTGTTAAATTTTGTGTTGCATCAACAAGCATATATAGCCCTAGTGAAGGTTCCAGGTAGAGCACTGAACACAGTTTTACATGCTTACACACATTTGTTTCATTCACATTGTTCTCAACACCAATGATGACCAGATTATAAATCCAGCAAAGTTTGACAACAATAGATAATATAGGAATGTCCTTTATGAGTACCACAATAGGGAAATGTACAGTCTTACAGCAGCAAAAATAGCCATAAAAATAATACTTAATAAACACACATTTTAGTGTCTACGAATATATAATATAGAAAAAATATTAAATATTAACATAATAATAAAAAATAGAATAGTGTATGCAGTATGGACAGTGAGTAACCAGGATATATATATACTGCATGAGCTCATTATTCACAGTGTAAACACTGTAGAATTTCACATGAGACACTGCACTCATATGAATTACAATGGTGATATTGCACTGAGAGCAGTGCCTGAGAGGAATAACCTGCGTTAGCGCTTCTTAAGACATTAAGACCTATTACTCTGTCACTGAAGGAGCTGCCCAGTGTCCTGTAGAGAGAGTGGGGCGCGTTGTCCATCAGAGGAAATAGCTGTTGAGATGCCAGTGCCCAAGGCAGACCCCTCCAAAGAAAAATGGCTGATGCTACTAACGAACCATAAAAGGTCTTGAGGAGCAACCCCTGCACTCCAAAAGACTTCAGTCTCCTCAGCAGATATGCCATATTTCCATCATGGCACGGCATGGTTTAGAATGGAAAAGTCCTGGGTCAGGCTTCCAGTTCAACTGCGAACACCACCTTAACTTGGTAGGTGTAATGTCAGCGAGATATGTAGTGTGACAACAACGACACTGAACGTGACACAACGGACGACAACGACGGACGACGTCCAGCAAGCCGTCAAGCTGGTCACAGAGGGAGTTAGGTTTTTCTGTCACCCAATCAGCTGACTGTCGTGGGTGGAGCCAATCTATCTCCTGTACCATGTTACACTGTTAGCCCATGGGAAGAGGAAGACGAGGAACCGTTCCCCGTGGTGGAAACGCGGCTTTACACTCTGCTCTGACCCTTCCTGCAGCATAATCAGGCCAGTTCAGTTTATTGTTCAGGTGAACACCCAGGTACTTACAAGACAAGCCAGTTATTATTATCATGGATGTTCCCTAATGAAGCATTATTTCGGTCTCTTTTTAAACAAACCGTGTTAAACTGTCAGCAATTCCTGCAATTTTCTGAGAGACTGTGCAGCAGCAGCTGGAGGGAGAAAAACATTTGCCTGAATACAGAGCTAATGTCAAGGTTACTGATTCGCTCCTGTCCATTTTAAATACATTATATGGAAGACTATAAATAATATATTATTTGGCATCGTAAGACACACAATAATACACACCGTAAGAGGGCTCTCACACAATCTCTCACTCAGCTGCATGAACACACGACATTCTCTAGTAACAACAAACAACGCACTCAATTAATGTTTGACCTTCACTGCCTGACAAACGCCCACATCTTTCAAATTACATGCTCTTAAGTTGTAACGCACCGTGACCCACCCTGTATGAAATTTCCAGGCTCACCACACCAGGCTTAATGCCCCACTCTGCTTTTCAGATTCAGAAGGCAGATTCATATCCATCTAATACAAACCCTCTTTATCACATCCACAGCACAGCTGCCTGCTTGTGTTGAAGTATATTTTATTACTGTCCACTGAAGACCGCAGTCAAACGATTGTGTGCTTTTATGTCGGACGTCAACATCTTCATAAACTTAACTTGTCTGCTGCACTGCAGGGAAGATTATATTGCCTTAAATAAAACATATTCATAATATTATTTATGATGGGTAATTAGGATTAATGAATTTATTCCAGCTTTAAAGTCAGGAGACCTTTTAGCAACACCAAAATAAGGGATATGTCTCGCAGGGAACTTGATGTATCCTGGGAAGGTCATTGTTATTCAATTTTACACAAGTTACGTCCATATATTACCCTCACTTCCCCAAGAATTGCATCATGGCTCCTAAAGCCTTTTTTTTTAGGGATCTGAAGTGTGAGTGGAGAGCAGGGTGGAGCTTGTGCTCCATCTCAAGGGCAGTGATAACAGACACAACAGAAGTCGTATGAGCTACTGATGCTGCATACGGGACAGAAAGAATGAAGTGTGGTTATGATAAAGTGCACACCTATATTTATTCATGTGGTACACTTAGATGCCACTTTATTAGGTACACATTACACCAAATCAAGTGGCAGGAGTGGACATCTGTTGCTGTTTGCAGCAAGGCTTGACCTGCTGTGTGTTCAGAGATGGTCCCCTATGTCTGTTGTAATGGGTAATTATCTGAGCTATTGTTGCAGTGCTATTATTTCAAACCAGTCTGGCAATTTTCATTTCAGATCTCTGGCAGCAACAAGGCATAAACCTTAGAGATTGTTGTGTGTGAAAATCCCAGTAGATCAGCAGTTTATGAAATACTCCGATCAGCCTGTACGTGTGCTAAGTTCTAGTTAAATTTCAAACAAAACTACTACCACTGTGTTGCACTGCGCCATTGATGCTGCTGCCTCATAGAAAACATTCTTCACACCATCCCTCCATGGAGTTTGACTGTAATGATAGAGGTCAGTGCTTCTGAGTCTGGGGTAAGAGGAGTCTTCTCCCAGTTGTACTCTCTATAGATCAAATAGATTCTTACACATTCTCCTCCAATAAACAGTCAACATCTGAGAACAACCAAGCATTTCAAGTCCCACCACACCCAGTGGACCCTGTTCTTTAACTGGTTCCACTTACACCTTTTTTGCTGCGGAGGGTCCGAATAAATAGGCTGCCCTTTCACTTCACATCACATCAGTTCCACTCCAAAAAAAGGTTGACCGCCTACATCAGCCTGTCTCCATTCGCAGGGTTCTTCCTGTTCAGTCATTTTCTCTCACCTGGCCTCCCTTTTGGGAGTGTGCTCTCATCCATCAGCATTTCTACTGAGCTTTGATTAAGCAAGATACCTGAGAGTCTGCGGCTGCTTGCTCCATCTGCTTTCAACAAAAGAACTATTGTTAAGCTCCCACTGGCCTCCCTACTGACCAGAAAGGCCGTCTCCAGCCTCTGTGGTCAAACTTTTCCCCAGCATGTTCACTATATTCTCCAATCCTTCATAGTATAACAATTATTCTAATTTCTGAACATTGTGGAAGCTTGTCCTTTGCTTGCAGTAGTTCCCCAGAGACCTCAGTACACTTTCCATTTCCAGAGAGTCTTGCAGGCTGCATCCAAATTACTATGTTTTCAGTTAAAAAGGTAATAATTCTGTTCTGGATGTACCTGCTGCCCTTATTAACCTGGCATTTCCAAGCCCGCAAAACATAGTTTCAAAGTACTGCTGCCTTAATTTTTATTTGAGAAAATTTTACATTTCGATGTGGATTTGCAAAAACAGAAAGCATTGTAAACTATAATGCAGTCACTGGCATTCTGCTGGTTCAGCTGTGAATGAGGTTTGGTTAGAAAATTGGTTCCACCATTAGGTGCTCCTCTGGAGTTTAGTCCAACACATGGTGAATGAATGAGTAAAAGTAAATGCGGCCCTGTGCTGTGGCACTTCACGTTATTCATGGAACAAATACAGCTCCGACCCCGCTGTCACTGCAGACCTAGCCCCACACACACACGTGCGCACGCACACCCTGCTGTAGTTGCAGCATTCCTGCCACTCCCCATCGTCTGATCTTCTCCACCCACTCGCTCACCTGTTTTCAGTTGATTCATTAACCTCCTACTGCATATATACCCACTGAAGTCAGGAGTTGCCAGAATGTCATAGTTTATGAACATGCTTGTAGCTGTTTCGTCGCCGCTTGTGCTTGCTGACCCATGATCCTTTGCTTCCTCAACTTTTAATCCATTTGAAGGGCTAGTTTCCATTTCATTCGTCCTTTGTTTGTTTCAAGCTTTGTTGAGCTGTTACAGAAATAGAGGGAAAACACACTTCTACACAAAGCGTTCCAATTTTTTATGATAACGCAGACAAGACGTTTGTATGCTCACAACCCGAATCAGTGAAGGCGCTTCAACCTTTCTGCGGTTAATTAACCCGTGCGGTGCAGCAGCTGGTACTGCGAGAAAGAGGTGAGGACTTCTGCCCCACCAGGCAGTGGTTAAAGCTCGGCTACCCTGGCTGCACAGCATCAGCCAGCAGGCATGATTTGCCCCTGGCTCAAAGTAATCAACATGCCACTCAGCCTGGTGGCCCTCCACACCACTACCATTATGTGCAATTTCACATTTTTCTTCTTCCATTTACTCACATTTTTACACACAGCTGTGGAAAAGATTTGCGGCACCTTTACAGCACGCCGCCCCCTTCCCTTTTTTAGCTTCTTTTCACCAACTAGCTTTTTAGTTTCCCCACCTTGTGTTTCACCAAAGAGAAAGTATGAAATTCCTCATATTTAGCACATCAGCTTTTCCTTGCTTTTCTGTTTTTCACCTCTCAACAGTTTAAGTAGACCCATTGGGTAATTCTTTATTTTATGCCTTTGTGATTTCCATATAGTATCCTATTAATGCACCAGAGCTCTTTACAAAGAAACTATATAACTCCGAACAAATTAAATCAAATATGGGTCATTTAAATCCAAGCAAATAATCACTATTGTTCATTTATTATTAATTTTGTTTACCTGAATTGTCAATGTTCCTTTTTTTAACTTGCATTTTCAACAGACCTATTCTACACTGACTTAAAACCTCACTAGGTTATCCTTAATAATTTATTGATCTGAACAAATAATATTTCTATTTACTAATTTATCCCAAAATCACAACTTTAACTTGGCAGGGTACATTTGAAAGCATGTTTTTCTCTTCCCTAATTTCAACCTTCTGTTTTTCACCAGAAAACAAACTTCAGTTTTGTTTGTTTGTTTGTTTTTGTAGAAGGAGCTTGTTGAAAACGATGGCATTAAACTTTCATTTTCATATTTCATTTTTACTGTTTTATGTACACACACAAAAAGTTACATAAGCTGGTTTTCACGCACATTATTTCATATTTCATACATTATGTATGAAATTGACCAGTGAATTCAGGAGAAATTATTTTTATTTTGCAGGAATTTGATGATAAAGTAATTATTATACTCAATTGTGTGAATTGTTGTTTATCATTACCCTAGAATGAAACTTTTATATTTATATCAGGGGCCAGGTCAACTCTACTGAGGCCACTATGTCTTTACAATAGACCACAATGGACAAACTAAACATGTTTTCATTCTCACCAAAGACTACAGCCTTTCTCCAACACACTTAGGAGATTCGGCCTTAGAAAGCAAATTCGACAATAAATGTTTGGCACTCAGTACTTCATACAATCTGAATCCAGAATATAAAAAATATTTAAACACATTTGAAACAACGTCTCTGTCTAACTGCAACAACAGCTGTGGACAAACAGCTCTCTGGAGTTACCACATTCATTTTCCTTCAGGACCCATCACCTGGCTTTGCTGTGCAAGAAGATCATAAAATATGCTCCTCATGTTTTGCAGCTCATCTGTGAGAATTTAATAACCTAACAGGTAAATAAAAAAGCATTGGACACTGGTTCTAAAGACAGGCCAGAGACCAAGGGTAGAAAATGCAGGCGTATCTGAATAATGAGATAACGCTGATGAAATGAAATGTGTTTTGCACAATGCATGCTGGGATGGCCTCAGACCCCTGGGACCCCTAAACAGGATAAGCATTATTGAAAATGGATGGATGATTGAATTAATACGTTTAGATGAAGCTAATGAAATTAAGTAATTAAAACCGATGCAGTATGCAGAGCAGCAATCACAACATGGAGATATGAATATGGATGATAAAGTCTGATCCGATGGAAGTTTCCTTCTTTTGAGCCAGTCGCATTCAACATAATGGATTGCCTTTTATAAAAAAAGAGTTTCTTTTTTCATCAACCTTGAAAGCATAATTGAGTCCTTGAGGCAGTGAACCTGAGGCCCATTTGAATTTGGAGTGAGTGCTGTTTACTAATTTCATCTGCGAGTGGGAGTTTTGTACAGTCACATTACAATAACAGTGGTTCAAATATTTGTGCAGCCTGTTCTCTTTAAAAAAACATGAAACTCCACTTCTTTTAAGTGCTGCTTGTTGCCATTAAAATACCCAACCAAATGAACAAAACTGAGAAAATATCACAGTGAAAGCCTGCCCTTGGTGTGAGCCAAACACTGGGAGCCAACCTTGAAAAGGTCACTTTTTGTTCTCCAAAAGAAGAAAAAGTACATTATGTGGAAGTTTATACTTTATTCATCTTTTGTCAGAGCACTTACATTCATATGAGAATTTGACCAAAAACATGAAAATGAAACAGCAGATCAAACAGCTTCAGCATTCTGTGTATTAAAACTATAGCCTATATTATTTTCTATTATTAACATCATATCTTGTCATCATTTTGCCAATAATAATTACTTGATTTCTAAGACACAGATGAAAAGAGATTAACTATCATTACAAAACATTACTGATATCATCAAAAAAAAAACAACAATCTTATCAACAAATAAATATTGTTAAATGAACATTTTAAAGTTTTTTTTGTTTTGTTTTTTTTTTGAACAATGTTTTCATAAATGGGGTGACTACTGTAAAATGCCTTCTTGCCACTTTTATGTTTGGTTTATTTTTGGTTCTCTTCATGATCTGGTTCACGAGCCTAATGTATATTTAAACAAAAAAATGTATAGTTATGTGGTTAAAGAGGATACATATTTGTAAAACAAAAGCTTGAGACCAGATCAATAAAGAGGCAGCAATTCCTCACCGATCCATTTGAAGTTTCATATCTGGATGCTGCTTTAACCTCATTAACATTGTACAAAAGTTACAGTTTACACATGGAATCACAATCCTCTGTGTCACTGTCTGAAAATGATGGAGCTACAGGCAGTGGAGCAAAAATGAGTATGGATTTATATCAGCTAATAAACACGGGCAGGATAATGGTATTGATTCATGGCCAGCTTAATGACACAATGGAACAGAGCCTTTGGGCTTGTGCAGGATTTGGCACTGACCTGTGTTTGTTACTGTGTTACAATAATTTGTTGTGTTTTCATGGTGCCAGACAGGTCCTCCACTGTGAAGACACTGAGCTGGGGACAGCTGATGGATGGAGGCTGTAACCCATAAACTATCAGCGTCTCTAAGAGACACAAGAGGTGGAGGAAGATGAGTTGCCGCCGTTCTCCGAGTCTGCATGCGTGTGCACGTTGTCCAGTGGTGCTCAAGAAAGAACTTTATTAACTAGTAATCCACTTTTTTATCTGTGTGTGTGTGTGTGTGTGTGTGTGTGTGTGTGTGTGTGTGTGTGTGTGCATGTGTGTGATCTGTCCAGTGTCACCACAAAAGAAGTTCATTAACTAGTAATCCACTTTGTGTGTTCCCTCTCTTTGTGTGTATGTGTGTGTCGCTGAGATTATTTTTTTTGTGTCACTCCCATTGTAGATCTGCAGGAGTTCTACCACATCAATAGACCCAGTCAATAGACCCAGTCTGTCAATAGAATGAGTGTGTGTGTGCGTGCATTTTATTCTTTGTGAATGTGCAGTTCTCTTTTCTTTAATCAGGAAGCAGCTCTCCCCCTCCATCTTGGATGGCAGCAGCAGCAGCAGGGTGGCATTTTACATAAAGTCCACTTTTCCTTTGACAATCGCACCATTAAACAACTAATAGAAAATGAAAGAATATGAAAATATCCTCAGAAACTTCACACTGACTGACCATCCATCCAGAGCCAAGCAAGGTGAGCGATGGGAAGTGATGACTGTTAACTTGGCTTTTCAAAATTCCATGTCTATGAAGTCTTGAAAACACAAAAATACTTTAGAAACACTGGATGGCTTCCATCTACTATCCCAACAGGCAGAAAGGCTAATAATGTTTTAAAAGTACAGTAGGCTTGATACATTATCTTAATTCCCCATTAGTAGTGACAATATCTCACCATGAAATCGCCCCTATTGTGTTTTTTGTGTTCCTTAAGTGCTGAGTTATAAATACGAGGGTACCAGCAGACTTTCTTATGTAACCATAGGTTTCCAGAGCACAGCACCAACTAGACAGGAGAGTCTACAGGGAGCAGGCATATACAGTCAATGCACATTTAAAATTTTCATATGACAGAATTATGTTGCATGGGCAAAGAAAGTATAATCTGGCCATAATGCATTTAAATTAGGCTGTGCTTACAGCCTTCTGGAAATCTGGATCATGCCAGGAGCTTTTGACCAATTATAGTGCAAATCAGAGCGAGAGAGAGTCTGCTGTTTTGGCACTTGTACTGCAACTACTCTGCATACAGATCCCTCTGATTATTGCTACTGCAGTACGGTAACCACGACAGACAACGCATAGAAACCAACAAAGGAACGAGATGACAAGAGAGACAGGCACTAAGCAAAATTAAACACATCAATATCAGCAGATTTGTTTCTGCTGCCTGGAGTCATCTGTCATATAGTGTATGAGTAGCTCTCCCTGCTCCTCTGATGAGAGGAGCTGCAAACCCATGTTCGTGTAAAAAACCTGTAACTTAAATGCCAACAAGAAGCTACTTTTCTAGCCATTTTCAGCTGGGATCACCTCTCTCACAGCACACACTTTCTATATGATTTTAAATAAACACAGAGACATAATAATATGCTGTATATTAAGAGCAATTAGATACATCTATAAAGGGAAAAAAATAATAAAAGAAATGGAATATTTTAAACTTATTAACATATTACTGCCACAACAAACATTACATTTCTGCTGTTTTTTTAATGTAATCCAAGCTTCGAGTTAATTTCATGACTTGCATCTCAGATCTTGCTTGAGTTGAGTTGAGACTAAATGGGAACAAAATGATCACTTTTTTGTTACTTTATGCTTGGCTTGGTCTGAAACGATCCTAACATTCAGCTTATCCACACGACTTGAGTCGTAATCCTAAACTTTTCCTTGATGAAAAGAGAGGGTGGTCTAAAATGTCATTGTGCAAAGGTGTAAAGCTCAAAGTAGTCTTTAAAAGAAGTAGAGATCAAACACATAGACTCTCTACTCTTTGTCTTTTTGCCAATTTCTATCTAAAGCCTGGTGTTCATTTGAGTCTCTGCGGAGAAATAAGATGGATTTGTAGGTGTCAGTCAGTAACAACCATTTGCATTGGTCTCTGGCTGTTAGGTGAAAAGAGAGAAGCTGTGGGAGTCTTAGTTTCTCCTCAGCTGCTCATCCAGCACCGCTGACCTCTCTCCTCTCTGCTCCCCACATTTACCTCATTCCAATTTTCACCCTATCCAAGTAACTAACACACAGGCTGTGAGCTGAATGAGCAGAAGCAGTTGGGTGAGAGAAGGGGGGATTAAACCTAAGAGGGGGAGAACAGGGGGTGAATGTAGAGAGGGAGGCAGCAGAATGAGCTGGGATCTGCGTTTACTGGCTTTCAGTGACTTGGCTAACAAGGCATCTTCAAAGCCGAGAGAGCCAACTGTGCTGCCCGACTTTATCTGATGTTAATTGAGCTGAATGCCTAAAAAAAGAACACATTTTTAAATCAGCACATTTAATGGTGTGAAAAAGCTGCAAAGTCCAGTGGTTAAAATTAAAAGAGAAGTGGCAAATTAATAACTGAAAATGGGTCCTTGCTATACCTTATATTTTAATCAATATTTACCAAGGTCAAACTACAGTACACTACAGTAAAACTGTTAAGTAAAATAGATATAAATAAATAAATAAAGCTGAAATTAAAGTATGCAGAAAGACCAAAAAAGCGACTTCAGCTGTGCTAATGAGCTTGGCTTGTTTAATCAGGTCAGCACAATGAAGTATTAAGGTGACTGAGTCCTCCTCCAGTCTGATCCGAGCCAAACACAACAAACTTATGTTTGATACATACATGCTTTGAAATGAAAATAACACAAACTGCTGAGTAGGTATCATATCAGGTTCAAATAGGAGAGTGAAACAGAAGTTTGAGTGCTACACCTGATCACTTCCACTATCTGAATCTCTGACATACAGTATGTATTTGAGCTATAGGTGTGATTTCAGGCTGAATTCTTATTCAGTACTGTAGCCCATTGTCAAATGATTTCCTACACTGTGCATAGAAGGTGATTTTTATTTTAATGTCAAGACAAATGGAGGCAACAGCAACATTGGGCTAGTAAAGTAAGACGGCTATAAACAGTTTGGAGAATCAATGAAAACGCACACAAAAAAATTTCCAGGAGAAAGTTTGCAGGGTCTTGTCCACACTCGCCACTGTGCTGCTGTTGTATGCACAAACGCTGCCTCGGTCGGGTCTGATAGTATTGCTTGACCATTTTCAGACCAGTGATACAAATATTACACTGTTTCTGCTCAGGGAGGCTAAACACTGGCATTTGTTACCGTGAGAAACATATCAACCACTGCATCGTTAAGACTTGTAGCTTAAAGTAGCCTTATATTTAGTTGATGGGTTGCAGAGATCTGTATTGTATGTGGACCCAGGGGTCACATGATGTGTAAGATAATGTAGTGAAAGGAAATGTCATAACCTTAAGTCAACTTTTGATTTCAAGGACAAATCTTTTGAGCTATTGGTTGTCACCATTGAAGCTATCAGGGTTATTGTTTTGTAGCTTCCTGAGAAACAGGTGTTTTTATAGAAGCATCAAATATGCACTCCTATATAAAGTATGCAGACAATCATAATGACACACATAACACTCTTCCTTCACCTCCTTTCTTTACAGACATCAGTAGCTATACTTACACATTTTTCTTTTCTTTTTTTTAAAAAAACAATACCAAACCCTTTCTGTTTTTAATTGAGCGTCAGTGTGCATTAACACATTTACACTTCTGCTTTTCTAGGCTTAATTGCACTGCTGATGCAGCTAAACTGAGACTTTCTGCTGCGAGTTTCTGAAAGTAGGACCTCAATTCTCAAAGGCATTAAGTGCGTCCTTTGATGAATTTTCATGAATGTACAGGAAGTGTAGCCTTATATGATACTACCGGGGTTTTAATTATGATAATTTACTAACCTCGTGCACATATGCTCCATTGTGCATGTCCACATGTGGACACAGTTAAGTATGACTGTTCACACTGGGCATTAAAATTAATCCTGGATACGTCTGCTGTGACAGCATATGATTACTTCTGCTGGTAAAACCCTTTATTCGAATACTGTACTGTATCGACTCTGTGATGTCTGTGATGAGTTAAGATGAAGGAATTTATTTGAAAATACCTGGCCAAGGAGCAGAGGAAACATCAAGAAAGAGATTTAAATCACATGACGCTACCTCCACTTGTGAAGAAGTGTAATCATCCTGACAAATGACCCTTAACGTATTTCCTTAGAGTCAGGAAGACACAAGACTGATTGGATCTTTACTGGCAAGGAATTCAACTCAATAGCTTTCTCTTGTCGCCAAACTTGAAACTAGTTCAGTCTGTACAATAACATGGTCTCTGAACAACTGGATTTTCAATAAATATCACTAAATAATGTTCATTAATGCTAAAGACAGACCAAGTTTTGGATTTCCTTCATAGGAAGTATTCCAGTTGCTCGAGCACCACTGTGAGGTGGCCTTTTTAATCCTTAAGATATGTTTGGCACCATGATGAAGGCTTTAGGCCACAGTGCAATGGTGTTTGGTGTATGTGTTTTAATGGTATACAGAGCACGGCCATGTCACTAAATTAAAGGCATTTTAATTGTTTGAAAGAGAATGCATTGCAGTTTTTTTTTTAACTTGGTTTCTTTGTATTGTTAGAGAAACTATTACTAACCAAATATGAGTCCAAGAAACAAAGAACAGAGAACACTCAGTAAAAATGTACTCGCTGCTTGTCGGTGACAAAACTTGTGAACTGTTCTACAACAGCCTAAGCACTTGGCACATACTGGGAAGCTCTGGCTCAGTGCCCCGCGGTCACCGAGAGTCACTGGCAATAAGCAGCGCAACCATGCTGTTAATGAACCTGTTTTTCTCTGAGAGCAAGTTTAGCACATTGAGAAGTGAGACATGCTGATGAGCAGAGAAATTAAAGGATGAGGGGGAAAAATAAAGGAAGGGAAAATATGCAGATGACAACACACACGCGCACATGTCAGAGACGCCCAGTGAGTCCTGTGTTGTGCTTAATGAGACCAGATAAGTTGGTGTGGAGGTAATTACAGCACGGCTCTGTTTGTCCTCGTCTAACCTTATAACCTCCCTCCGTCCCCTCTCTTCTTACAAATGCATTTTTTTTTTACATATATGAGAAAATTATCACTCCGTCACGCCGCACAAATTATCACGAAGAGAAAGAGAATGTAGTTAATTTGCAGCACATACTGTATCATCCACAAGACCACTTTTAGTTCATCCATGTCGTTATCTATGTGATGTCAGTGTGATCAACACTCATCACACGTCTCCTTTTTATTTTTTTTTAAAAAACTCATGCTGTAAATTACTGTAAACAGGTGAGTGACAAAAATAAATGATATGACGTGTGTAACTGAAGGCTGCCTTTTGCAGTTGTACGCCTGAGCTATTTTGCTGCTCAGCAGACGGACACGATTGCACTGGGTGGCATGTTCCGTCATCATGATGCACTCAGATACACAGAAGTCTACCTTGACTCGGTCCCTTATAAATCTTGAGGTGTGCTCAGCAAAATCAGTATTAAGAATGTGTCAGTACCACAAAATCCAAAAGCATACTGTAGTTCTTTGGATACTTGACTAACAAAGTGACATGAGGATTTTCATTTTCTGCATTGCTGTTCCCTGTTCAAAAATGTGTAAAATGTGCACAAGAAAACAAAATGTGGACAGTGTAGCTAAAGCCTCTCAGAGAATCCACAAGATGAAAGACTAAGAGCAAAAAAAGAAGGAATTTATTCAAAATAAGGGAAGGATAAGCTGTGATTCCATTGTTAGCTCTGTGCTTCTTTGACATTACAGCCATTACAAATAACAATGGGAGGGCAGAGAGTAACAGAAAACACGAGCTTTATACTAATAACTAATTAGCAGGAATCAATACGAATAATATTTTTTCCAATGAAGTCGTCGTGACAAAGGCAATATCTGAGCAGATAATGTTCAGAATGTGCGTGGGCACGGTGATGAAGAATGGCAGGCATTCATACCAGAGATTAGAGTTCACATTCTTGTTTCCATGTGTGATTTTGATAAAAGGAGGTTTAATTTTGCTTCAAAGTAAAAATAAAATTAGTCCGAAGAGAACCACAATGCTGTACTCTTCCCATTATGGTTACACAAAATGTTCCAGTCATAAAAAAAACACATTTGCTGTAAATTATTTGTATCTAAGACTGAGCCTTAGTTATGGATTTGTCAGCCATTGCTGATGATGCTGAAATAAACATGATTATTATGGCAACACTGTCAAATTTCATTACCCTGGTGTGTACAGGTGTATCCATTCATTCATGTATTCATGCACCAAAACAACTCAAGGCTTTTACCTTTTATTTTGATGGATGATCTGTTCAGCTGCACAGTAGGGAATGGAGGCAAGTGTCCTCCTCTTATGGCAATTAATTTCTGATGTAGAGCTGCACTATATAAAGCTGCTGACAGAGACATACTTTTATAGTTTTACTTGATTGATTGATGTATTGGATATTTTGCCAAATCACTGTTGGATTTGGGATTTGGTGATTTGCACTTTGGAATACAATGTGAAAAAATGTGTGCCAAAGAAAACCCACTGCCTGAGGGCAGTTAAACCACTAAAAAGATATAGAGTGTGCAGTTAGAATCTTTGCAAACACTTTCTGTCCTTGCTAAATTAATTATGCTGCAGGAATTGCTTTCTAGCCCCCAAAGCCATGTGTATCATGCAAGCTATACATTACTACCTAATACACTAATAAAAGTTGAATCCCTTTCTTATGCTGCAACTCAGTCCCCACAAAATGGTGGTACCCTTCTGTGATACACTGATCTAGATGTTTTGACCTTTGGCATTTGGAAGCTATTGGTGTCAGTCATCTTACTTTTTATATTTATATTCTGGCTATCTTTTACAAGACGTAAGTAATAACATTGTAGATTTGATGGACAACTGTGTTCGCAGTCACCAGTGATGAGGTGAACATGTGCAGTCAGTGACAATCGGGTAGAAATATAATGAAACATACAAGCAAAAAAACTTTGTTCACAGAATACAGCCTTTTCTTAGGTAAATCTCCTATAAACAATACTATTAACTTAGGTTTCCTCAGTAAAAGACCTTGACTGTACCAGCTGCTTCCCTGGGGGGGTCAGTGGTCGAGGGGGGGACCCAAAACTGGGTGCCCCCATATAGCCATATATATATGTGTGTGTGTGTGTGTGTGTGTGTGTTGATCTAGAGCATGGTAAGAAACAGCACAGTCAGTGACATTTACCAGCCTTGTAATGTTACCTAAGTGGTCAGCGCTCATTTTAACATCCATTAGCTTGTATAAATGACACATGTTCTGTCTCTGACAGAAGGAGTTAGGTTCGGTAGCTCCGTCAGAGTGGAGGACACAGAGAGGAGAGACAGTGACAGTGGAGCAGGAGGGCGATCTTTGAGGCGTGTTGCTCGAGTGACAGTCGCAGTGACAGAGAAAAAGGGGGAGGACGTATCAGTTCTGTGGATGAGAGTGATGCGGGAGGGGCTGTCTAAATTTTAATTCAACTAGTGTCAGAATGCCACGGGTTGGGGAGCCCCATCTAAGATTATCTTGTCCTGGGCACAGACAAGACTGTCAGCTGGTCTGTTTGCATTATCACCTTTCACTGTTTGACTTTGTGGGCACTGAAAAGATGCTTATAAAGTCAAAGTGAAGGGCCATGAATGATCATTTGTCCACCTTTCCCCTTCCTCTCCTGCAACAGTGGTCGGAATCACATCTGGACTCTGCATTGTTAAGATGTATCTGAGGTCAGCTGAACACACAACTGATGTAAAACTTTGCCATTTTACTTCCACAAGAAGTAAAATGCGTTTGTTGCACTCGGCATTGTAAAAAAAGAGTATGAGAAAAAATGAAAAAGAGTCAAGTCAAAATGTCTAAAGGAAAAACTCAAACTAATTAAACTTAGAATAAAATTAAATTGGTCTCAAGTAAGGTTAATTGGACACTCTAAATTGCCCGTATGTGTAAATGTGAGAGTGAATGGTTGTCTGTCTCTGTGTGGCCCTGTGATGGACTGGCGACCTGTCCAAGGTGCACCCTGCCTCTCGCCCTATGTTAGCTGGAGATAGGCACCAGCGCCCCATGTGACCCTCAGTGGGTAAAGCGGCAGAAAATGAGTGGGAGTGAGTGGTCTCAAGTATTGTGATACTGGGATCAGCACATGTCAGAAACAACTTCTCAGTTCTGCAGGAAATAATCAGGACTACAAGGGATTAAATTTTAATCATATTTTTCTTTAAAGCAAGATTTTTCTTCCTTATTTTCAGTCAGATATCCTTTGCAAGAGGTTGCCATTGTTTTCAGAGCTCAAGATTTTTGTGGTCCTCTGGGTTCTCTCGGATTTGGGGACCAAGAGATGCTAATAGTCATATTCACAAATATCTCTCCATCAGGCTCCATCAGTGTAATGTAACCAATCATTGCGTGTCATTTCAAGGCTGAATAATGTTGGCAAACTCTGGCATTTTAGTCTTTGACAATGTAACGGCCCAAGCGTTTCAACAACTGTTTTGGTCTGATTAATATTGAACTCAGCACCTGTGTTTATTGGACCAGGCCAAATCACAAAGACCTGCAGAAAGCCAAGCTAACAAGTTGTTTCCTCTAAATGTTTAACATCCATATAGGAACTTTTTCCTTTAGTAATAAACACTCTTGCTTTTTGTACATGTTTGCTTTTTGTGTACATCATTTAGTCTAAATATGGTACATTTCCATCAGCAGTTTAGTGTAAACACAAATCAACATCAGACTGAGGCAGGAAAGAAGACAACAAGCCATTTTCCCTCATTATGACTTACCCACAGCTGCATGATAAAGCATTTATCTACATTAAGGAACCAGAGAGAAATGTTTTTGCACATTTTAGTCCATCTATTACATCTGCTTAATTACATTATTGCTGATTGCTTACCAAAGTATATGATGATGAATAATGCTGTTCTAAAGAGGAAGAATCTGCTTGTTCATCTAATGAGTAACAATGGGATTAGTTTAATGGTATTGCTTAATGGGTCTTATTTAAAAGCACAGTTACTGAGAAAGCCTTGTGTATCCAAGGCTCTGTAACTAGTATATTATTCTACTGCCTTGGGCAGATGAACATGAACATCAGCAAACATGATCTGTGTCCTTAGGCAAATTTAAGGAGCCAGGGAAATTGTGAAGGCTGGCATTGACGGTGGATGTATGAGTTGTTGGGTGTCAAATATTGAAAGTTTACTACAAAACTTGGAGGAGATTGAGTATAAAATACGGGGGGGGACTTTGAACACGCATTCCATGAATTTTAAAGGGCTAGTTCTGTTTTTTGAAGCATGGTTGCATGATATTATTAACACTGACTGAGCACATAGTATTTCCACGGAGAAGCCTGGGACCCCAAGACTCATGATGATAACATGGCTGCCAGCAAGGACAGAGGGAAAAAAATATTCCAGCCACTTAACAAAATGCTCAAATAACAAAATATACATTCTACAGCTTTAATCTGTCGTTGTTATTTTTCTTACTTTTACACAGTCCTTTCTGGCAGAAAACTGAACACAGTAAACACTCATTCTACCCACACCAAAGTCTATAGAGAAAAATCAGTTGTGTTACAAAGGATTTCAAACACCTAAGTGAAACATGCTTACCAGACAAGGCAGCACTAGAACAACACACGCTACGTCCATGTGAGCTAAAAATGTTAATGGTGTCGCTGTACAGATGGTAAATGGACATTTATAAAGCAACAGTCATACATCACTGCACACACTGTTGGCACAATGTGTGTTGCCCGAGGACCATTCAACATGTGGCATGGAGGAACTTCCTCCTGAGCATCAGCCCCCTCCTCAGTCAACCAGGAAATCGGGGTGGATACATGTGTCAACAAAACATCAGACCAAAGGAGGACATTATTTGTTTCCTGTTTCCCGTTGTCATTGTTTGACCATGATGTTCCATAACCTTTAACCACCTGTCTGAATGTCAACTATGAACAAAACAAGTTTTTTTGTGTGCCTGAACTTAAGTAAACATTAACCACAGCAATAACTAATAGCTACTAATAATCAAAACTATTGTATTGCCACATCCTAGGACAGGATCTTGTTATTTGTACATTTTAATGACTTGCTTCAAAGTGAATCAAGAAATTTGTCCAAAATATAATCACGTTCTGAAGTGATTATTTTGAAATTTCTAAAACACATCCATTTCAGGAGAGTGAAACCTAATGACTTACTGTTCCTGTAGCACCACAAGAAAGTTGACAGTACCGTCACACGGCAAAATGTCAGTCACCTGCATTGCCATAGAATTTGGTGATCATGAGCTATAGGAATTGACCAAAGACACAAGACCATGGGCATCTGGAGCTGGGAGAAGTTTCCCTCACAGCATGAACAGATTGCAGAACACCACCTCTGCCTTTTCTTTACTTTTTTTTTTCTTTTTCTTTTTTGCTTACTCATGTGGGTGTCTCAATACACAGCTTCCTCATTAGGAATAGTGTGTAAATAAGCAACCTCCAACATTCTACAACAATGTATGCCTCTTTTTTGCAGGAGAACAGTTTGTCTTATTCTGTATCTGTAGTCTTGGAGGCAGAGGGTGTGCTGCACAACCACACACACAAGAGAAATCCCCAAAAGCACATACCTTAATTTCTTCTGTTTGACATCTACCCAAAACTAGGTAATGACTTGTATAGAGCATTGCATTTCTTGTTTTTTCACTTCCACCTCTCCCTTTTAAAATCATTTAGGATCTAGCAGCAATTAACCCTCTTCATATGGAAAGCTTTACTTTCAAAAGTACTGGCCACTTTAGGTACATGGGACACCTATTGGCAGATGTGACAGAGGAACATATCCAGCAGAATATGGTCCTCTGCTGCTCATTTACACAAGGTTTTGATGTATTTAACATTCAGATGTGGCCTTTTGCAAACCTTGAGTGTAACAAGTGATTCTTTAACAACCCTGAGTTACTGTTGCCGTTCTCTTGTCTCAACCCAGCGTGGCTGTTCTGCTCTGATCTCTGGCATCAAAAGGCATTTTTGCAGAGAGAACTGCTGCACATTGAATGTTTTCTCTTTCCCTGACCATTCTCTGTAAATTCTATTGATGGTTGTGCATGACGAACCTTGTAGATCAACAGTTTCTGAAATACCAAGAACCAAGCCACCTTCAAAGTCACTTAAATCACCTTTCTTCCTCATTTTGATGCTTGGTTTGGGCTTCAGCAGGTCATCAAGTTGCTGCCATATGATTGGCTGATTAGATATTTGAGTCAAATAAAAATAATTGAATAAAAAAGTGTTTGGTGGTTGTATTTGGACTTCAAAGTGACAGATAAGGTGAGGTACAAGTTGCCCATACTTCATTGGGTATGAGCAACTGGTAAAACTGGTAAGACGCCACATGTCTGAGAGTAAATCCGACAGCAGACATCTACATCCAGGAAGTTTGGCATCTCGTTTAGCATCTCGAGATACTCGAGGAGCAGGAGAACATAGATTTGAAGTGGAACGTCTACATTTGCTTAGCCACCTGCTTTTATTATGCAAGCCTAGAAAAGTAATGGGAAAAATATATATATACCATAATAACAATTGGTTTCTCTGAAGTGTTTTGCAAAAATTCAGCATTTGTTAGTCTTTAGGCCAAACATAAGTTTGGCCAATGGTACTTGCTACCACAAAAATCCAAGGACATCAATATTTGAAAATTCTCTATTAAAAACAGAAATTGAAAAAGTGGCAAAGAGCTTCCAGGTACAGTGTTACAAGGATTTGATGTACCAGATGAACAATGAAGTGATGAATATTGTGTGTGTGTGTATGTGTGCGTAAATCTGTTATCACCACAGATGGTTCCTGATGAGCAATGAGCAACACAAACTTTCCAACAACAGCCAAAAAAGGTCAAGGGCATCTATACACACTATGTGTGTGTGCATGTGCTAGCTCAATGGTGTGATTCAAAAGGTAAAAAAAAAACATTGTTATGATTATCATCCATAACAATTTTGGAACCACCCAAGGGTAATTCACCACAAGCTATGTATGGTGTGATATTCCCCTGTAGAAGGCAGAATTCTGTATAATATTAGCTGCATTTTAGGAAAAATCATGTTGTATTTGCAACATCAAGAGGACATAGGTTACCCACAATCCTCAGGTTTAATAGTGACATCTCTGTTGGGTCCACTTACCACAAAAATGTTACATAACAGCAAAAATCGCACACTATTCATTACAACAGTGTTCATTAACAATTTTCACCGTACACGTATTGACTGACTGACAGACTGTAGCTACATGCAGGCAAAGTGACTGACAGGTGGTATGACACTGCCAAACTAATCCTCGTGTGACTGACAGAGGCAGTGGGTGCTGTGTTCCTCAGATGGATGGATGGATGGATGGACGGATGGACAGACAGGCTGACCCATATAGAGAGAGAGAGAATGGGGAGAGGAAAGAAAAAAATGGAAATAGACATAAACAGAAATAGATTTGGGTTTCACCTCTGTTTTCTCTCTGTGTGAAGGATCGTTTGCTTGTTGTCATCTCCGTTGACGTCCTCCATCGTGTCAGGAGGCTGCAGCCGTCAGCAGCTGCGAAACCAGCGGCACCTCATGTACTGCACCGACCAGCTGTCTGAAGCCATCATGCTGTATTGCATGAATGTCTGCCTCAGCCATGAACTTAATGAGGACTTGTGGATCTTCCCTACAGCAACTCTCAACAGCAAGCACACTGCAGTGTTACAGCAACGATTTGTTTCCAAACAAAGCAGCCTCTCTTTTCTTAAAGCACAAAATGAAAGATTTTCTTGTGGTGTTTGAGTTTGACATGCTTCTTGAACAGTTCCAAGCCAAACGATGCAAACTGTTATCTCATTCAACCTACTTTTTTTTTCCATTTCTAATACTTAATTATACCCTACTGCTTATTGCTCAATAACACATGAAACAGATGAATTCTCATTTTGGCTGGGTTTTGGACACCATGAATTATTTTTCTGTGACAGCCTGTTACCTACAGCATATCAGATTATCAGCCAGACGTGGGTGTGTTAAATGTCCATTATGTAAGAATTAGTGACATCTAAAAGGGTGAGACTACAGATCGTAAGGGTGATTTCACAGTGGATGATGAAGCAGTGGTGTGACTGCAGCGCTGCTCTCCTGTGTCTTGTATGTCTGTCATTTACCTTGGGTGCATGTCTCCTGACCACCTGCCACAGAGCTGCTATGGAGCTTCTGCTATATAGAGTTTGGCTTCTAAAAATCATAAATCAGGGCTTTTTCCATTAGAAACTCATTTGGACTGCACTTTCAAACCAATAAAGGAAGCTGGGCTAGAAATTTTCTGCAGCCAGTAAGCCAGGGATGACGAATTTTAAATATGCATTAAAAAATGATAAAACTATGGTACCTGAACAAGAGGTAGTAGCAATAAAAAATTGTTTGTGCATATGTGTCCTTTGCACATCTCAAAGTACATAAAAAAGTGGTCAGTACTGCTTTAACCATTTTCAATAAAAAAAGAAATACACAGGCTGCTGCGTCTATGGTCAATGCTACCCAATGTTTCTGGTGGGACCACAGGTTGGGCAACTAAGAGGTTGCTTTTGGGCCCCATGTGGCCCACAGGCCACCATTTGAATAGGCTGGTCATATAGTTTTTAAAAAAAATAATGCTCCTCTGTAAATTCCAGGACTCTTCAGTATGAAGCTGAGCATCTGTTAGTGTTCTTCATATATCACATTAAAAAAAATAGTAATAATAATGGAATCAGGAAACTAAAAGAGACTGGATGTACTGTGTTTTTAAAATTTGAGACAGATGGTGAATTGAAACATGGTGGAACAATCCTGGATAAGACAAAAAGTATATGTAAAAAGGGGTTATTCCGAGGCAACATCAACAAAAAAAAATTATTCATTTCCTAAAGGGATGATTTGTATGACCATTTTTATGAAATGATGACCTTTACAACCAAACTGAATAGTAGTTTATTCCGTTTTTGGCGGTAAAACCTTCCTAAATGTTTCACACTGGACCTTACAACAAGTAGGGATCAGTCACAATCTACAGAGTGAGTTCATGTCAGCTTATACTGATGTCTTCTTTATCAGACTTTGCTCAGAGATGCAGTTGGACCTTGAGTGAAGAATATTATATCAAGATTTGTATATAAGTTTTTTTTTGTTTTTTTTTAATCTATTAGAAACGGGTCGTGACACTGAGATAGTTAAAATGTTCGGAACACACAAAGACTGTTGTTTTATTTTGCAGGGACCTCAGCATTTAAGTCTAGCACTTTAGATGAAAATGATATGACCTCACATTCGGTTTCAATGTGAATTATTTAGCTGCGATGAGACAACACAAGATGACTAACTGGGTTAGAGAGGACCCTCTCTTTTCATTATTCCCATTGCATACATTTTCACTCATGGCAGAATGAGTTGAATAAGCCATATTGTATGTCAAAATACTGCAAAACCTCTGGCACGCAGTGTTCAGCATAGACAAATAAACAATAAAATAATGGAAAGATACTGTATTTAACTGCAAATACTTCATATTTAGAGTCTAGAATAAGTCTAGAGTAATAACCTGAGCCAGACTTAAGAACTACAAGCCAGTTGTTAATTTAGGTCACTTGTCTTACAGCCTTAAAAACTGACCCAGGGGGAGCCTACATCAAAACTTGTATATATAGTCACTTTGCAGGAAGTTCCCACTGCATTGCTCTAGACTTGTGTCTTGGGCTACTTCCTGCTTTGCCTACACTTATGGCTGTAGTATATATAGCACTAAATATATTTAATTATCCACATTTTTCATCAACAGTTTGAGAGGACACAACATTGATATTATGTCAAACAAATCGATGGTTATTGCCAAAAGCCATCTACTTTCAGGTCGGCTGTAATAGCCTTTGTACCCGAAGGTGTGAGACTGAGGCACGGCAGCACCTACTCAGTTCAACTTGAGAGGGTGGAGATGTTTTGATGACAAGAAACCGGAGTCAAAGAATGTCAGAGAAGAGATAGAGATGTTCTTGTTGCATTTTGGCTTTGTACTGGCAGCAGTGACTTAAATGTAGCCCCATTTTAAAGCCCATTGAATGCTATGGGTCTTTTCTAATAATAGAAGCAGAGCTGTTCAGAGCTCTTTGCTGTTTTACTCAGTCTTAATCTGACTGATTTGATCCAAATCTCACATGAATACAAATCTAGGCTGAGCCACTTCACTTAATGCCGCAGGATCTACATTGTGCATTATGTGTGATTTACATTATTATAAGGAATTCATATTGCTAATTAATAAAAAGAAATCTGATGTTGCAGGTGAAGATCAATTATAGTGAATTTTAGATTATGCTCTGATAGATAATATAGAATTATACAGTAATAGAAATTCTGGTGGATTTTTTGTAGGAAGGTTGTCAGGATAGAAGAAATTGCTGATAATAAACTATAAGAGATTTCATGGGGATTTTAGAGCCCATCCACAGTAGAATTACGTCCGAGAAAACTAAGGAGGTTGCGTTTTGTCCGCCCCTTAATTTGTAGAAAGTAATTATCAATCATTACAAAATTAACCAGGTACTCTCATACAAATAATTGGGGGTAATGATAGGCTACCTGTTAATCTCAAAAGACCACATTAAAAGTGTCTACAGAAGGACAAAGAATTTATTTCCTTTGCTGCTTTTGATGTTTTGGGTTAGGCAAAAACAATTCTCCTGCAGTTTTTAATCTCTCTGATTAGGAGTGTCTTACAACACTGTAATATTATATTGGACAACTCCTGTAAAGTGAAAACTGTTCCGTCAATTACAAATCTGTTCAAAGCTCGTAGGCCAAAACCTGAAGGAACTGTATGATTATGATCTGTGCATCAGTCAATCCTAGAATTAAACATGAAGGTAAGCGGCTCAAGTGCACTGTAATATGTTTTATGCGATTGTGACTAGTTTTTTGTTTTTTTTTTTTTTTTTTTTTCTTTATCCATCGCAATTGTTCTGTCTCTGTCTTTGTTAAGTTCAAGTGCAAGTCAAATTTCAGACTCACCGGACCATCAATCTACTACATACTTAAATAAGCCTGAATTAGTCAGTTCAGTGGAATGCAGTAGAAAATGCCACCTGATGTCTTTGCTGTGACATTGATTAAATGTAATTCAGTCAACATGTTTAGATGTGGACAAACTGGTTGTGGTCCCACATTTTGAAACTGAAACCATGACAGATGGTTTATGGGCAGCTGTGCTGTATGTTCTGCTGAATTTAATTAAACAGGGTGGTGGTGAAGAATATAATTAATATGCCAAATTATCAAGTTGTCATTACTGAAATAGATAATTAAAGATGAAAAGACCTATCCTGCTCCATATTTGTTTTTGTTTTTTGTTTTTTTTTTGTTTTTTTATCTCGCCTTTTCCTTCTGTCTGCTCTCATTTCCTTTCTCCTGTCGGTCTGTTCTCTGTGTGACATTTAACAGTCAGTGGGGAGCAGCTGCTAATGAATCTGCAGGGATTAGATGGTCAGATGATGGAAGGTGGAGTCGTGGCTCACAGCTACAAATGCAAAGCCTCACTTTTCACTTCCGAAAGGACCAAGGATGGATAGAGGAGTCATTCTGAGCCTGTCTTCAGACATACATGCAGTTCTGTTAAAAGAGCTCGAATAGCCCCCTCATCAACACCACTTGTCATGAGTTTAAATTAACTGCGTGAACTGTAAAAAAGGCATCATTTTGGTTTTGTTATTGTGCTATCATTGTTATGTAATGCCTCTAGTTCTTTTAAGTGTGATTGTATGAGGAACTGACTGAGGCATGGAGGCACGCTATCAGTGAAAATATGGCTCCATGCTTTTGTGGGACTGTTCTCCAGTGCGCTAAACTTGAACCTATCCATTTGAATATTTGTTTGAAAAGAAAAAAACGAGTCTGCACTTAAATTCAAGCAGGTGTTGTCCACACTGTTTCTTAAAAGGATGTCAAACGTCATGCAATTTAACTGCAAATTCTCATGGTCTAGGAAGCTTACTGAAAACCGCTGTGACAGTGATGTGTGAGGAACTTTGTTCGGTTGCTTCTCACTTGCCAGTAAAAGTTAAAGCCAAAAAAAAATGAAGCATCTATGTTGTAAATATTGACTGTAAAATATTCTGGCACCACCGGGCATTTCTGACACTGAATATTTTAGAGTTAGATGGCAAAACACATTACTTTCAATGAGATGTGAGATTTCAGCACATCAAACCTAGAAGACAAACAACAAGCAAACAGGTTGCAAATAGGGCCAGTTTAAAGGTTTGTGTCAATTTAGGTGCTTCATGCAAAAGATGCCTTTCAGCCAGCCCTGAAAGCTTAGTTGTAGGAGTGTCCTTGAAGACACCAAAAGAAAGAAAAGTACCATCTCCTTTATTAAAGGCTGACACACATTTTAATATTTTATTGTAAAACAGATTTTGCAAGCAGGTGAAAACTGGTGATTAACAACAACATTTTCTAGGATGGAGAAACTATAGCTAATATGGCATCAAAAGACACAGTTGCTGTTTAGTTTTTTTTTTTTTTTTTTTTAATCAAAGCAAGATGATCTAACCTTAGTAATCAGTGAGTGGCCTATGCTGCCACAAATATTAATTACAGCACAGGCAAATTAAATTCTCTTGGTCTGCAAGTCATTGCATACATCATGTAATTACAAACCAGATTTCACACTTCCCATCCTTGTGGGGCCAGTACACAGCTAATGAGATCACTGTGACCAAAAACATCTGAACCCACAGCAGCTGTGTGTGCTAAACTGTGGTTGCAGGGATACAGTTCTACGCTTAGTGTGTCATGTGTGTCATTGCACCTGGGAAAGCCACTACGTGACTTTGGAAGTCGAGTGTTGTCACACCCAGGAGTCACACACTACCACCACAATGAGGCCCGAGGCTCCAAAACCATGTGTAGTCATGACAACAGCCTGCTAAGACTCCACTTGTTTGTGAGGGGAATGGGAAGACAAGGAAGTCAATCATTCAGAAATTAAATAAACTAAAAAAATGTAAGACGAAAGTAAACACATGTTTATCTTATTTAAAAAAAAGCATTAAAAAGTACTAAAAAATAACATTTTTCTTTTGAATTATTCTAAATAAACCAAAATGTTAAATTAATGAAAAACTAAAATACAAAACAGCATCCCAGAATTTTCCCTGCTGGTCTTCTGTGCTATGTTTTTTTTTTTTTTTTTTTTTGGTCAGTGCATTTGTGTTTGTGTGGGCCATGACACTGATGAAGTCTGTTGAAAACCATGACCCAAGTTATGACCCTGAAGAAGCTACTAGTCAAAATACAGCTGAGTAACAATAATTTGGTATAGTGGGAGTGTTGCTGGAGTTTTGACCTCTGGAGATGTTTCTTTTCTTTCACCTTTTCTTCTGACCCTGGAAAAAGATGCAGTTGTGCCAGAAATCTCTGCTCCGTTTTTACAATGACCAAATAAGAGTTGATAGCAAACCTCTCTCCACACTTTAACACACAGCAACTATCAGCTATCATTTACATACCAATTATGTCTCATCCGCATCTGGACACACTAATATATTGCTGCATAAACTACACCACGTGATGAAGATAGGAGAATATTTTGTAGTTGACGGCCACCATATATCAACTTTATGGAGCTCCCCCTACAGTACATATTTTTATGACAGCACTGTATACATCCATCCATCCATATATTGTCTACCTCTTTATTCTCCCTTTTGTAAAAACCCATCCTCTGCCTCTATTTTCAATTTAAAACAAGTTGAACATAAGCCATGGAGTCCTGTCCATGCTGGGCGGCAAACGTTTTACATGCTTCTTTGTGTTTTAATTCTCATCGGTCAACAAAAGCTTCCTCTGGCAACAGTGGCTTCTTTTTCGGCAGCTCTGCCAGCGTCTAAAATAACCTTAATGCTGCCTTGATCTCATAACCGATACTGGACTTGTGTGTGTTTCCCACAAGACCCAAGATTTTGTGAGACCTCCTGATTCTGAGGACTCCAGGTCGGCCGCCCCGATCTTGCAATGCTGATTTTCCGCTGACAGACAGTGGGGAGTGGAGACAGCCCCTATAATCTCCCCACAGTAAGCCATTTAACCATCACAATGACTCTGAGGCTGTTTAGGGTCAAAATCATAAAGTTACACTCTAGGTTGCATTTATAGGTGGTTGTGCCATATCTAAAATCTGAAAAAATAAATGGATATTGTTTTGAATCAAGTCAAATCCAGAAAGCATTTCATCTTCAAACTAAAGAAAGAAAAAATGTTGTTGTTGTTGTTGTTTTATTTGGGCACCACAGCCTACATCCCCATGAGATTCTATAAAAATAGACCTTTTATTTTTTTTATATTATGCTGCTCAAAATCATAACCTCCTTCTCAGTAGTAATAACAAACCAAATGCAGTAAATGTAATGTTTGTGTAACTGTTTTTACCATGTGTTTTACCATGTGGAGTCAGATCACACTTTGTGTATAAGTGTAGTCAGCACTAATCCATTACGGCGGTTGATTAAAGTTTTTATTGGTTTGGAATGAAAATGATTTAAATGGTATAAGACTTAAATATGAATGCTGGCTTTCCATACAAGTGTGTGCGCTGCTGTTCATTTATTTGACTCCTGTGCCATGATTTATTCTCTACTCTTTTCATTTTGTAAAATCAAATAAACCAATGCTCTGGATTTGATGCAACTGCTCAGCGGTTGGAGACATTCAATAAACGAGACAACTGCACAAACTAGGTGAGGGATGAGTGGTGAAGGTGGGGTGGGTTTATATTTTTCACATATCTTTTCCCTCTCTCTTGCTGTACCTCCAAACACCCCCCACCCGGGTCCACCAATCACTGTCCATCATCACATCTTTCACATTTTCTTCCCTTCCTCTTATGTGTGACCTCAGTCCAGCACCGTCCACCCACGTTCACAGACACACAAACAAAGAGTGGGTGTGTTTGAATAAAGGGAGATTTCTCGACTGTTCACAATTGTGGTCCATGTGGCGAGATCAGGGAAGGACTTATTAGATAGCTTTTTAATAGCAAATGCTTTCATTTAATCAGCAAACTGTATTGTGTATATACTAAATTATGATAGAAATTTATGACAAAAAGAGTACTATACAGAAATAAACATATGCATACAATAATAAAACTAAATTGAAATGGGTGAAGCATAAATATAGTATATGCTAGTACAAAAAGGTGAGTTTTAGCCCAGTATTATTTAAGTAACCGGCTGCTTTCACTTGAGTAAAGTAGTAAGTAAAGTAGCAGTGGGTTCTATGTTCAGGACCATTGGGCTTGGTAGTCCAGCAGAAGGGTGCCAAAGAGGCGGGACAGTACGCATCAGTTATTTGGTTACACTTTACAATTTGAATAATTGCATAATGTACGAATACTGAATCGAACCACTTGGTGGAAAAGCAGCTGAAGGTGCAAACATCACCAAAGAGCCAGTGGATCAGTCAGACTGCACCTCAAACCCCTTCTCCAGGTATGTTGTTGACAACTGAGTTGTTGTGATGTCATACAAATTTTATTTATTTATTTATTCCCCTTCTGAAACCCACAAACAGAGTCCTTCACATTCAGCATTTACATTTATTTATCAAGCTTGGCACTAGACCATTGTTGTTCTTGTGAGTTTCTGGGCAGATGTCACTGTTTAGAATTATTGCTCACAAACACACAATGAGTCTTTTAGCTGCTGTGAAAGCTGTGGGGAGCAGATTTAAAAGGGCCTGGATAACATCCTGCTGACTCGCCGACTCCTCTTCACCTCACTTCACACTGCCTAAAGTGAAGTTACATCTCTCTCAGTTTGCCTCTGTCCATTGAATTTGCATGAAATCATGGCCAAATAGAATGTTGTTTATGCAGTCTGTCAGAAAACAGGTCATAAATGAGCCGGCATACAGAGACTGGAGCAGAAATTCCTGCTGTGTTGCTGTGTATCATCGCCTGTGCAGCTAACACGCTGCCTCACACTAATGGTGTGGTTCCATTGATGAAACCCATTTTTTGTCTCCTAAGCAGGTGTTTCCTTATATCTACTTCTCTTCACTGATAGCTGCAGTAAACACATACATCCACATGTAACATTTTCTTTGTAGGTGAAGCTTAAGTAACCTAAAAGGAAACCACCAACATTGTCTGAAAGCAGCCGTGTGTCCTCCCATCCGCCCTCACTCTCTCTGCCAGACATTAGACAGAAGTTACGCGATGTATATCTTTCTTTAATATAATATTACTTTGGCACATGTAGGGCATCGTTTAGGGAGCGCTTGGTTTGCTGTGAGTTCTGTCAATATCATATGACTGCGTTCATGAGAAGGATAAAAAAAAATACACTTGTCAAGCACTACTGAATGTCCGGGACCTGAGAATAACAACAAAAACACTGCAATAATGACAAACGCAGAGAAAGTTGTAGCATTGTGTGGACTCAAAAAACAGCTTTGAGTTCCTAGGGGTGTGGATGTCTCCCTTAGAGTATGATTCAATATGTATCAACAAAGATCGGCTGCAATACAATTCAGGAAAGATATTTTTGTTTTGTCTTTAATTTGATTTGAATATTAACATGTCTATAGACCTGCATATATCACTGTGATAGTTTTTGTAATGAGCGATAATAGCCATGTCCTGGTGATGAATATCCATCCTCTCCATAAAACACACAGCACATCACAGGGTTTAAACAAACAGTGTCTCAGGATCACTATGTCCTCGTGATGTCTTTAAAAAACACAGCAGATGTCTATAAAACGCATCACAATGGACACTATGTTTGGTCTTGACCTGGTACTTTAGTGCTGTCTGCAGCCTGGAAGATGATGTCTCCCTGTCTCCACCACAATTCCCTCCACCTCCAGAAATG
>JAFBJR010000153.1:427879-622578 GCA_016785285.1 Brachirus orientalis
AAGGGGAGAATGTTCCTTCTGCAATTTAGTTCTACATTGAGGTAAGTGCAGGATTGTAATTATTGTGTATTGTGAGAGGGGTTGTTAACACTGAAAAAAAAGTCAGTAATGTGTTGTTTTGAGAGAACAAAGTGTGAGTGACAGGGCGTGATAATAAAGATGAGCAGATAGGATGTTGGAGGCAGGAAAAGGAAATGGTTACTCTGGCTCAAGGTGACGGGAGCTACAGAGGCACCGCCACATGGTTTGGACTGATAGGAGAGTATCATGACTGAGGCTGTGACTACGTGAAGAAGTTGACATCACGACCATCTTCATCATAATTACATGGAAATGTCTCTAAGAGCAAATGAGATGTGAGTTATTGTTGGTAATCTCAGCTGCTTTTCACAGGGTCAACTGATAACAATGTGACGTTGTGTAAATTAGATATACAAAGTTTGAGAGCTTCAAAGTGAAAAGCAAATAAGCATGTTTCGGGCCAACTTTTTCTTCTTCTATCTATGGGTAAACTCAGACCAAGCCTTCTTAAAAAAAAAAAAAAAATCTGAAGCTATTTCCTGATTGGGCAAAAAGCAAATAAATATCCAATATATCTGACTCCAGCCACAGACAGACTTCTTTATTGTTTTGACATGTTGTTTGTCTTAATTTTAGCCTTTATATTGAAAAAATCTCATAAATAGAATTAATAAAAAGGACTCAGTCACCTTTAGGGCTGTGTTTTTCTGCAGTCACGGTGCTGTCAGTGTAGTAACTAACTGGTGACACATGATAATTTCCTCTGTTCTGTGTCTGCCGTGTAATTGTGTGGCCTGCTGTGAGGCAGTTTATGGGAGTGCACCACAGGGACTAACAGGACAAAACGGACAGTAACTGTAATTATGATCCTAATGTGAGCAAGGCCGAAAGTGCACCCAATTGTAAAGTATATTCATAGTATATGTAATAATACAATTATCGTACAGTCTGTACATCACAAATCAATGTCCTACTATTTTGTACAATTAAATTTAATGAAGGGAAAGGCAAATGCCTGTCATACTGTGTGTGTTTATTAGATTAGGATACCATGGAATTCCAGCTGTGGGCAGTTTTGCTCTTTACAAAGCGCAGGTTTTCTAAGGGCAGTGAGAATTGGTGTGGTGCAAGGCCATGCAATGAGTTTGTATCCTACCATATATCTGTTACGTACAAATTTATCTGCTTCTGTTTCAAATGCATTTTTAAATTTACCATTAGCTTTGGTGATTTGTTTGACCTATTGCTTACTAGGTCTACGTAGCATAACTACACACACATTACCTCTGATATGAAGCATGAAAAAAAATGCTAATGTGGACCTAGTCTTGGGCAGCAATTAGCTCTGCATGAAACATCCATCTCATTCATTTGAATAGAGCCAGTCCAGCAGCACTATGGGGGGCTAACACCGGGGCACCAGCTCAAAAAGTGCAGGGTTGTCTGCAAAAAGTTGAAAACAGTCTTAGCTTACATTGTAGAGCGATGTGATGTCATCACATTTATACTTCTGTGCCCTCCTTGCGGATGATGTTGTAATATGAACAAAGTGTTGCCTCTGTTTGCCGTTGAAATCAAAGTGTTGGGATGCAGACATTAGCATTTATTCATTCACTTCATAAAGAGGGATGTCACTTGCTACTCAGGTTGATTGTGAGTAGTTCTTGAGAAGAATCAAGATCGCCGGCTTTTGACATTGCTGTCGCTAAAAACACCAGACTCCTCTAATAAATATTGAGGTTTTGGGAAATTTCCTTGCAAAGTGTTGGAGATTGACACAGGTTTTCAGGATTTGTAGTTATTTTTAACTAAAAGCATTGTTCAGCTTTATTCCTGTGTCGGACGTCATTCTCATGACTCTTCCAGAGACGACACTCAAATTTAAGTATCGGCTCAGCTTGTTTGGAACCTTGCTAGAGCAGGTATTAAAAAGTACCAGGTACCAGGTACTATCCCTAATGGAAAAGCAAATAAAAAACTATAGATTCAAGCTGAGTATGGTCATACTAGTACTTTATGGTGGAAAAGTGCCAATATACTGCTCGGCTAACCTCTGATTGCCGCCTCCAACAGCAAGCATCAGGCCTGCTCACCAGCAAGCATTAAAGTGGTGTGTACATGTAAAGCCTTCATGAGAAGGATTTGTGTATGATTAGTGAGTTCTTTTAATCAAATTTGTCATGCTTCCAAAATTAGCACCAGTCAAAACTTGGCACATGTTTAAAGATCAGCCGGGAACAGGTACAAAGTCTCTCTCCAACTCATACGTGCTGGAATCAAGGGATGATGAATCACTGGACTTTCCGAGATTAGTATGAGTTCAGCGTAAGCTGGGCTTTGACCTTTTCTAACCTCATCAGCATGGCTGAGTGTGTTAACATGTCTGCTGTTATGTATTTAAAAAAGACGACGTGGTAAGCATTCCTGTCTCTAATTATGTGTCTGCTGAGTGACAGTGACGGAAGAATAGGGAGAATGGGGTAAAGGCAGGAAAGGAGTCAGTAGGAGGGCCAGCCAACCGGGGAGAGGGACGACTGGAGGGCGTCACAGGAGGAGGAGGAAAGCAGGAAAGCTCCTATGATGGAAGAATGAAGGAAACAGGGCCAGAGGAAAAGAGAAGGTAGGGGGTTAACAATGGGGTCTGAGCGGGGGATTAACACATCTCCCCCCCACAGACCCACAAACCCACATAGACTGGATTTAGGCTGTACACCTGAAAGGCCCCATGACACAAGCTCTTAACGACATAGCAACAAATGTGTGTATATACTGTATATATATACAGTATATACACACACACATTTGTTGCTCTTGTTTCCTCTGCAGTTCTTGGGAATTTCAGGAATCCTTTGACTTTAGATCACATGTCATAAAGCAAGTCTGAGTGGGAGGGTTTTCCAAAGACGGACAGGAAGGATTCAGTGCAGTTCCACTAAATTCCTCATAATCTTGTTAATTATATCACTTGCCAGGAATGGAAATATGGAAATTGTGGCATATTGCCATATGTTTGGTCACAAGCATGATTATATTTTCTCAATTTTTTTTTTTTATTCTTTTAGACCCCCTTCCCATTTTTGGAGACATGCCCTGTGAGTGGCCCGAAGTGCCAATCCCTCCTTGGCAGGGCTGAGTGGCCATAGAATAATGGATAAAGCCCAGATACTGGAAAATATTTCCAAGGCCAAAATAACTAAATACCCGATAATGCAATTATGGGTTAAACCAATGATGGTCCTGGTGATGCAATAAAAGACTGTGAACAATGGAGGATGACTGTTTCTTTGAGGATTATTTATATGTGTCCAGAACTGCATTGACGGTGTGAGCGCATGTAGGCAATAACGGTAACGTTTTGATCTTGAAGATGTTCCACGAGGGTAGGTGGTGCAGAGATGTGAGATTTTTGGTTTGAATTTCATTTTTGTCAATAATACACCTGTATTAAAATTGATTTTCCCACTGCTCTCGTCTTTCTCATCTTTTATTGTGCTTTAACAATCCCTGCACACTAACCATGTTGAGTACATGACTACCCATGTCGTAACCATGAAGTCTTAGGTTCCAGCATGCTTGCTCTCTGTGCACCATTTTTAGCACTTGTCAATGACAGTGTGTGAAAGAACCACCACGATGAAACGCTGAATTTCCACTGAGTGTTTCTGCAGTTTCAACAACCCTGACAGTGTGAGACATCTTGTTTCCAGTGGTTTCTGGCAAGTCACAGGCAGGTGCTTATCTCCTTTATTTTTTTGTGTTTCATATATATCAAAACTGTAAGCCCGATTTTTTTTTAAAAAGGACATTCCCTGGTGTGATATTTTTGGTGTGTCCCCGTGTCCTTCCCGTATCTAAACATCACTAAAGTGTCACAATAAACACTTCAGCCACTTCTGAGAAAGAAGGTTTTGAAAAGTCGGGTTTAGTTTTGCCGTGCAACGAACCCTCCCCCAAACAGCTACTCCTGGTCATGGGCGTGAACATTCAACCTGAAGAAGAAGAAGAAGAAGCACCGGGGATCAGTCAGTCAGCTGGTAGCTGGCCAATCACAAGAGACTCAGTGTTCTGGGGGGCGGGCATTAGCACAGAAACAAAGTGCCTGTTCAGAGAGCAGCAATAAACTGGCTTAATCTGAAGAGACTATGAGGTTTTTGACCATAAATATTATTTAATTTATCTAAGTAGACATCAGTAATCTCAATTTTTGGTCCAAAAAGACCATTCGATGTGACCTTAAAACCATAGCTTTTAATATTTGGATCAAAAATCTGTGGTCTATAGCTTGGTTACTTCAATGTGACATATACAGGGCTGTTTAATTTACATTTAATTGATGAAAACAATAGAGCGGTATCATCATCATCATGTAACATCAAGACATGTTTAAGAACTTAAATTGGAATCAGAGCAAATTGACTCTTGATCGGGATATAACCATTAACTTTTAACAATTAAATCATTTGTATTTTCTATATTCAGATGAATTTAATTATTTTTGTTTGTTGGTGTCTTCTAGTTCCCTTACTGGTAGAAAAACACATTATTTAATACATTTCCACTTGGTCCCTTAAATTTTCCTTGTGCTCTTAAATTGTAACATCATTTACAACCTGCAAACTACTGTACAAATGTTATCCTAAACAATTTACATGAACTACCAACACTTATTGTGTTTAATGACTACTTATTTAGTATAGCCATAGTCAAAAACATTAGCTCAGAGCATCAGTAAACCATGTGCTTTGAATATAAAACCATAAAGGTATGGTATGCAACAAAGAGAATCAGAGACAAACCTTTCCTCCCCTTCCCTTCCCTTGCTTCGTTGCACCCCTTCTCTTGGTAGTTTTTGCTGTCTCAGCTCCTGCAGGAATCAGGCACTTGCTATCCTGTGAGTCAGACAGCGAAATCTTCCAGGCACTAATATCACTGTACTGATGTTCAAAGTCTCTGACTCTGACTCTCTGGCTCTGCAGCACCTGTACACATTTTAGTTAACAGCCTAATGTGGCTTCTGAAAACAAATGTCTGTGTTTCTGAAAGTTAAGACACAGTTGATCAAAGAGAAAAAGTGACTTTTAACTGTAAATTCCAGAATTATTAAGTAATTGTGTGCCAGCTGTAATATGGCAGTCCTGTTCTATGGACAAAAAGAGTAGTGTGTGATCTCAGAGGAATTTAATGGTGGTGGCGGGGGAAGTGGGGGTTGCAGCGTCCATCTGTAGAGTCAGAGGGGGGTCGGTAATCTCCGTCTCTGAAACACCCCCCCCCCCCCCGGTGCCACAGCAGAGATGGACAGAGAAAATACTGTAAAATGGGAAGAAGAGAGGGGGCTATTATACCCCAGCAGAGAGCCTGATGTGATGGCTCCGAGTTTTGTATGACGGTTTAAAGATTGTCGGGTGGGTGTGGTTCTGGACATCAGACTGGTGTTCAGAAAGCAGAAGGGCACTAATGTAACTGGATTCAGGTATTTTGCAGGACTGTATTTTTATATACTTACTGTATGTGTGTATCCTAATGGTATAACTTCATCCTCATACCTCACACTCATGGTTTCTGGTGTGCAATTTGCATGAAACACATTGCTCTGCACTGTATATCAATGTGATAGGTGTGCACACATTAATTCTCACCTTATTCAGGCACCATCTTGGTAAAGAACTACAGGCAGGAAAAGATTGTGTTTTCACTGTATGAATTATATAAAAAGTATGTTCTGGCAGTCAATAAAATTTTAACTTTTTACAATTCAATTGCAGGTTTTTGGACTGTGGGAGGAAACTGGAGAAGCCAAGCAAAACCCACACACGGAGAGAACATGCAAACTCCACACAGAAAGGCCGAAATGGGATTCGAACCAGCTACTGAGCAAACAGTGCCAGCCAGTAAACCCATGTTAACATGATAGTTTTAACATATACCTGATGTTATATGTTGTGAATAACATCAGACCTGATATTGTTGTGCTGTAATAGACATGGAGTTCCTGGTAAGGGGTGTAATATTTACAGGAGCATATGTCTTTCCAAAATGTTTAAATTAAGCCTCTGTACCTTCACATATATGCAGACCACCAGTGCTGTGGGTACAATCATGCCATCAAAAATGCTGGTTTTTGCACCTTTTGTTGATGAAGCCTAGAGTTGTCTAACTATAGAACTTGTTTCCACTGTCTTTTAGTCCATTTTAGAACTTTCTGTGTAAATTTGACATTTGGGTTATTCTTTGCATAATACATGTTCACGTTGTAGTACTTGCTGCGCTGGGTGGAGTGTATTGACAATGCTTTTTAAAGATATTCCCAAGTCCATCAAGGTCTTAATGTTCAACCAAATTCAGTAGCAGTTTCCATCGATGGCCTTTATGCACCTAAATTTCCCCTGATTCTATGAATCTTTTCACAGCAGTATGTACAGTAGATAGTGACTTCATTTGGGCCATGGTCTATTCTTGCTTGCAAAGACTTGGGTCTTTGAACCAAATGTTCCTACCCTCACCTGTTTCAAGTTAACCTGCTAAATGTGGAACCTTCCAGAGTAGCATCAATTGTGTAACCTTTTCCAGTGCTTCACAACCAACACATTCTTTTTCTCTTTTTTTAAAAACATAATTTGCAAAATACAATTATGTTTGGCAGTGAAAACAATGGAAATCTTTTCTTTGTACTTTCATCTGTTAAATAAACGTTCACACAATTCAACACAACTTCTCTGGAGACGGGGTTTGTAAAATGGGTCAGCTTTGGTAAAATGGGTGTCAAATGTTAACACTGTTGAATTTTCATTGCCAATATAGCCACCAATAATGTGGGAAGGTCTGTTAAATCCATGTCATAGCAGTGTTAAATGAAAGGGATGTTTGACACAGTCATTCTGCAGCACATCACAGATTTTACATGTTTTAGATCAATAATCCCACATGTGAAGCTTCCACCCAACACCCATTCAGAAATTGGTCCAGTGACAAGAGGTCAGTCTATCCTCAGTGAACTCAGACATGATCTGACTAACTTTCACTTTTTTCAGACATGAACTCTGGAAAGGGTCTAGAGAATTGGGCCTGAACATTGTTCAGAGTTTGCTGTTCACGTGTGAAGAATGCAGCAGGAGAATATCATTATCACAAGTGAGTCACATTTACAGGTGGTATGACAATTACCTTGCTGTGAATTACATGGAGTCTCTCCTGCTGAGTTTTCACTTAGACAGGCAGTATATAGAGCTCTGCCTACGGAGCTGGCAGGATAATTTGAAGAGAATGTCCTGAGCATTTTTTGTGACTTTTTGTATGTTCCCATATCTAATTTAAGACTGTCATGTGCTTTTACCTCCACAAACAGCATACATGCAGTACCATATGTGCAGATGTTAGCTGTAGCTGCCTCCCAGCCACACATGCAGTCTCTCCACTGTCAGGAGATTTCCATTCATCTGTATACAACACACCCGAACAGCAGCATAAGAAGAGAACAGTCAGCAAACTGAATGGCACTTACACAGCAAAATCTATCAATAGAAACATAATGTTTCATTATGTAAGACACAATAACCTGCAGTTCACCTCACATCATGAATGGCTACAGCAGCAAAACCCGACAAGAGTGAAATATAGCAAGGGCTCATGTGTTTTATTAGTTATGAATAATAGATTTTTATTTCTACATTAATGTTGGGGATGCCAGTCACCACCAATGTCCTGTGATGTTTTCCAGTAATTCTATGTGTATTGCATGCTCAACTTTTCATATGAGGGCCTCATTAGACTCAGATACAAGGTCCCAGAGCAGCAGCTAATTTAGGTTTATCCCATGTTACTGCACTGGAGATACCAAGGGTTATTAACTGGATGGAACAATGATGGTTGCCACCCTCAAAATACAGTAGAGATCTCTAAGAGGTGTCAGATTTTAAGGGCCCATTCCACAAAGGGATGGATTAGCATTTGGTTGCAAATCAAAAGCTGGGCAAAATGAGCTTGTAATTTGTTGGGAAAGAAAGCCAGCACAATCATGATTTCCCCTCAAACAGACCAATACTGTGCATTCCCAGTGAGAAAAGCTGTTTGACGGGTAAGAAATTAAATTAAACCCGTTGTTTCATTCAATACATGAATACATGAGTGTAAACACTCATGTATTTAAACGTCTCTCTCTCAGGAAAAGTAGAGACGGACACTCGACGCACAACACAAATGAGTTCCTTTCTTCCTCCCCTCCTGTGGCCCGAGGCCAATACCCATGTGTGAGTGTGTGTTTGCTGGGAATCTCACAGGACATCATAGGGCTCCAAGATGCTCCATACAGTGACTACCTATGTTCAACAAGCTCCGCAGAGAGCAGAGGCACTCTCTCACTCTGCTGCTCATACACACACTACACACACACTGCACAGTTCATCAGCTTAGCTGAAGACACATGGGTCTGTCTGCCTGTCTCTGTCTGACAAACTGTGTGTGTGTGTGAGAGAGAGAGAGAGATTCATGAATATACTGTATGTTTTTTATACAGAGTACATGTAGATGCTTCATGCCAGAGTGTGCACCTGAGTGCATGAATTCTGACATACAGTAGTATACTGTATGCTTACTAAATACCATGCGTGTGCAGACATGAGCAGCAGGTCTGGTGCTTGTTTAGACACTGTAGTTGACTAAGCCGAAGCCTGAGCTGGATCTCACTGTCGTGACTGATGCTGGCAGAGAGACTGTAGGACACGATGAAAGTCTCAGAATCACAGTCCAGCATTTTCGGCATGACTGTACTGTCGCACGACCACCACAGTCCTCAGCAGAGTCCTCTTTTAACGGAAAAGAATAACGTGTTTCTGAATGTTCTATACCTTCATATGATGACTAACACCAGAGGGGTGTAAACTGTCAGTATTGCAACACAAAATCAGTCTTAATGCCGACAGTGTCTTACTCTCTTTGCAAGGCACTTGTAAATCCCTGCAAGAGGATATCAGAATTACCAACATGGTCTCAGCGATGAATTAAGCTTACTCATGAGTCGACCTCACCCAGAGGCAGCACGAGGTATTTCGACTGCTACCGCTAAGCTGTCGGACATATACACCCTGAACCTGTGCTCATTATTCACAGTGACACAAGCTGACCTCCTGATATACAACACTTGTCATATTATAGCACTTGTTATCTATCATGTCGTGGATTAGGTGACTCTTAGGTCTGTCTCTCTGGCTTTCTTTGTCTCCTTGAATAAAAATGGCTCTAAGAATGAACATGTTCCTGTTCAGGGCTGGTCTTAACATGTGCCAGAAAAAAATCTAATCATAGGTGTGAACACACTGCATTTGCTTCTGAGGTCTGATTACCACATTTCTTCCTGTGTGAGCGCTGCGTGAACACAAACATGTGTCCTGGGCCACACTATGCTGATTTCTGTGATCAGCCAGTTTCATAAAGAACCTGAAGTATTTTTAGCCTTCTTAGTGTTACAGTATGTTTTATATGTATGGATGTACACTACATGTATGATCACATAGTCAGTGTAGTGGTTGGCACTCTTGTGCTTGCAGCAAGAAGACCCAGGTTCACGAGGGCCTTTCTGTATGGAGTTTGCATGTTCTCCCCGTGTGTGCGTGGCTTTTCTCTGGGTTCTCCAGTTTCTTTCCACAGTCCAATAACATGCAGATTTGTGGATTAGGCCAATTGGACACGCTTGCTTGTATGAATGTGAGAGTTTACAGACATTGTAGTCTACTAAAGCACTTTTCATCAACATGTGTTCCACATCTACTATCAGTGGTTACTGAACCCAAATAGATGGACTCTTTACTCTTTTTGATTATTTTAATTCTGAAGCAGCTACCACACCAAAATATTTTCAATAGAAGTACGAGCTTTTCTATATGACTGTTAATCTATTATTGTCAAAACAATTTGAAAATAAAGCCCTTATTTGCATTCTTCATCCCTATTTTCGAATGCTTGTCAAATGCATGAGAGAATCTTTGGGTTATACACGCATTTACGGCATATTGTTTATTTCTGTTCTTTTACATAATTTGTTTTAGACAGCTACTACAACTGAGTGACTCCAGGATATAACGCCTTGGTGTTAATTTCCCACAGCAAGTCTTTTGGCAGAAGTTAAAAGTGGGGAGTGGGAATGAGATTATTTAATTTAACATTAATTTCCCCAAAGCACAGTGTGAAGAAGTGTGAGTACTGGGTATACATGTAGAAATGCTGGGGTCACTGGGTTTGTAATGTTATTCTGAAGCAGCCCCTGAACACTAAACTCTTGATGACAAGGTGACTCTGTGTGTCCACTATGGAAACAAAGATGGATGATGGTGAAATGACTCCTAACCACAACCAGCACAAACAGTGTCAATGAGGAAAGATGGTCACAGTGCAAGTGCATACAGTACAGTGCTTTAGAGTCCAGAGCACTGGGAGAAAACTGTGGACAGTTATTTTCTGATTAATTAGCCTACAATTAAATGTGCCAACAATTTCAATACAGGAAAAAAAAAATCAGCATACAATTTGCATTTGACATTTTGTGAGTGAGACAAAAATAGCCTAAAAAGAAGGAAAAAAATGTCAGTTGCTAAGAGAAAGCTTGTCTAAAAAAATATTGTATTATTGTTTTTACCCTGCCTTAAACATTTTAATGAAAAGCTCAGACTCAGAATTAATATTCAGAAGGATCTAGGTGATGTGTTGGAGTTTAATGATGTGAGCTTGATTTGCTTGGTCACGGACAAATATTTGCAGGTGTAAACACGTTAAAAGTCCAGTGTGTAATTTATTAAAATAAAGGTTAATTCATAGAAATTGAAGTGTATAATCACTTAAAATAAACATAAAATAGTGTGGTATTAAAAGTCTTAATATAAACCTTGTTTCACATTTTAAATAAAAAAAAAACAAGGTGGAAACAGTAGAGAGAGACACAACAACAGAATGTATCAGCATCTATAGAACCCTCATGATGGACGACTAGTGTTCTAACAGTCTACTATAGATTAGATAAAGCACCTTTCAACAAAAGTGCTGTCAGATAATGAAAACCAGAAATATAAAAAAGGGAGAAAAAGGAAACACAACAATGAAAAATAGAAAGACGGGGAACAAGAAAGTTGCAACAGAACATGTAGACCTGGTTTCTTAAGGCAGGTCATTCCACAGTCTTAATGCCTTAATGACTCTAAGAAATATGCCCCCGGGGTCAGATGTGGTTCATGAAATATCAGCCTCAGTTATAAAGTAAATACAACATTTTTAGACATGTGTGGAAGGTTGCCACCTCCAAATATTATTGGCCCACTCAGCCACCAAAAAGGAGGCTCTTTGTCTCCAACTACTTTCTTGATTAAATGAGATGAAGATATGAAAGAAAGGGTATCGATGGAAACCAACAGTGACAAGATTTACTGAAACTGTCATCAAGCTGTTCAAAATGTCCACCCCCCCATGTTTATGTACCTACAGAAAAAGCCTGAATGGAAAGCTAATTTCCCTGCTTCCATGCGAGCATCTTTATTCAGCCTGAGCTCCAGTTTTACCCTTCGTCTTGGCAAGGCAAAGTAAACAGCAGAGCCAGAGCCGGGCAGCCAATATGGTGTAACTGATTTAAGGAGGATTAGAGATTCCTATGCTAAGCCTAAGAGAATCCTCTCAAATATTCACAGACGGATTGAATTAGTGAATGAAACAATAGCCATTTTCAATGCATCTTATGTGAAATGTTTGCATCCTGTGACACTTATAACCATTGTCGTTGGCTGACTCAAGCACATGTGACAAGATTATATATCATAGCCACCCAAAGAGGGACTTGTTTTATCGAGTTTCAACAGAAACATATTTTTAAA
The DNA here is from genome assembly GCA_016785285.1 of Brachirus orientalis. Lineage (NCBI taxonomy): Eukaryota > Metazoa > Chordata > Actinopteri > Pleuronectiformes > Soleidae > Brachirus > Brachirus orientalis. Next base: position 439,747 of record JAFBJR010000153.1, read on the forward strand.
TGCACATCACATCAAAAAGGAAGAAGTTTTCTTTTCCTTCAGCCTGAAGTTGACTTTATGTTTGTTTCTGGTTTCCCCTGACCGTGACTTAAAGTAACTCCTGGAGGAGCTTTTTGCTCAGAGGAAGTAAAATTACCCCGGGTTTACAACTACCAAGACAGCAGACCGTGTCTTCCTTCTCTTCTTATTTATACATGTGATAAATGCTATTTGTAGTAGCTCATAATGAAGGAGACTTAGGGTGGAACAGATTTCCCAGATTTATACTACATCAGTTTTACAGGACACCGGCTATAAAACCAGAATGCTCGATAAACATTTTAACCATGTTTATTTGAAAGGTGCTCCATGAATTTATTGCGTTTCAAATGTAAATCTGATCTTCAGTCGACTATTTTGTTGCATGTTACAGAACAAAAACATACAAGGACAACATGAATCATTCGAAAAATAGAGTGGAACTTGGAACAAAGATGAATCAGGAGATGACCATTGGTACATTCCTGAGTGAAGGACGTCAAATCCCAGAAGAGGACGAGTGAACACAATATGTGTCAGTGATAACGGATACAGAAGGATGAAGGAAATGATGGACTTACTGTATGATTTACTTACGTATTTTTAACATCTTACACACAGCTGACCCCATTCTTCGTGCTCCCTCTGCTGAGAAGCAACTGTGAAGAGGAAGACATAAGCTCGGTGAATACATGGCTACCAACAGCCACTTAACAAAAGGATCACCAAATATAATCTACATCAGATTAGGTGTACGGTATTTTGAAGTTGAAGTGTGTAAATTTGGTTTGGAGAAACCAAACTATTATTACTCTAACACCTGCCTAAAGACTTGTTTTACTTCTACAGTCCCTACACTATGGATGCTCTTCCTTCTGTTACATATGTTGTTCCACATAGCTTTTGGATAAACTAAAATTCAGTTTTAATTGTTTATTTACGGTATGCAACCTTCTTCCTATATAATGCTTTGTTTTTATGCTTATTTTATGCACTTTTATTGTAAAGCACTTTGTGATTTTATCTGTGAAAAGTGTTCTATAAATAAAATGTACTTACTTATTTCAGTCAGTGAGCTGTTCTTTGTTTGTAAGTCCGGCTTCCACCTAAAAGCGCAAAACACTCAGACTTGTTTTGTCCATTTAGGCTGCTGTAGAAACGTGGCAAGGCATCATGGCAGATTTTTAGGCTATGAAATCTAATCTTTTTTTTTTTTATTGTTATTAAAGTGACTATATATTTCTACAAATGCACTTATGGGTAATATTACATTTCTGCCAGTAAACCCTCCTAAATGTTACACACTAGACCTTTAAGAATACAGTATTGTTGTGTTTCCATCATGGTTTAGTTCCAGTTTGGTACAGTAGGCTTGCGTTTCAACTGGGAACAGTACTTTAACTTGGTAGTCAGGGTGTGGGCTGCGCCTGATGGCCGTGTCAACAGTAGACAAAAACACAACAGACAACAATGGAGGACATCCAGCTGTTTGTGGCTGTCTGTCTCCACAAGACGTCAAGCTTTGTATGAGAATAGACTGCTGGTGTTGAAGAGACACTGGTCGCAAAGGAAGCAACACTTTTTTAGATCCACCCTGGCCTTACCATAACATTATTTTGGTGTGTATCAAACCGAATCATTCCATTCCAGGCTTATGTTTGCCAGTTTGTGTCACCTCCTCATTGACTCCACTGAGAGAATCACAGCAGACAGGAGTTGAAGTCTATGCCTCCCATATTCACAAATACATAAGGTCCCTCCGATATAAATGCATGTATGCAGGGCTTGCAAACAAACTGTCCTTTTCACGTTGGGCCATTGGAAAATCTTCTTGAGTATGTGAGATTCTTTCCACCCATCACTGTTGATCCTGTGGAGGTTCCACACTCATCTCCGTCTACAGCTTGAGAAAGTCGAGTTGCTGACACTGTGACCATGAGGTGGAGCATGAACAGCACATTAGCTGAGCAGCAGCAGCAGCAGCAGCAGCAGCAGCAGCCTCATTGCTGTGTGATATTTGGAAGCACTCAGAGTCCAACTCATAATCACACATAAAATGCTGGAAAATGGAGTAATAATAATATACATCGGGCTGGGTTTATGTGTCACAGTCTATGTTGTTGCAGCTAAAATAAGTGCTTCAGTCAGATGTGTGGACAGACATTGCAGATACTGTATCTCCCCAATGTCCTATTAGGTATATTTGTATTTTTGTGTTTTATTTTTCTTTGTACTGTCAAGTTTCACCTCTCTCACCCCGATTACATATGAAATCTTTGGTTTAATTGTGAGCTGAGCTTCCCAGGTGGTTTCTTAAATGCTGTACAGTAATTTGTTTATCAGCCTTTTTACTATGGCATACCTAAACTACATTGTTTTAATAAGAACTGTCATGATTTTATTCACCAGTTCCAACAAACAATGTTGTCCACATACTGAGAATATCCCATTTTCCTTGTTATCTTTGAAACATGGAGTTACCACAAAAAAGGGACAGCATGGATGACACCAACTGCTCATGTGCTACTATTGAAACTCACACTTACTCTAATGTACAGAAGAGCCTGTCCTTATCCTATGCTCACTGAGCTGTTACACACCATTTATTACTTTCCTAAATTCTTGGCTCTTATTCTACTGCGTCCAAAATCAAAGGACTTAGCACACTGTGCTTTACTCAGCCAACCAAATATCTCAAATTTAACCGTCATCTGGGTGGTGCCCCACAGAGGTTTAAAATAGCATATTAAAGTTTTGTCGACTCATAGTGAAGCTTACGCTGGTCTGCACTTTACACTAAAGGTGTTAGAATTTTAAATAAACCAATATCCACTGGTGCAGGCATGCAGTGACATACGGTTTCCATGTCTACTGGTTTTTAAGGCTCTTAGTCTAATCGGCACTACTTTTCAGACAGGGGAAATTTCCACAGCAAAAATACACTCAGCATAATATAAATTGTTGGCTGTGATAGAACAGCTCACACTGCGGTTCAGTCAAGGGTTGATGCCGTGTTCTCATTAAATGTGATTGATGGTCGACATGAGAGTCGTGATTTGCAAAATTTATGATTCACGGTTTATGATTATGATGTGATGTTAACATTAATGCTGTTGGGTTTTACTATTTAATGTGACTGAACTAGAAAACAGCCAATCGGGAACCTTTGTGATAACAATGTGAGGTCAATGGTTTTTGTTTGTTACGACATAGAGTTGTTTACAGGTGATGTGTAAAATATGTGAAATGTTGACCTTTAATGTTTATATCGGTCACTCCATTCCCAGTTAATTACACTGTGTCCCACCACCTTTTTTATTTTTATAAGCATTGAACCTTTGTGGTTGAATTTAGTGTGTCAACAACAAGGAGAGATTCAGAGTGTCTGCTTGAATTATCACATGATAACAGGAGATAACAAGGTGAACCATTAAAATGTTATATACATTAAATATCCACCAACATAGTGTGTGTGACAGAGGGAAGGAAAGCATAGCTAACCATGGCTGACGGTCTCTCTGTTCTTTCCTCGTCTGGGAAAACAGCATCTTTCTTTCATCTGAATTTTAATGTATCTCCACCCTCATTTTTCTTCTCCTCTGGTCCAGACATTTTTGAGAGAAGCAGTGAGGCTGTTTAAGTCCAGTTTTAAGAAGAGTCATGCAGCCAGGCAAAAGGAAAAAATACTGCTTGTTAAGTACAAGTAATATTCATTTCCTCTTTCTCTGCTGAACAGTAATATTTACAATGACTTGAACAAACAATAAAAAAAAATCTAAAACTTTAAAAGAAATAATTAGGTTCAAACTAGTGAAGAAAAACAGTGTCAATAGGTCAAAACAAAAAAAGTAATGGGTTGTGCTGCTGAAAACCTGAGCCCCTGGCAGCAACAAATACTGTATGGTGGCCACGTAACAACCATTTCACAACTCCCTCACAACCACATCTCTTCTTTTAATAAACTGTGGCTCATCCCATTTACTTTAGGGAAATAACAATTAAGCAATCAACCAAAAGCAGTATTTCAAAATTACTAAATTTGAACAAATGTACAGTGTAGATATTATCCAAACTATTTACACTGTTAAATTATCCTCATAAATGATACAAAATTAAACATAAACCCAACATTCCCCAAAACCACCCCCCTTTGCACCAAACTACACATGGTACATTCCCCCAGGAACCAGCCATTAAAGGATTTCTAACAGGTGTTGACTGATTTGGTTGTTCCTGATTTCAATGAAGAAAATGGTCATGTGCCGTTTTGCGGAAAGGTGAGAAACAAAGGACAAATAAAGATCAGAAAGGACATTTAAAAAGTACAAAATGTTGTCATTATCTACAATGATAGGTCATTGATATATACCAACCAACTAAACCTGGCTGTTCAATTAGAAGTCACGGGTCATCCCCTTGACGTCAGTATTATTCAGCATTTCTGATGGTAGCTGCTCACTCTGCTGCCACCCCTCATGTTAAGAGGTACTATAACAAAAAGGAAAAAACAAAAACACAGGTTCCAGCCCATAACATGTCTTTCGTAAATATACTGTTGTTTTTTGGGGGCGGGAATCACTAGAGACACGATTATACGATATTATAACGATATATTAGGTTATCATGATATAATTGTGATATTGCAAAATTCTGAGCATTTATATTGTGATACACTCGCGCAACAGTTGTAGTGAGAGTGAGCACTTGGCACCATCTAGTGGACTCAAATGTCAATAGTTTTTTTTATGCTAAACCACAAAATGTTTATTTGTTACAAATTAAACATAAAAATCAATAGTTGGTGTCTCAAAAAGCAGTAATATTACATGCAAAATATCACAATATTTCACTCTGTTGGTTTTTTCCCCGCACTGCTATTGTTACCTCTAAAGCCAGTATTTAAATTGAACATGTTTCCTCAGTCGTTGTTGACGCACCATGGCCATTTTATGTCTAAAGATAATACATTTCTTACATATATCACATTTAAGCTTTATTGAAAATTGCACATTCATTAATAGATTTAGCCACTATGGAAGATTGTTTTTTAAATTAATATGTTGGAACTTTGCAGTACATTACGATCCGTCTGCTGTTTTTTGGTTTCTTTTATTCTCAGTGCAGTTAAATTATTAAAGTGAGAGTTTCTAGGTTTTTCTGACAGAAGTTTAAATAAGAGCTCTTTCCCCTTGTGTGCTACTTTTCTGTACTGCAGCTTAAAACCCTGCTGCCCCTCAGATTAAAGTCAACTTTAACCCAAACAAGTGGCCTGATTCATAAATGTCACTCACAACTTTCTTTAAAAAGCTGAAGAAGAATTAAGAGCAAAGCTCACGTCTTTTTCAGGAGGATGTGCGCACCTCTGGTGTTCCATGTCTGAGTAAATGTGGTGCACGGAGGAGTAAAATAAGGATGTGAAATCTTTGGAATGACCTGGTTTTGTCAAAAATTGTGAGCTGATTGTATTTAAAGGTCCAGTGTGTAACATTTATGAAGGTTATTGAAACTAAATATACTAACCATAAATTTGTTTAGAAGCCTTAGTCGTAGCCTGAGAATAAGCCTTTTATGTGTGGACATACACTGTATCTGTACTCTTAAGTGTGGCAGGTATGGAGAATTATGTCAGCCAGAAAAACTCTTTCCCATTATTTGCAGTGCTGTGAAGTTCCTTCCATGTACAACTTGCTCCTTGCAGCCATGCACCATGTTTTGTGTGTTTTAGCCCTGTGAACCGAGAAGTCAAGCAGCTCCGTTGGTTCCATTCAGCCTTTCGCTGGTGCTGTAGCCTTTTGAGAGATACTTTTGGAGTCATCTCAGCAAGACATCCAATTCTAAACCGAGTAAGTCCAATTCTTTGATACTATACCATCTCTATTTATAGACAGTTTGGATGACTGTAGAAAGATCAATCTTTGTGACCTTTCCCTGCGTTAATAATCCATACATCTTGATCTTAAGTCCTCCTCCTTTTTATTTATTATTGCTTCACATCAAATTGTGTGTTTTAAACAACCTCAAAATTGGCTTTTTTTGAACAGCTCTAACACACACCTCCAGTCTGCTTTCATTGACTGGCTTCCAAGTTTAATAACTCCTGATGTCATTTGCTGATGGCTTCATATTCTTTTCCCGAGCTACATTGAATCATTAACAACATGTGCAGTATGGAGAAAAAACAAAATAATGATTTTAAGTGAGGGTTGCACAGTTAGACCAGAACACCAGAGGATGTTGTCTGTGATGAAAATGAAGATTGTAGCAGCACTTTTCGGTGCTATTTTTCAACGACTTGCTCACCGATTTGTCAGGTAATGTGCTGCAGGTCGCCAGGTCACTCAGGCCCTTCAGACCTGGTAGTAACATCCGTCGTCAGTGATCAGATCACATGATAGCACCTGTGTAACATGGTCACCAATATCATTACTGAGATACACTTATGGAATATTGTGATAGAATGTTTCATAAGAGAGAGTAGTTGATATCAGTCCCAGCATTTCCCAAGCTGATATCATATGAAATACATTTTTAATAAAATAAATCATATGGCAAGTGTTGGTGGCTACACGTAAGTCATCAAATGAGCAGTGGGTATTGATTGTAAAATTTAAAAAAATACTGAAACTGACACACAGCAGACAATGACAGATTGAAATCAACCTTGAAGACGAGAAGAAGAGTGTTTGTGAGAGACAGTTTGGTCAGCAAATTAATCCATGCAGTCTGAATGAGGTTGTTATTTGTTGTGTTTATTAATAGCAATTGGGATGTGAAGAGGATTTCAACAAATATGATTAAAAAGGGTCTCCTAAAATTACTAAATCTACCTTTAATCATACATGTAGAAGGGTGGTTCTCAAACTTTTTATACCAAGTATTATCACAGAAAATACTGAGTTCTTGAATAATGCTAATGTTAAAAGACAGTGGTGTAAATAGGCCGAGCAAAGGCAGTTACAGACTTTCACAGGAGGCAGATTTATAAAGATAATTTTCTCTCACATATCCTTGAGACATTGGTATAGTGAAATTAGATTAAGATGGAGTGAGAGATAAGGTAACTCTAATTATTTTTATTATCATTTCTTTCATTTTCCATGCTCTTGGGTCAAAATCAGTTCCACTAAAGTGTATCCCCTGGTACAGTATATACATTACAAAAGTATTTCTGATTTTCCTCCATGTGCCACCAGAGGAAGCTCGCGTACCCACAGTTTGGAAAGCGTGGACGTAGATTGTTGTAATATTAGACGAAAATGCATTGATTCCAAACTATTTCTTGCTCACCACTTTAAACTACAGCCAGGATTGTTTGTCTATTAAAAAGTGTGTTCTCGGTTCCATTTGCATGATCAGATGCTTTTAAAATTCAGTATAAAATTCAGTATAAAAGCACTAAAATTCAAGGATACATAGAGATTAAAAGAAATCACCTCAACAATAGAAATCTTTTCACCCTGGCAGTCAAAGTAGGGTAATCTGAGGACCGATGGGTCTATTAGGGCAACAGGAGGACAGACAGTTCCTATAGAGCTGAATTGTAAGAGACCAGCTGATCCGTAACTGGACACTTTGTTCTTTCTGCTGTGCAGCGAGCAGAATAACCAACCTCAAAATCACTGTACATTGTTGGTCATGTTCAAGGATTAGTCAGCGAATGGTTTTTCTGCGAGGCATGTTAATCCATTGTGTAAATTGTTCATTGTTCTTTACACCACAAGGTGTCTTTAATTCAAACAACTGTCAAAAAAAAAAAAAAAAAAATCAATAAAATAGAATGTAGCCTGGTAGTCTGATTTTGAAGTTGACCATTTTAATTGAGCACAGCTGCTGGGCTGTAATGTTTATTTCCAGCCCAGAGGGTTAGTGACACTTATAGAGGCAGGGTCTGTGAAGCTGCTGCTGACTTACTCAGGGGGTCAATTAAGATCAATTACAGTAGCTCCTCATATAAACTGAACATAACCTTATTCCAGATCAATGAAGTGTTCACTCCAAACACTCCACTGCAGCCTGGATGACATCCAGCCAGAGGTGTAGGCTGAATTATCACATTTATTCTGCACTAGCATGCAGCCGCTGGAAAGTAAAACGCAATTAAAAAACAAACATTGGCATGAGTAATTAACAATATTCAACCTATAAACTAACACACTAATTCAATAGCATGTCCCTGGGCAGGATTCACACTGAGCCACTGCTTCATGAAGACACTAGCCTTTTCTCATCTAGTAACATTGTATTCATCAGTTTTAAAAACATGTTACAGCTCAGAAAGTGCTGACTACATATCTTTACCTCATACAACCCCTTCAAAACACCTGAACAGTCACAACAAGTGATATTCTAGAGTGGAGACAGGCTTTCACTTTTTTCATTTTTGGTATTTTTTTATTTTTTTATTTTTAAATGTCATGACTACAGTGTAGTAGTATAAATTTTTTCAACTGTCAAATAAAGGGAACAAACAAATCAATCAAGAAACTAAACAGTCTTACAGTCCAATTAGTCATGTTGTTGTAAGAGTTCAGGATCAAGGTGCTGGAGAATGATGTTACAGGAAGACTCCCGTGAATTAATGATGCAAAATGAGAAAATGGGTTGGTAATCAACGTTTTAATTTAATTAATTTCAATGATGTTGTCTATTTGTATCTGTCTTTGACAGCAAACGCTCTCTCTCTCTCTTACACATATAGTGTGTAATATATACATATATAGTGTATGTATGTATGTATATACACTAACATGTACTTTTAAAAGATATTGCTCCAGCTACTTTTAGGTCTGGTATCTATACTCCCGAGTTTTCGAGATCCTTAAATTGTGTTTTGCAAAATAATGACAGACACCCACACTCACTTCTTGATAGCTTCCTGTGAGTCACAACTCAACTCCACAAGTTGCTGTTAACATGGACTGTCAGTTGCAGATTTATCTTGTCATTGCTACAAGAAAGGTCCATGCTCTTACTTTTCAACATTGCACGTCCCTGGTCGTGGTTCTGCCTGGAGCCTAGCAACCAAATGCTTCCTTTTTTATCATGACACACACATATGAATGGACATATGTGTGGCTATGGATCAAGTTGCACCGTGACATCACCCGTTGGTTTGTGAACTTGTTTTTCCAGTTTTATCAGCCCCACCTTGTTTATTTTTAATCATATTTGGATGACAGGGTGGAACTGGGGAGGAAATGCAGGATGGATGTTACCGAGGACCAAAATAAAGTTAACATCAATGAAGACGACATGAAACTAGTGATCGAGACAATCTTCTGACGAAAATGTTTACTCATGTTATAACTGAAGCGATAAGACTAGTCGTTTTGTCATATACACTTTCACCTGCAAGTTTTTGTGCAACCGGTAGAGTCGCCTCCTGGTGGCCAGTTAGGAGAATACAGGTTTTGTGTATCAGCTTCACTTTCAGAAACCTGCGTGTATATTCATGTTTATCAACAGTGCTATGGTGTGGCATTACTTCTGACTCAGAGCTAAAGTATGATGTGATGCTTCTTTGACTCGCTGGGACCATAATTTGCAAAATGGACGTCATGCTGTATGGAAGCGTGTGTCAAACTAACAGTGGTGACCACAAACTCCTGTTATCTGATGTGATAAATGAAGTGAGAGGATGGGACTGACATACGGATCTATGTATGCAACCTGTGGACATGTGGACTTGCCCCTTGTCTTACAAGGGCACCTGGGTTACAAGCGCTTCAACGTGGGCTTCACTTTCTGAACCTGGCTCTAAATTCATTTTATTCACAGTAACATGGATTGTCATTACCACTGACACGGAGCTAAACTCTGGCTACCATTTCTGATTTTGAACAAAAATGTTATCTAATCAGTGTGGACACGGTCCTACACGGACTGCTCTTTTCCCTCCAAGAGAAAATCCCTGCAGGCTGGAGGAGCCTCACTGAGGTGTGACACCTGTAGGCTGTGATCTGCCAGCTCCTGCTTATTAGAGCCCCATCACAAAGTGGCACATGCCATGTTCCCACCGCTGAAAGGTCTTCCAATAATCCCGACTTCTCCTTCTGCAGAGCAACAACCTGGCCTTTGAAAACAAAGACGGATGGAAAGGTGTCCTGTTGGTGCGGCGCTGAGAAGATGATCAATGTGTGTGTGTGTCTGTGCTACCGTGCACGCCCCCCCACCATGCGCGTGCACGTCGCTTAATCGCCCGCCAGCACTGTAATGACCAATCAGGAGCCATTTCAACTCCAATTTGTTGATTTGGTGCTGGTGCTGGTGATGGTGGGAGGGAGGCAGGGGTGGAGGCTGTGGAACGAGCGGAGGAGAGAGAGAGATAGAGAGAGAGAGAGGGCGGGGGTAAGAGAGAGAGAGAGAGAGAGAGAGAGAGGCTGAGGGCGCAGCAGTCAGTCAGTCTCCTTTGGATTCACCGTTGGTCGCCCTCGTTGACTCGCTCCATCCGCGGCACACAGGCGGTGAGTGAGTGACACTGGCTCCGCGCGCAACAAACACTTCATATCGTTATTAATATTATTAGAATGTCATTGAGTGTGTGAATGCGCGCGCGCGTGTTGTGCGGGTGTTTGAAGTTGTTCTTGTTGTGGTCAGCGATGCGCAGGTCGCGCGGACGCGGAGTTGCGCTGTACAAATGGAAAAGTAAAAGAAAAGACAGAAAAAGGATCCTTCACTAAAACTTTTTTTTTTTCCTTATCCTCCTGCCCTTTTCCTTCCATTCATTTAATTTGAACTGGCGTGTTTTCTCAACATCAATTTGATTCTTTTTGCTTGAAATGATTCCTAATTGACTTCCTCCCCGATGTTTGCTGAGGGTGTGAACCTCTCCAGGTTGGTGACAGAAACATACAAAATATATATAATTGTCTCATTGATTACTTGCTTGCTTGTGGGCTGTGTTTGGATTAGTAACATAACCTAGATGTGTTTGCGTGGAAATAAAGTGCCAGTTCAGTGCAGGACTCAGTTCTGTGAACGTGTCTTCAGTTATTAATATTTTTCTCGTGTTTGTTGAATTTATTTTTTTAAAATTTCCCGTTATGAATGTAATCATAAAGTGTGTGTGTGCGTGTGTGTGCTGTGACTGCAGGAAACATCAGAGCTGAGCGCTTGTCAATTTTCAAGATTTTATTGGTGCGTAAATGATAGAGTTTTGGTTTTTTGCGTTCTAGGGTTCCTCCACTGTTTGTACGCGCTCTCCGGGAGAGAGACAGAGAGACAGACAGGGAGAGAGAGAGAGAGAGAGAGAGAGAGAGACAGGGGCGTAGAACGAAGTGATGGTGATCCGTGCCATTTTCATGTCCTTCATATCCCTCTCTCTTTCTTTCTTTCTCCCTCTCTCCATCTTGGCGTTAATATCTTATTAGTGTGTGAAGTTCTTTCATCTCCTGTATCTTAAATCAGATTAGATCATATCGGACCCTTTTTGCCTCATCACACTCCTCTGAATGTTTAAAAAAGAGAGGACTCACTCCTTTGCTGCTTGCTGGGTTTTGTGGACTTTTTGGATTCAGTGGCTGCTGCTGAAGAGATGCTGCAAAAAAGTGCTCTCTCTCACACACACACACACACACACACAGAGCTGGAACAGTCATGGCAGGCAGCTCCACTCGGCCACTCATGCAGTGTTGGGAAGCCAGATGTGTGGTGGCTGTGGGCAACATCTGGACAGCTGTGTTGTCACCAGTGCAATTTCAAATTGTCCGTCTCATATGACTGGAAGAGGACAGGCGTCAGTCGTCGCAACTTTGAGTCAGCTGAAATAGGATTTTTGCACTTTGGTGTCATTTTCATTTTAGATAAAAGTTTTCCACTGCTTTAAGCATTTTAGCAGTTTATTTTTTTTTACAGTAATATTAACTTACTCAAGCTTTTCAGACATGAAAAGGAGCTGAACCTGCAAAATAGGTTTAAACTCATGTCACTGACGATTCAAAATGAACGCTTTCAAATCAGGACATGGGGGAGCTGATCGATGTAGACTGGAGCCACAACTGTAAGGAGCAGTAAATTGCAGATTCATTATCACATTTTCATTATATATAAAACCTGTGATGAATATTGCTCAACTTGGCCGATTTCCATTGGAATATAGGTCTTAATTTTGACTGCACCCTGTTATGTAAACCAGCAGAGCAACTAATCACTTTGAAACAGTCAATTGTCTTTTGACAAAACATCAGATTTTAAAGGCATTTTGACACCCTGATGTGGGAACACTTTAGTTATTATTCACTCATTCTTTTTAATTTCATTGTAGTGAAATCTGACTCTGAGTTGTAAAATCAAGTTAAATAAATATGCACGTGTCATTACATTTTAAAAACTGATAACAATTTTGAAGGCAACGGGGGAAATTAATTTGAAATGTGTCATTAAGCAGTACATTTTTACTGCTAAATACTCGCCAGAGGAAAACATTGACAATTTGTGTGCGTTTATTCAGAACATTAAAGCAGAAACATTATTTTCCATCCAGCTCCTGTCGGGTCCAATAATAGTACTTGAATGACACTGACACCTACTGGGAAAAGTGACTCAGAAATCCAACCCGACAGTCTCCGCATACAGCAGGACCCATTTCTTTGAGACCATAATAGACAAGTCTCAAAATTACAATAGGGCACTTTGTTTCCCAAAGCTTATCCTCAAAGGCAACACAGCTTTTCATGCTGAATACAAATCCCACTGTGGACCTGACTCGAAACTGCCCATATTCTTAGGTCAGTCATAACTTGGCATCAGTGGACCCCATTGTTTGAAGAACAAAATTGTGGCTGTAAATGCCTCAGTCAGATCTGAGGCATTTACAACCACAGGAGCAGTTTGAGCTGCACTGAATGTGGGAAAAAATAAATAAATAAAATAATCACTTCCTTCAAACTGCCCAAAAAAGTTTCTTTGGGACGCCATATGAGCAACACTCAATAAGTAGACTTTTAAATCAGATTTTGCAAGATAAAAGCTTTGAGAAAACAGAGGACATAAAATAGTAAAGTGGAAATAATGGTTCTGCTTTTCATGTGTGCTTGTGTGCACATTTTTACTTTACACTGACTTTAATGAAGCCCACATTTGACCTTGGAAAAAACATATCTTTACTCAAGGCCCATTCATCTGTATTTTCCATCAACAATTATAATGTTTTACACCTATAAAGAGATTTCAAAGAGTAAGACCATGAATCCAAGGTGAAGGAGTGATGAAAATAATAGAATTCCAAACAGCAAATGAGAGAAAATGTATTTTTTCTTGTCTCTGAAGGGAAAACCAAGTGTTAGAAAGAGCTTCATCACAGGATACTGACACTGTCCGTCTCCGTTTATGCTTCAAAGCCACCAAACCATGATGGTAAAAGCTCAGTCACCTTTAGTCTTTGACCCAAACGCGGTTGCAGTCAGGTCAGTCATACAGTATGTATCCTGTTAGGCAGTCAAAAGTTCAGTGAGATAACCCGGAGCCAGGCCAGGAAAGCCCACACTCACGAGAAGAATCAGTGAAGCCATCAGTGAGGAGAGGGAGATATTTGTCTCCTCTCTTTGTTGCAGCAAAAAGCCTTACTTCAGCACTCTCACCACACTGGAGGCGTTCTCAAACAGGGCACTGCAGGAGTTAAGATAAAAGCATGTAATCCATGGTACTGCAAAAACGCAGGTTGGATCTAAGTACGGCAACACTTACGAGATGACAAATGAAGGCAGTCCACTTGAACAAGTATTTTAGTGTCATTCTAAAGTAAGATTTTTCTTTTAGTCAAGCAGTGGAGACAATTTACTAAGTTCACTTGACCAGTCCAGTCAAGTCTCTGCCCTTAACTTATGTCCTGAAAAGTCACACAAACACATATTTTTTCCAAATTCTCAATGTGGAATAAAAGATAACAAACGTTATCTTTGTAGTGACAGTTTTGTTGGACATTTTTATTGCTCGTGCATAAATGAATCCAAACCAAAACAAGTTTTTATGTGTGCTCGTTCAAGACAGGAAATAAAATTCAGATGAAAATAAGTCATAAAAACAAGCCAGAGGAAGGTAGAGCCGCATCCATTAGTGTCTCTGTCTGTAAACCAATAAACCACTTCCACTCAAAGCCAGTCTGTTATTTGGTAAATTATAGTAGAAGATGCTGGATATGAGAGTATGTCATTGTCATGATCTGCTTCCTGGACTTTAAGTCCTTTGTATTCATGCCAGACATTTTCACATGTGTCAGAGAAGGGAAAGCAAAGGTGTAAATCATTGAACCCTCTTTAATTAAGGGTGACTCTATGTTGGAAAAGGTTTATATTGGCTATGGCCCAAAACCCATGCTAATGCTAATGTAACATTATCACCGAGAGAAATTGTGTTGTTTTTAATCTTCTCTACTTGTTTTGTTCTGTCACATCAGTGTCACATTAAGGGGTGGGACAATTGTTAAAAATTTGCTGTACAGTTGTTATTATCTGTATTGTTATCAATTCTTACTTTGCTTTTCGAAATGTCTGCTGTGAAGAAGAAGAAACGCCCGTTGGTTTTGATTTATTGGTTGTTCTGCTTTGAATTTGGACTAATTTGGTACACAAACTTATCAAACTTACTTCCTATTTTGGTTTCTTACCTGACGTGCTATTTAGATTTACTTGCTGCACTGATTCCCCACACCTGTTCTTAATTGTTTTTCACCTGTGTCTCATGTTAGGTTCCCTCAATTCATCTTTTCTGTTCTTGACGAGCGTCTTAGGGATTTTTTTTTTTTTTACTGCATTTTCATTTCCTTGTGTGTGACTCATTCTTTGTCTCTTGGATTGTTGTATCCATTTCTCAGCTGCTCAGCCATTTACTTCTCAATTATTCAGTTAGTGGATGATAGGAAATAATCAACTGTCAAAATAAATGTCTTGCTTTGTCGACATTATTCTGATTTAAGAAGCTGAAATCAAACATGTCAACTGATTAATTCTGAAAATACTTTATATAGTAGTTAAATATTAATGGATGAATTGCTGCAGCCCTGTTTCAGACCTGTTCCGTTTTGGGATTAAAAGAGATAGTTTAGCTTTTCTCTTTCTTTTTTCTCTTGTCCTGCATTGGTTCCTTGTCACTCTTTGACTTTACAGTTGCATGATGGTAAAGGAGCCAGGTTAGTGTGATGAAACATCAGCATCAACTGTGAGCACGTCAGTATAATGATGGGATAAGAAGGTGCAGGGATGTGATGGCTTTCATTTTATCAGCAGCCAAACTCCCCAAAAGACTGACACAGTGGAGGAAGAGGGTTTCCCTCTTTTAAAGATAAGCACTAAACACACAGATTATCTTTCCCTTGTTCGTAAGACTTCAGAGACACATTTAAGGCATACATCTTCATCCTGATGAAGTCTGTCTTTCATTAGCTGCTTTTTTCCAAAAGCTTTGAGTCGGCAGTTTGAGCTTCTGACCTAACCCAGCTGCTCTTTCAATCTTCAACTCTCATACAGGATGTGTTTTGAGAGAAGCAGCTCGAGACTGGTGAGCCTTTATTGAGATAACATGGAGGAGGAAGTTGTAGCTTACTTGTGTTGAACCAAAATACAACATCTCTTATCTGCTCAATCCTTTATGTTGTTCCACCTAAAATTAAATGTAATTAATTTAGAATGGATCTGCTACAATGAGTCCAACAGTAGTCCACTACTAAATTATATGTTGCATCATTCCAGTTTCATAAATTTGAATGTGTTGTACTGTAGAATGATGACATAATTTTGTGGTTTTGCAGATAAATTATAGTTTTTTTCTAATTTTTCAACAGACACTTAAAAAAAATAGGCATAGATTGAGTTTAAATTAGCAGTATTTGAAGGATTTATCATTGATGGGCGAGTTGGCTGCTTTAAAAGGGCATAGTTTTTTTAATGATTAATATTTCATGTTGTTATCATAGTGCTGCAACTCCACCATAAGGTTAAAACATATCCAGGTTCATTATCTGTAGGTGTAGAAGCAACTTGTGGTTGGTTATTTTAATTGCACACATGTTGATCTTTTATTGATTTTAGCTTTTAGATTGAGCATGTCTCAAAGTGAAGTCTTAATTTAAAAAAAAGTTAAATAAAATAACTAAATTGACACATAGAAAACAATGGGTCAAACAACAGCCTCATACCTTTGGTTTCACAGTCAGGCCCCTCAGTTGGGGCCCGGAAGAAAATGTCTTCTCCCTTAGGCATCTTGATTCAAACAAATAAGTTAAGTAATATTCTACAGAAAGGTGAAAGGCAGCAAGAGCTTTTGACAAGTGAACCTTGGCTTGTTGTCAATATTGATGGATCATGCATAACTTTCAAGCCCTTACTGGGAGAATTTCTCTCCACGAGGCTTTTGAAGTGGAAGTTGGCTGGAGAAGTGCCAGTTGGCCCACAATCACATACCAAATGTGAAATCAATGAGGCAGTTCATTGGACACAGAACTCAACACTGGTCCAAACGTTGTTATCAGATATCCGTTGTAATGGATTTCAATGGGTAATAAAAACACTGAGTACATGATGTCATCTGACAAAGAAGCCCCTCACACATTTAATTATAGAAGCTGTGGATGCTAATGAAGCTCTCACACAGTTCTGTGTGATACTTTTTTGTTGACGACTCCTCTCACTGTGGTCTTTGTGCTCTGTATGCATGTGGGTGAGGGTGTTTGTGTGTTTGTGTGTGTGTGGGGGGGGGTGATAACACTGATACACTTTAGGTGCATCGTCAGGTACAATAAGTGGATTAAGTGAAGCAGAAGTGTGGCCGCAGTGAAGGTGTGCTTGTGTGTGTTATTTTTTATCACATTTTCCCACACAATGTGCTGATTCAAACAGTATCTTGGGCTGTTTTGCTAACTTGTCTACTTCCCTTTACAAGGGAGTAAATTGCAGGGAAAGCCGAGCGACGCACCTTTTTTTTTTTTTTCCCATACATTTTGAGCATGGTTGTGAGTTCAAGTATCGCCCCTCCTTTCCATATAGTTGCAGGAAACAGCGGGTACCAAATTGGTGTGCATGTGAATAGCAGCAGCTTTTAAGATGCGACAGAAAGCTTCCACATGAAATGAACAGTTTTCCTCTGACAGGTGTTCAGCTGCATCTGTCTGGAAGAGAGACGCTAAATTGTTGTTTTAAGACAACGTCAGCCTTCCTCTTGACTCGGCTGACAGCTCCTCCAATTACAGCTCTCCAGGCCCGGGGTGTGTTTGCAAATGCAGTAGATCGCTGTTCGTCAGAGCCCGGGTCAGAGAGAATGAAAAGATGTGGTGCCGTGTCAGAAAATCTTGTGAATGTTTTATAGTTTTATAGTGTTTTAATCCGGTTAGCAGCTTCAAAATTGCACTATTCAACAAATATTTTCTGAGGGAACACAGAGGAGAACTTTGTTGAACATAAAAAGAAAAAAATTGACCAGAAATAACACTGGCTCGTAAAGAGAACACAATATATAATCTCACCGAGGAGCTCTGCCAAAATAGTGGTGTGATTTAAAGGCTGTTTTCACAATAATACAATGCAGCACGCTGCTGAAGTGGAGAGAAAATTTCAGCTTAGAGGGCAGCAGCGTTTATCACGCGCTGCCACCAAAACTCTGGAAAGATCTAGCTCCAAAGTTGTGACTTAAAGGTCAAGTCAGCGAGTGTAGTGTGGAGCACAAAACCGTTTCAACAGCAGAACTATTGATGATGGTACTATTTTTATTATTTCCTTCATCTTTTTTTCTTTATCTTTTTGACCTTCCGAGAAAAGCAGAAAAAAAAAAGAAGCTGTAAAATCAATTTGTGCCACAACAGTGCAGCATAAACGTCTATGGAATGTGTCAGTAAACACACTGTAGTATAGTGTGGGTTTATCAAACCTCCTTTGTTGAAAAGTGCTGAAAAGTGCTGAAAAAAAGCCACTGCTTGGGATAAAAATGTAATATTCATGTTTGGGTAACTTGAAAGGAAGTCACAAATAAATCGATCTTTTGAGCAGCCAAATTGTCTCACTTGTAGGTAGACATTAAACAATGTGAAATTTCCATGTCCATGTCACTTCTTGTTCATCCAGGTCATAGTTATCCAAACTGGATTAGAAGCAAGCTGACCTTTTCTAGAAAACAAAATAATAAAAACAAGAGAAGAAAGATTTTGTTTGGAGACAACTACAATTCCAGTTGCTACTGATTCAATGAAAATAGAAATAAGTATAAATGACTGGAAAGATGCAGGCTCTCTTTCTGACATTTCATTATAAATCACTAACCCTAACCCATTGTGCGTTGTTTGAACAATTTCCCCCTAATCAAGATTATCTTAATAACAGAGAGTCACACTCAAAGTGGTATTTAGAATGCTTTTATTGTGCTGTGTGATTACATTGTGTATCGTCCCATCCCTGCTTGTATATTTAAAAGGTCAAAGGTCTTTACCACCGATCAGTAGGTTGAAAACAATAGCCACTCAGACAATGAAGCGGTGAATACATTACTTCCAACAGAGCATCACAGCTTTGATCAGGCAACACAGAGCTGGTATGTTTGGATGGTGAGAAGGTGGTTTGTTGGTGAGAAGCTTAATACACACGAAACACTGAAGACAATGCTGCAGGAGTGTCCTTTTACACTGTAGATTCCACTGAACTTCAGAGCTAAACATCCTCCACATTCACACCCTATCAAGCCCACAAGTGGTGAGAACCTGTAACTCAGGCCTCATCCAATAAGATCGTTTACTTTTTCATTCGTTTATATCATATAGTTCCAAGAAATGTCTTCATACACACACTTCAAATTCCCCAGAATGACTTTATTTGACCAGGTATACATTACAGTGCAAACAATCAACAAAACAGAAAATGAAACATGCCAGGGACAGAGAATCCACCATACTTTGGTGGATTCTCTGAAACTCCTTCATGTGTGTGCAAGGATAGTTTTTTTTGGCATATTCCTTTAAAGTTAGACGAGGTAAGGCTGGGTGATAGAGCTGAAAGCTGAATGTTTTCCCACCATAAAAACATTCAAATTCAGTTGAATGGTTGGTGAAGGAAATGGCTCACAAAAAAGAAGCGAATTCTACCAAATCTGAGTCGAAAATGAAAAGCAATTATACACTATGTTAAACCAGAAGTTAGTTGTGATAATTGTTTTTGATGATTAATTACCCAGGCCATAGGATGAGTTTGGCTCTCATCACCCTCACTTTACAGCTGCTGAAGAAATACCAACCATCAACACTGAAGTAAAGGTGCATGAAAATGCACAGGAGTGGTGGAAAAATGTGAATTAATTAAAAGAAAAACATCTGTTGTTGTCTATCAACAGCCTTGTACAGTCACTTGGGCGGGTCAAAATATTGATTTGGTGATATATCTTTGTCCCTTCTTGTGCAATATGTTAATTGATATGCCGGGGTAAATATCAATATTTTAAATTAAGGCGCTCTAAGTTAACAGTCTGTATCAGTTTCACTCACTGGGCGTCACTACTCGATGTCTCCTTGCAGCATGTGGCTCAAATGAATGAGGGAAACTGTGCTGATGAAGAGTTTACAGTGGGAAAATGGTGGAGAAAGCTCTGTTAAGAGTACTATATGCACTTTGTTCTCTATGCTGTGAATAAACAGAGAAATCCTGCACTTTTAATTTTTATGGACGTTTTGTTTTCTTCACTTAGGCAGATATGATTTTTTTTTTTTGCAGTATATTGATTATGACAGAATCATTTTTATCATTTTATCTGTGGACCGCGCATTGTATCATGAGGCACCCTGCATTTCCCAGCCCTGGCTGTCAAGTTGTCCCTCTGTTGTCCATCATCGTGACCACAGAACCTGCAGCAACAAAGCTGGAGGTGTAAGAAAGTGTCGGCACACCTGGGACAAAGCTCAGAAAACTCAATGGGAACAATGTGCTGTAGCCCCTTGACCCATATTTACCCATACTTTGTTTCACTGGCTGTAAAAAAAAAGCACAAAGGCAAACATCCACTTGAAAACACTCAACACTGTCTTATTTGTTTGGTCTGGAGTGCTTCTCATCATCATGCTTTGTCTGCGTTAATTGAAGATAAAAGGAGGAGCCGGAGTGAGTGGGACAAAGCATACATGTTGGCCAAATGAGGGTTTTTGAAACAGAATAGTTAATAAAGTCCTGCAACAAAACAGTGGAAGCTTTTGTTAACTGTGTTGCCAGTATGTGCCCTCTGGGGGACGTGGGGAACAGATGCATGATATAGCAGCACTAAGACACGGGTTACTGTAAGTTGTTCAGTTTTATTCCTTTTGATTATGGTCCACTTTCATTGGATTGGATTGGACAGGACGTGCTGCTGTAATAAAAGCGTGTAATAAAAGAGGCTGTATTTCAAAGAGTGCTTTTATTACTGTGCTTTAGATGGGCTGTCAGATTTTTACACATTTTCTGGCCCAGATTTTATCTTCCGTGCAATCCTGTGTCATTTTTAAAATAGAAAATATTACACATTTTGATAGGTACGGAATATATACATATATATGTGTGTATATATATATATATATTATATATAGATGTTGCAATAATATTTTAACTACTCTTACGATGGATGTTGCCTGGTAGTTGAGTGAGGTTAAATAAACAGCAAGGCCACTTTTTATATACACACACAGTGGCCTTGTACAGAACACATATACTAGACCAGTCCGTTAGATAATACACTCTACAGTATACTCTTCCTCCAAGGCCGTGAACTGCTCACTCACTGACCTTCAAGCCGTCCATTCATCTTCCACACCTATTACTCATGTGCGGGGTCGCAGGAGGCTATCCCAGCCAGGCAGCACTTGATTTCTAAAAGCTCACATCTGTGCATCAGTTGATGGACTCTGAAATATGTACATGACAGAAGAAGCCATGGAATTTTAAAAACTGTCTGAGGTTATGAGCTGTGGGTCGCATAACTGTAATTTACTGTTGTTGCTTTTTATTTTTATTCCGAGTGACATGGATTCATCTCCTGCTGAAAGTGTGAAAACACACAAGGGGCAAAGGATACAAAACATCACTACATCACTATGATGTTTGGTCATGGCTGGGTAATAATTGATTGACAGTATATATAGTTAGTAACAAAACAATAGTTCAATATTGATGTTAATATTATTTGTTTTCTGCTCAGGAATATGTTTGAAATCACAATTAAATTGTTTTCAATTTTAATCGAGGAGCAAAAGCATTTTTAAATAAATTTAAGTTTTGTGCTAAGCTGTTTGGCCAAATCGCCCAGCCCTTTATTTCTAGAGAAACTACAAAGTACTGCACCTTGACTTACTGTATCTGCATATTGCCGATAACTGCACTTATCTGCTGTCTGACGTACACCAACGTCTAGACATTTGAATGAAATTGCTGGGAGAAGCTTTTAATGCCAACTGTCTTGTTAAATGTAAGAACACAAAAGGAAAGTTGGAAAAAACGAATCTTAGCCTCACCTGAATGTTCTGCGAATATTCCTGTTGTTATGAATGTGTCTGTCACAGGCACGTTCATGTCCAGCTCAGTTCAAATGTCTTCTGGAAATGTTGCGTGTGACCAGCTTTAGATGCATACTGTCACTTTCGCAAAATAAATGAAATTTGGGCATCTGGAACATGATAAACTTCACTAGAGCAAAATGAATTAGCTTCATGTGGCTGCATATGTCAGTGTCCAGTATTTACAGGGTAATTAACGCACATAGACCAACCCGTCCTACCTCTTTATCAACTCCATTTGAGAGTGACTGCTCACTAGAGTGCTTATTAATCAATTTTGGACATGACATAGAAAGGAGTGGCCTGGGAGCTGGAGCTGGAGCTGGCTGAGCATGAATATTTGATTGTGACTTCTGGAACAAGTAGATTTTTTTTTTCCTCCCCAGTCCCCTCAACCACTTCCAAATCGGATTCAATCTTTTTCCAAGAGATTAAGATAAGAGGAAGCAGCACTGATCTCCTCACTGAGGAGAAGCCTGTGATGGTGCAGCTGCATGAAGTGGATGATTGTGCCACGCAGTACATGTTCATCTTCTTTACACCGAGCCTTGTTCCATCTGTGTGTGTGTTTACTCTCTTAACCATATCGCTGCTCTTTACAAAGTACCCTGTAAACACACGCAGTAGTTTACAGGGATAGACGTGCACTCATTTGCATAGTAATAGCACGTCACATTCCACAGGAGAGTGACAAAAGCGCGGCCTGCTCATGTGTGTGTGTGTCTTCCTGCTGTTTTCTGACTGTGTGGCAGCCGTAAAACAGGAGTTCTCATGATAAAACATCCCCGTGAACAAAGAACTGCAAACAGAGCACCTCCACAGACCCTCGTGAACAAAATCACACACGACGACAAAACTCATTTGCAGCGCCACACAAAGTCAAAGCAAGGCTGTAAATGTTACGTCTCTGTTGGCTTTCCTTGTGTATTTTAACGGTTTTGGTCAGTGAGTCTGACCTCCCCAGCCCCAAACCTAGAGGACTTTTATTTATTTATTTACTGTTAATATAACAAAATCGGGGAGTGTGCCTGAAGTGAGCGCTACGAGAGACTGCTGTCGCAGCAGCTTCCAGTGTGGGACTGAAGCAAGGGAATAGTAAAAAAAAACACAATATAAAAAAATAATGTAACTGCAGGCAACATTTGGCATGTCAAGTGGAAGAGGATAAGAGGAGATAATTAACACAACATAAGTTAAACATTAATGTTCTGAGCTGCACCACATCCGTTAAAATGCCAGACTTCTCATTAAGTAACTACATTAGTATGTAAAAGAATATACTGTATGGGAAATAAGGTTCTGTCAAAGGTTCAGGGGCCCAAAACATTTGAATACTCTGGAGAATCCAAAAATTTTCCATCATAAAGCCTTGTTTCCAATAATTTTGAGTCCTAAAATGCTAATTTTGCAAATCAGGTCTGCTGTTTTCAAGTTTTCATGTATACAACCAATACACAACTTTGGGAAGACAATGATATGTCATAGCTCCATCTCTTTCTTTCTCTTGCATTAGCTGTCGCTGTCATTATCTTCTTCTTCTGCTTCTGTGTGGAGTTAATACACAGCTTGCAAGCTTTTTGGTGCATGCTGCAAGTCTCCGTTCACATACACAGGCCTGACATATTGTGTTCACCAAAGTTAGTTTAGAGTCATTTTGAGGGTCTCATAGTACATGTCCCAACCATACATTTGTGTCTAAAAAAAAATATCTAAATGTTTTGAAAACTTTCACACCATTTACTGCAAATTACGATATAATCTGTACATGTCTAACACTGCCTATGATTTATTTTTTTATGTTGTTCCTGTTTAGAAGGTCATTGATTAAACAAATGACAGCAAAATTGATACTTTTACCTGCTTGTTCCTTGTTGTGAATTAAATATCTTTGGGTATTAGAATTATGTCAGGGTAAAATAAGAAACATGAGGGTAGAAATCTTTAATGACACTTGAAGACATGTCCCCAAAAAGATATACAGTAAATGTGTCATTTTTAAACAGAAATATTACTAGTAAAGTGGTATTATTATTGATTAGTGGTGGAGATAATCAACAGATACATGAGTTTTAACTGTAAATCCAAACTGTTCCCTGAAGTGTTACAGGGTCTGCTGGTGTGTGTTTAAAGCTGCTCATAGTGTGTCAGGTCTCCCATCTTTGTCGTTGCTGCTGACCCCCACTCGCTCCACAAGCCCCCTCTCTAGTTACATAACACTGTAAATCCTAAAGTACCATCTGGTACCAACAACACTATCCATCACTAATTATTGTTGATGTCCATCAGAGCGTTCACAGAACCTACACAGGCAAACACATCCATGAAGGAAGGTCAGCAGCTTTACATGAAGTTAGAAAATTTAAATTAATTTGTTAGTCCAACCAAAATCTTACGTTTTAGATTCATGTAAACATGTTAGTCAAGCAAAAGTTTAATTGGGAGTTGTACCACTACTGTTTACTAATGTTTACTAATGTTTACGTTCAATCAGACTCAAGCAGACCTGGGTTAATGAAAATTAAACCGGTACAAAGAAAAACATGGCAGACTGCAGGTCGTTACATTTTTGGGCTAATGGGTAAACAAGTTTATTCTTTGTCAAATTGAATAATTCATTTTTTTTTTTTGAGGTTCATTGGTGGTAGAATGACTCGCAACGGTGCTTCTCAATCTTGTCAAACCTGAAAATGCCTAACACTAACATGCTGAAAGGGGGGTATATCGCCACCTAGTGTAGTGGAGGCAGATTAATTTCATTGTGTTTCTGCACTGGGGCATTGACAGTAGTCCATTTAAATGTCATTAACCGTATATGGATACGAAATGGACACGCTGCACTCTGAAGACATGGACTCAGTCTTTGACTCAAAGCAAAAAAAAAAAAAACATTCAAATCACAAACACACACACACTGCCACACTACATCTATCTCCCCTTCGTTAAGATTAAAGCAGCTCAGTTCGCACGGGAGGATTAGGCTGGTTGGGATTTTAAAATTGCTGGGAAAGGGTAACCCAGTGAGTACATTTGAGAGTGTGTGTGTGTGTGTGTGTGTGTGTTCCTGTGATGGGGTCAAGCATAGGGGGCAGGGATTACATGACCCACAATGTGCATGTCCTGTCGTGTGCTTTGTCAGTTCCTGTGAACCATGACACTCCACTAAAAGCTGACTTTTAGATGAGATGTTTATGTCCTGGTTACAGTAAAGCCTGGATGTTATTGCGCTCGCATGAAATAAAGACTTTAATATCTGTTCACTCACCCTGCATTGTCCGGGGAACTTGACTAAACACCATATATGTAGGTCATTTTATAGACACACAGTTAAAAGCTTTTGCCATTTAGAGTCCCTCCCCCACACATCAATTACATTATTTTCACCCGAGAGGACGAGCAGGAAGTGCTACGCCTGCGGGTTTTAAAGACGATGCTAATAGTGTCACATAGTGCACATTCGTAAGAGACGCTAATTACAAACAGCACTAAGTAAAAGCCCATTCAAACCACATCTTAATGATTGTCCCGGTAGCTGCCTTGAAACGAGGTATAAGTTCCAGTCGAGTGACTCCAGTCACTTACCCCCTCTGTCGCAATGTGAGAAAACCCATCAACAAGTTCATTGATTTCCTCAAACACTGACTGACCTCAAAACCTGAGCTTAATCCACCAGAGTGATATGGTGTTGTGGAATGAGCTCACACCTGGCAGATACAGTTGAATTAAGGCTTCCCATCTAACTGAGTTTAAATACACAATTGTTGTTTTGTCTTTTGGCCACTTGGGTCATGAGCTGCTTATGAACAGACACCTGGAGTTTTGTGACCTTTCAAAATGCTGATGGGGTGTTTTTCTGAAAGTGCTACCAACTCTTAGCTCTAGTTTATGGCTTCAAGGGGTTCAGTTGCAGAATTTTAATTATGCTTGTACACGTGTATAAATGCTTTAAGCTAAAAATACTTAGATTTTTAGAATAAGCCATTCATACTACACGCACTGTAGGGCAAAAGCCTTGCTTTACGCACACAGCCACCTTTTAACGTCTTGCTTCTACAGCAGCTTGAAAAGACATGTTATGCCTTTTGAAGCAAAGGCTTTCTGTATGAATGAAGAAGAATGGTTCCGCCCATGAGAGAAAAGGTGGGAGGGTAGAAGATTGCAGAGATTTGTGCAAAAGTGTTTGTATCCTTTCTGGTCCAAACTCATGTTTGGACAATGAGTTGCGATTTGCTGCCTCGCCATTAGATGTCACTAATTCTTCCACACTGGACCGTAGAACTGCTGTCAGTTAAATACTTTATCTGAAGTATGTGTACGTAGCTCAATATTCCATCAGCTCTCACTGATGTGGAGTGTCTGGTCAGTGACGTCGGTCTGTTTCAGTTTCAGGATTCTGACGGTAAATCTGTTAAAATATTTTTTTTAACTATCCCCCAAAAAATGTCTCCATTCAGGAGTCACAGCTCCATAAAGATGCAGTCGGGTTTGCTGGTAAATAAATGCCAAATCAAGCGCATGCATTTCTTCCAGACAAATGCTGAAGAAGCTATGTGTGAGAATACCAGCATCCACAGAAGTTGCTCAGGACGTTATCAAAACTTCTCCTGCCAGCGACATGGTACAAATTCCAAATTCATTTGAAGAAAGGGACATTTTTCATTGTTGTGAACACATGTGACCCATGGCTCATGTTGCATGACCAGCAGACCTACTGCATTCTGGGGTCTGGACAAATTTTAAATGCTTAAAAAGGTGACTGTGGATCCTTCAGCTGTGACTGAGGTGCGCACCACCTTTCTGCTGGTCTTGATAATCCCCGTGGTGACTGCAGAGCTCATTCAGCTGAGGGAAGCGCGGGCAGAGCAGCTGTGGTTTCTGCTAGAAAAAGCTGAGCTATTTAACTCTCTAACCAGTTGCCTCACTAGTTCACAATGTCATGCAGCCACAGCTTTAATCTTTACATGAGAAAACGTTCTCTGCAGGCTGTTTAAGGTCCTCAGCTGACACTCCACAATTGGTGGAGTTTCCGCTTTCTTAAACTTGACAGCATCTTTAGTTCAGAGTACTGTGCCAGTACAAGTTTAAAACATTTTAACACTACCAAAAACACAGCAGATACTTGTATATTACTGAAGAAACAATTTGCATCCAGTTTTTAGCTTCATATAAGAATCTGTCTCCGTACTATGGATGCATTTACACTGGCCTTGTTTATGTCACTTGAACTGAAACTTGGAGAGTTTATACCCCTTGTAAAGTTTGTTTGGGTTAGTTTTCAAGAACTCTGATGCAAAACCAAGGAATCAGACTCGGGTCTACTTGAAAGAGGTGATCTCGGAACATCTAAGCAGACTATTAGGTGTGAATCCACACAAATACAGCAGTATTACAGTACCATTCAGATACATTGGCCCCCGTGCATGCTGGTGTAGGCAGGAAGTAGATTTTCTACTTTGTAGTTTTATTGCTTATAGTTTCCGAAACAAGTTTACCAACAATTGTGGATTACTTTCATTACACTGATGACAAAGTGAAACTGAAAATATGAACAGCCCTTTTTGGCCATTGCTGGTAGTTAAATCATGACTGAGAAGAGCCAGTCAGGAAGAGAATGTCAGAAGGTGTAAGGTTGTTTTCAAATATTCACATTTCGGGGCTTAAAAATACCGAATATTGTCGGTGGCAGGTGTATCCATAGCACATGCACTGCTTTTTAAAACAAAAGCACAGGAATGAGGGTGCAGCCTCAGTCTGATAAGGTTCTTCACGTTGTACGTTCCACATAATGAGAGATTCAGATGTAGATTTCACTGTACTGAGCATTTAAAGTTGTTTAAATTCATAAAACATTAAGCAGTGTTTGTACTTGGGAACAATCTGCATCTGAAATAAGTTGTTAGCATGCATTCACTAAGATGATTATTATTCAGATGTAACACAATGCACATTGTGTGGCCTATAAATGCCAGAGTCGCTTTTATGGAAAGAAATTATATTAGTTGTAGTTGAATTTCGATAAAATAAACTGATCTATTAAAATTAATATTGTAGTGAAGAGTCATTGGCACTCATCAAAGCCGAACCCTATCATAAAAAGTCAGTGAATATAAATTACCAGCATGACATTTATCAGGGGTGTCTCTGGGTGTGTGCATTGATTCTTTAATGACATAATAGTCTGAGTGAACATTCAGTGCTCAGAAATAACGAGGCAATTTTCTCTTTCTCTCTCTTCTCATCAGCAGCATCAAATATGCGAAGCCCCGTTTTAACATTGTGCTATATTACTTTTTAAGTGATACTTTAAGGTCATTTACAAAAGTTGTAATGCAATTTTCGACACGGGCAAAACACATATCTCTTCCGGATAACAGAAGAAACGAAGACCATTTCTGTGGTGCATTCACTGATACATCAAAGCTGTAGTAAAATACCTTCAGGTAAAAAGCAACAGTGCAAAACAAATGGGACCTCTACAGCCTTTTGATATTCCATTGTGTATTTCCCTGTGAAGGTGTTCTTCTTTGTCTACTATGATTCACCAAAATTAATTAGTAAAGCAGTTGGTCTTTGGTTTGCACAAAGCTTCATATTCCCAAAGAATAAAACACAGTAGAAAAGGGATAAAGAGAACCCACTCTTTCAAATATTTATTTTAAAATTAAAAACAAAAATATTGGAGTAAAAGATGTATTTTCGTCACTCCAAAATGATTCTGCCAGTTTGTCATGAAAGAAAATGACGTGAGAGGGTTAGATTGAAGGAAGAGAAAAGTGTCTTACTGAGCAAAATACATTTCTATTCAGTTAATCGTCAATGTTTAGTTTTAATAAAAAAAAAAACATACAAAATATATACAGTTAATCATGAAGTAAATGTAAGGTTCCAGCATTCTGAGTTAGCTACATTTAAGCACAGTGTATTTATACTGTGGCAACATAAACACAATCTATGTAATTTTAGTTTGGATAAGTGAGAATACTGAAGCTTCACACTCATGGTCGGTTCCTCTTGTGCACACAAACATTTTGATCAACTATGCTTGACAGGACACTGCATTGACAGTCCAACCAATACTAGACCTAACTTCAGCCATAACCAGTTTATAGCTTATTGGAACCTTAACCACAATTCACATCTTAGCCAGCAGACCTCGCTTTAGTCCCCATGAGGGCTACTGGTCCTGTCAAGGTCAGTGTTTAACACACACTCACATAATTCCACTGCCAGACTACATTTCCTGCTTTACCCCTTTGTCAAAATAGTGTCGTGGAGACACGTTCTACTTTTTTCTTGGAATCACCAAGATGTTTTTTCATTTTCAAGCTCTCTGTTCTCTCACTAAACAACGCAGGAACCTTGTTACTCACACTAATGTGGACGCAGGAGAGTTGCTTTAGCTTTAGGACTTGTGCGCTGCCCTCCTCGGCTTAATGTATTAAACATAGTGCTTCTTTTTTAACAAAGGAGCAGATGTGTTGATTGTTGTTGTTGTTGATGATTTTTTTTTCGTTGGATGTTGAAACATCACAGAGCGGGGAAGTTTGATCACAGCAGGAGTGCTGAGAACATAGTCTGGATGCTATGAGATGGCCCACGGACCACACACTGGCTGGCCTTCATTCTCTAAGAGCATTGTGTATGTGTGTGTGCGTGTCTATGTTCATTTTGTCTGGTCTGATGTGTTAGTGTTATTGATCTCTGCTTTGTAACAAAAGGACGGTAAAGCCTGTCTGGGAGGGAGATGAGCTGTCCACCTGAATACAGCATGCTGAATAGCTGATTTAGTCCTAAGAAAACACTGGCTGGACAGAGCTGCTTTCCATGATGCTTCTCATCAGTCAGGTTTTGCAGGTTTTGTAGCTGCTCATTTTAAATAACATTTTCCAACTGAAGTTACAAAACACTCTGTACACAGCAGCTGTATCCCAACAACCACTGCAAATATAGAAATCACAGTTAAGTCTCTGGCAGTTTAGTGTATACCTTAGTTTACAAAAGGCAGTTTCTTAAGTTTTCCATCACACTATTCTGCTAGTATGAACAGTTTTCAGATCACATTTGCAACCATTCAGTGAGAGTTAGCATGTCCAACACTGGTTAAATAAACTCGTACTGAGGCAAAGCATTCACCATTGTACATTCTAGTCACATGTTTTTATCCATACATTCGCTCTCCGCTGCTCATTCCATGAGGGTCAAGGGTTCATGGCATGACACAAGAGGCAAAATACAACATGGACAGGTCATCAGCCTTGTACGCCTATACAGTATGTCATCTGCCTATACACATGTGTTGTCCTATCTTCCACCTCCTCTTCCTGTTTTAACTCCACAAATAAGCCTGTACACAAAACCAATTATGAGCAATCATTAAAACAAAACAACTATGTCATAACAGTAGGTCCATGTGAGAGAGACCATCAGAATCAGTCAGTATTTCCATGAGTAAATCAGTAAACAGCATGTACCATCTCCATTTTAATTTGCCTAGGCAGCAGTGGCCCACTTCTAATAGGACTCTAATATGAAGTAATGTGCCTGTTGGCAGCCATTCTGGAGGTCATTGTTTCATAAGCAATTATAAATTTTACATTTGACTTTGCTGTTGAGACAGCAAAGTCAACTGTTGAAACTTTTATTTACAGCTATTGCAAATAAATGCACAGTTAAATGACTGGAGTGTCACTAAAGCTTTTTATGTTTCGATAATGGCACAATTTTATCATGTTACTCCTCTTAACACAGCTAATAGCGCACCATGATGGAAAAGTGGTCAGATTTGAGTGTAGGGAATATCTCTTTTCCAAAGTGTTCTGAAAAAGGTTTTTCTGGTATTAGGTGGATATTGTCAGTTGCCTGAAATAAATCTGGTGATTATAGTGACATTGTCACTCTCATGCTTTGTTTGCACTGGTAGCAATGTTTTTGTGACAACATGTCATAACCCGTAACATTTTGGTCAGTGCTATCTTCATGCATTTATTTATTATCTACTGATTATCCTTCTGAGGGAAGACAGTCACAGCAGACATTGGCTGAGTGATACATCCTAAATTACCCTAACCTCAGTCTGCGTGTCTTTGAACTGTGGGATTAAACTGGAGTACACGGAGGAAACTTACACACACAGGTCACCTTCTTGCTGTAAGGCAATAATGCTAAACACCACAGCTCCACTCACTGTATGTGATTTTGGTGTTAACACTCGGAACAGACCATATTTGGATGAGAGGGTGGAGCAGGGGAAGGCTACCATTTGGGACAAACATGTTTTTCCAACAGCCCTAAATATCAAACTAAATATCTTTTGTGTTTTGATGTTACATATGTTTTCTAATACCCTCGGAAGGGAAGGGTGAGGTGAGGAATAGTGAACTTCACCAATACATACTGCAACATTTAACATACTGTCCCTTTAAAGCTTAGCATGCTTTATCATCTATTTCACTCTAAATAGGGCAATAATTTGCATAATAAACCTCATGCTGCATTGAAGTAACTCAAAGTGTAAAGCAGTAAACACCATCCAACACCAATCTGACAATTATGCTCACTTTGTTATATATGCAGATATCATGTGGTCAGTGTTTGCTGATCCTTTTTAAGGCTACCTCAAATAGCGACTGAACCCTTTATTTAGCTCAACTGCAAAGTGGTAGCAGGTTTGTTTTGCCCCTGGGCTGCCCCAGTTGGATGCATTTCCCCACTGGATGTGTACTCCATATTCTGGTTGGAGAAAAAAAAAATAATAATAAAAAATGTTTTCTGTGGAAAGATTGTCCAAAAGTGTGTCGTTATCCTAGTTTGAAAGATGACCTTGCCCTTCTCTATGACAGCAGGCCTCCGTGTGATTTTAGTGCAGACACTGTGATTTAAGTGGTTTCAGTGAATTTGCCACTGAAACTGTACAAAGTGTGATTCAACTATGATCTCTCTACAAGGGTTAGATTGATATGATGACAGTAATGGAGTTATGTATTCAATCCAGTTATTTTATCCTTTACCATTCATCACATCTGTCAAAGTTTAGATACTGTGTTTATCAGGCTGGGTTTACATACAGTACATCAAGCCAAATTCTGGGTTACTGTCCCTGTATGGACACTGAAAATCTAATAAGATGACTGGCTGAGTGACTGACTGTAAAGTTGATTGGGAAGGCTAACTGCTGACTTGGATGATGGAGCAGCTAATTGACATTGTGTCTCTGTGCTCCCCATGTGTGGCGTACATGAAAGAGAATGATTCACGGTGGTGTCATGCAGATCACAAAAAAAAAGAAAAAAAAAAAGTTGCCGAAAAAGTTCTCTCTTTTAAAACTCACAGTCAAGTGTCTAAAGTCAAGGTGCAGCTCCCGCACCTCGATGGTTTATTCATAATTAGACTTCGCACCGCCAACTACCAGTGACCAGACTATCTGACGGCTGTGTGAGCGCGTGAGTCTGAGGGAGAGATGGTGATAGAGAGTGCTTGAGTTGCAGCTGGACAGGCATGGCGTGTGCTGTTTGGCTGCCTTCAGATGGCTGTTCTGTTCTGATGGAAAGGGGCGACTGGGTTGTCACATGTGCACACGCGCACACTCCCTCACTCACACACATCTACATATACAGTACATACACATACGTGCACACACACACACACACACACGGGCTGCTCGGTCGCTGACATTCTCCTTTTTTTTCCACCTCTAATTGGTCCTCTGGGAGTTGTCAGAGGTCTCAGTGGTTGTCTGCAAGGTGGCAACGCATGCACACAAAGACACACACACACACACACACAAACACAGCCCAGCATCAGGAGGAGGAGATGGAGGCAGCAGAGAGGGAGAGGTGCTGTGATAGTCACCTGAAGGTCATGAACATTTGTCACTGTTTGTGAAGACGAAGGAGGGAAGATTAGAGAGGAAGCGTCATGTTGGCCTCGGCTGCTGTTTTAAACCCACACTGTTGTGTGAACACCAGCCGCTTCAATAACAGCCTCGCCGTGGTTATAGGCACATCAGCTCATACATGCCGCTGAGTTATAAACCTGTTTAGCTGGAAAGGCCGTGGCTCGGGCTGCATTGAGTTGCTATAGCCTGTGCAGATGGCTGAGACTCAGTGACTGCCTTTTTAATTGTAAAGCTCAGGTGTCAGTGTAATTGAATAGACAGAGAAGGTTATGAATCTTTGCTGTAGTGGAAGTCACCATTTCATCCATTCCAGACTCTGCATTTTCTGGTATCACAACTTTATTTTGCATTGTTGTAGAAAGGTTCACTAGGACAAGGGCAGGGTGTCGTTTGGGTTTTTTCCCTTTTCTTCCTTTACAAATAAGTTTATTAAAGATATAGCTAAGTCTCCCTTGTATAATAACAAGTCAATTTGAAACCTCATCTCATAAATGTGTTCTTTGTTATCATAACTCAGCGGGCGAATCTGTTTCCTTTTCATGTCTGACTTTTTTTTTTTTCTTGGTGCTTGAACTGTTTTTTTAAAAAGTAAAAACAATATCAATTAATGGTTTTTTAAATGTCTAAGGCAACATCAGAACATCAGAATTGACTGTATATCCAGTGTATAGATTATTTTGGAAATATATCTCTATATTTGCACGACCCTGTGTGGGAGCAGGGATTCACATCGAACGTGCAGAAGGATCAGGCAATGAAATTAATGTTGTGTAGGAATATTAGTTCCTAGATTAGACTTCATGTCTCACTAGTATGTTAAAATGAACATATACAACACTGATGTTTGTGAGTTCACTCCTCCCTCGAAGGCATATCAGATGACATATCATATCCAAGAGGGAGGGCGTACAGTACATGCTTTGTTTATGGCTGCATTTGTGCAGTTAAGCCAGTTGAGCAGATGGAGCTCAAGATCAACCCCTGATAGATTTAAACAACTGCCAGGTTGTTCTATAGATATTTGAACAGCTACTCCCTGTCAACATGTTTGAAAGCAAATCTGCATAATATTTGGATGGTTTCCAGTAAATCGTGTACAATTAGGCTTCTGGAAAATGATAAGAGCTGCAGGACATAGTCAGATCTTTGATTTATTTATTTTTATTTTTTATTTTATTTTTTTTTTTTTTTTAGCCCAACAACCACACTTTTGTCACTTAGTGTTTGGCCGTTATATATGAACATTTAGGTTTGAGGCTTATCTGTATTTAATATGCCGCATAAAAAGTGACATTGAAAGTGTGATTGCGTTGACTTCCATGCCATTCTTCTCAATGATTTGAAATCCTCAGATGCCTGAGTAGGTTGGAACGTCAGGAATGAGAAGACACCTCACACTGATTTTTTTGTTTTCTGGGGTAAAAATACCAAGCATTTCACAGGAAGCGTACATCAAGGCTTGCATTTCAGATGATGCAGATGCATGTGTCTGTGGTTTGGCTGCTGAGAAAACGCAAATAACCATGATACTGGAAAGATAAAAATGTTATAGCTGGCTGTTTGTGTCACTGGTGAGTCACACTGGTGATGCTCTTAAACAAAGAAGACACAGCTGTGAAGAGATCGTGGGCTTTATTTTGGGGACATTACAAACACTGGAACAACCAGGCGATAGCAGTCTGGTGGCAGAAAACCTGTCGACTCGAGCCTCTTTCTCACCACTATAATGGAAGCAATGAGGCCCGTTAAAGACAGAGTTAAGGCGTCCAGCCAGAATCAATTACTCTCCTGTGTGTTTTTCATCTGATTCAATTAAAGCCTTTCCATAAAGCACCGACTTAATGGGTCTAATGTAAGGTGGAGACAAGGAAGGACACAGGCCCGGCAAAGAATGAGGGTCAATTCTATGGGATTCATGACCTGACTTACTTAAGTAGCCAGTGTATGAAATACTGCTGAATGATGTGTTTGATATCATGAGTCTTTTTTTTTCAGTCTTGTTGAATGAAATGTGTTTATATCATAGAACATGTGATTTGTTACTGGGGGGGGGGGGTCACTTTGATTTACTACAATTATTTAGATTTTGTGGGAACATGCATGTAGGACTGTGCACTGCCTCAGCTTTGCTGGTGAGTGACCACGCAGTCATGCTGTGATGACTGCTGCATGTGAGGGCTGCACCCTAGTGCTGAAAAGGTGAACTGATGTGGGTGATTATTCCTCACATCAAGTTCTGCAAAGCTATCTATCTATCTATCTATCTATCTATAATCAAACAAGTTGTATGGAGAGAGTTGTAGACTTTTTCCTTTTTTCGCTTGTTATAGCAAGTAACTGACTGAGCTTTGTGTAGGAAGATAAAAACACATTTCCTTTCAGGGTTGTAATTGCTGTATAAGAGCCTCTTCTATAATCTTCAACATGAAAGTGTATGGATTTATTGATCTGGTGCTGTTTTAAGTGCACAAAGCCAGTTTTTAATGTTGCATCCATTAAGACAGTGGTCAATCTTATCTTTAGGCAAAACATTTGTAAGCCTGAACTGATGTATACAGAAGAGAGCTGTGTTAACTCTTACAGGTAGTGAACAACAGTGGACTCAAAATGTGACTGAAGCAACAACATAAATGATTCATATATTGATTCTTTTATGTGCTGACCAACTTTTCTAAAGTAGACTGATAAGCTTCTCTTTCATATGTTGCCTGTGTATCTCCTATTGTTAATGTATGCTCTCAACAAATGCGATTAGAATCCGTCACAGGACCAGTTGTTGGTGCTCTTTGTTGCAAATGACCAGATTTTACACCGACATCAGTGGCATTTAGATTTCATGACATTTTTTTTTTTTCAGAAATGGAGGAAAAAAAAATATATATAGTTGGGACAGTTGGTGACACAGAATTCCATGATCAGGAGGCAGATGTGAAAAGTTGATCATCCATAATACACACTGGTGGTGAACACACACAGTCTGGGTCCAGGGGCAGTGGGCAGCACTTACCTGCACCAGGGAGCAATGGGGAATGGGGTGCCTTGCCAAGGGGTACCTGTACCAGGATTTGAGCCAGCGGGCGTCTAGTTACAGGCCCAATTCCTTTCCTCTTGGCTGCCCCCAAGTCTCATTTGGCAGGCACACATTGCATAAAAATGACCCTGTAGTATCTTAACACGCAATAGATATACGCATTTACACTTTGAATAGTTTTAGGCTTTCAGCCAATGAAATCAACTAACAGATGTGTCATTCAACCTCTTTAAGTTAAGAGGTTATGTTGAAAAGCTGGTGACTTTGTCATGAAGGGTGATGAAGCAATTTGACCTTGTTGTTTCTGTAGAGTTTTGTATTCACCAGAAGTTGATTTGCATATATTTCCATATTAATAAGTTAATATAAGTTGGAAAATCCGCATTTACACGTAAAGCAGCACAGGTTAGAAGGAATCCATTTAAAGATCTCTGTCTTTCCCCCTTTCTTTACAGCACCTTTCTTCAGTCAGTCAAAACCTGGAGGACTATGACTGGTAGATCTATCTGCCAAGTCGAGGTGATCCAGCTGGGCAGATAGAGCATTTGTGCCCGACAGCTTCCCCACTCCCTCCAGGAAAATGAGAACTACCTTAGTGGGCTTCACGTGGCTTTGTCTCAGCCTGTCCCTGGATGCACTGTCTTTGATTGGATGGAGGACAGAGGCGGTGGATGGAGAGAGGAATCCGGCAGCAATCAGAGGAGAGAAGCTGCTCAGAAGAGTGAGACGTGGCTGGATGTGGAACCAGTTTTTCCTGCAGGAAGAGTATACAGGCAGTGACTATCAGTACATTGGCAAGGTGAGTAGCTGTGCCACGTTGTAAAATGACATTCCATTGATTAGTTGAAAAGACACTCATCAGTCATGCATTTTCTTTTTTTCCTAATTTCCTAATTTAATACATTTGGATTCATTAATTTGAATTTACGTCGAGGTTAATCGCCCTAAACACTCGAATGACGTGGGTGTTTCTGCAAGTGTAATGAAATACCACTGCTGATAATCATTACAAGGCCATTCTTACCACAGACGCCATTTTTATATAGTGGTCATATAAAGTTTCAGATGAAAAAAGAATCAGTGACTGATATGCTTATCTCTCAGTTTGATACAGTATTAAGACTTTGTAACTGCAGGACTTCAACAGCTCACAATATGGAATTTCCATGAACAAAACTTTTAGATTAATGCATGTTATGATTGGTGCAAATAAAAGTTGAATTAAAAAGGAAACTGTAGAAACTTTGACACTGCTTTCTGCTTGTTTCCAATATATTCTACCACATTAGCATGATTTTAAAATGCAAAGGAGGAAAAAGAGGCTCTTGTTTTGGTGTGTGTGTTTTAGTTTACATGCACATAAGCAGGAATAGTGACAATGGATGCACCTTATAATCATGGTTTATTAAGTTAGTGAAGCACAAACGGGCTAAAAATGCATCTGTTCATGCAGCACCAGCATCTGTGAGCTGTGCACGTGCTCTTCACTCTGACCACAAAGGGCTGCAATGCACGAGAAGAGAAATATGAAATATTCACATGCTTCCATACAGGGCACGAGGTCGAACTACCTCAACACTTTACTAAGACTCCAGCATATGGTGCTTTTTTCCCCTCCTTTTTATTTATTTGCATAAATAGATCTTACAGTATCTAAAGGAAAGTACATTTTGCATATACTTTGCAAAGCCCATAACTGACTGAAGCTGCTGCTTTGCTGATCACAATAGTATTTCAGTCCTACTGAAGTGGAGAGTTGTGCTTAAACAGTGGCGTGCTAAGCCTAAAAGGTAGCCCTGACTGCTGAACGGCAATGTGCTTCCTTTGATGTACTTTATGAATCACAGTATTTCAGTTTTTTTCTTTTGCTTTGCAGATTCTAAAATGTGGGTGTTTTTCTCTTTTTCTGTAACAATGTTATAAATGTCTTTTGTTGTTGATGGAGGCCTGGACTCTATCAACACACAGTTAATGAGAGAATTGATGAACAGGATGTAAAACTGTGGGAAAAGAAAAGAAATCAAACTATTTTTTTTAAAAACAGTTGTGCATATTATCCTCAGGGAGGTTTCTTATATTCATTTGTAAGTAAGGCCCTCAGTGATGGCGCACATAAAACATGCCGTTTGATGATGTACTATTGGACTTCTAATGAGGTGTATAATGTTCAGTTTTATCTTGTGCTGAGTAACTAAGGCTATGTATGGATTTTCCATCTTACACGCTGCTGTCTTTAATATCTAGAAGAGATTCTAGGCCCTATTAGTGAAGTTAGAACATCATGATGATTGTTGATACTGTTTGATCAGGATCCAGGTGCCAGGAGGTGTTGTGCTGCTCTGTATGAAGCCTGCTGTCTGACAGCATAAAAAAACAAGGTGCGCTTTGAAACAAACAAGAGTTTGCCACAGTTGAGGTGAACACAGACAGAAGCACGACAGAGTCAGCAGACTTTCCCTGCTGCTTGCTGGGTCGATGCCTTGGTGGGTGCTTCAGATATGCTCTTGTAACAGCAGAGATGCATTTATTTCAACAGATATCAAACATATGTAAAGGGAATATCTAAAGTGCCACAACCTATAGTAGTTACAGCTAAAAATCTGCATGTCAGACGAAACCGTGCAAGATCATGATTGTGCAAACGCCCCCTGAAGTGACATCACCTGTACTGTATGTGTGCATCAAGTTTCTCATTAGTCCAGGTGGCTTGTAAATTTTGTGGCTCTCCATCGCAGAGATGCCGACCCTGGCTTTGAAAGTAACGAGCACACTTCCTTCAGCTGAGCACTTCAGACTACTTTCTGCCACGACTGCTTGGCTCGTTACTCGCCGCGTCGATGGCTGTGTTCAAGTGAAGCGACTTAACTCGCAAATGTGACGTGAAGTCATTTACAGGACATCGTGAACCCGGAGCTTTTACAAAATGTACAGTAGGTTGTGAATGTGACAGAGGAGTGTTCTCATGGGCTTGTCTCTTGAATATAGTAACATGGTAACCATGGCAGTACATACAGGGTGCAGCTGGTCCGACCATCTGCGACCAAAATGGTGAAAATGTCCCTTTTCTGCATGTTTGTTTAACAGTAGGTTTCAAACCGGAGCATTTACGTGAATATTCTGTACAAATACTTATGAACAGCAATATTTCACCTGCTTTGGTCTGCACAAATTGAAACAGACAATGTTGCTGAATTTTTACGTGATTTGAAACCTAATTTAAACATTTGGCATATATTTGAAAAGTGAGAAGAGATAATTTTTTTATCACTTTGCATACACTTTAAATCGGTCATTTTAGTTTCCTGACATCCATTTATTGCATTTTTAAGAATAATTGAGGATGCAATATTTAACCAATCCTCACCCAGCTGGTGATATTCAGCTACACAGCAGCACAGCTGTGTTTACTTGCACTCTGATTGACATGATCCTGATCAGACAAAAATATCAAACAGCACATGGACTCATATCCAATCCAGTTCTGGGTTTGGGAGCCAAACCCTCAGAGGATTCTGAACAAAACAAAAAACCTAATAAGTAGCTTTCTGCTTGTGTGACGTGGTGCATTTATTTGCTGCCACTGATTGATTAGCTTGTACTTCTTCTGTTAATTACTTGGTGTTAGGAAAGAAACTTCCACGTTAACCTCAGTAACATTCATTACTGTTTGCTTAATGACTTCTTTCTTCAACTTAGACCCTCTGTACTTACCTTAATTGAGCAAGGACATTTTTCCAGTGCAGTAGGGGACTGACCTTTAAATTGTGCTCACACTTTGACTGCGGGTGAAACAAAGTGGAGCTGCTCTAACAGTTGGTTGCCAAAATAATTAGGTGTCACGTGCTCCATCATATTGTAAACACACTTGTAAACAAGTCAACAACAAAAAACAGATCATGCAAAAAGTACATTCCCATAAAATTTTATCCAAATCCATCCAGATTTCATAAAAAATGAAAGGTAATGTCCAAGGTAATGAGCATTCATGGATGAGTTTATGGGTAGGCTAATGCAGGAGTTTAATTGCAGGTAAACCCACAAAATGTGATTAACCCTTTTTCCATTACCGGTTTAGGAGTGTATCTTTTTGTTTTTTCCCCCTAAAAGGTTCAAATTCCATTATTTCCAATCAGAGCCACTAAATAGATTCATCTGTTGCGTCTGTTGAATCATTTGACTCAGGAGTGAACGCCATCTGTTTCCTTTATTATTAGAGACAAGAGTCAGATATAGCATTTTTTTTTTCCACAAATGGAAAAGGGGCTAAATTAATCCCCTGATTAACTTTAACAAAAAAAATAAGCACACACTCTCTCTAGCTCCATAAGAAGTTTCTCTAAAGGAGAAAATGTTTTCATGTAGTGAAGACATTTTACCCAGTAAGTACAGTACATGCTGCATAATTTCATTTATGGTCTAATCACAGGATTTAAATATTTTACAAAAAGCAGTAGCTGTAACTTGTATTTGTATGCACATGCTGCAGCTCTGAGACAGAATTATCTCTGTGGTGTTGGGTACATTTGGTGAATCCAAAAATGATATTTGTAATTACAACAGCGCACAAGAACAGCGAGCATAACTCCAAGATCTTATACCACAGTATAGCCTACTGCTGCAGGGTTTGTCAGTGAAGTTAGAAATAGCCGTGAGCCTAAAAAGGTCGTCGTGAGGTACCTTGCGACTGTGGTGCCATTGTCTGCTGGGATATGATGGTGAAAAACCATAAGAGACAGCTGTATGGTGGAGATTGTCGCATGCAGAGGCAGTGATCTGGGACACATCAGCGCCCTGGGAAGCATGTTCTGCTCCGAAACTGTGCTGTGATGAAAAAGTCCTCAGGCTTCATCAGCTCATGTTAGGTAAAAGCGTGGAGGGAGGTGTTGCAGCCCTGAAGACTGACAGATCAAATCAGACTGAACAGTGTTAGAGAGGAAAGACAGCAAGGATCAAAAGGAGAGAGGGAGGCAGGAAGGGAAGGAAGGGCAGCGAGTGTGTGTGGAAGCAAAGGAGTTGAGGAAAACAGAGGTTTTGTAATGTGGAACAACCTGGAAAACACTCAGAGGCACTCTCTTGAGTAGATGAGGCTGAGAAGCAGCCACCAAAGAATGAAGATGATGAGGAGGTGAGGTCGTCCCCCGAGGTCCCTTCTGCTGAAAACATGCTAGTCACAGCACCATGGCACTGTAAACACTGATCATATCTGATGTTTCAGTCATTAAATTGTAAATGGAATAAATTTGGTCTGATGTGCTGCATGAGCTCTTTCACTTTCAAAATAGTTAAAAATGTTGTTATGTGCGATGCTGTCAATATTACGTTACAGCAGAATAACCTTAGCTCAAGGACAAACTGTGCAGTGGAGAGATAAAATACTAAATCCGCTGTTGATACATATAATAATTCTATGTGGAAACCTTTATTTATGAAATCATGTATGCCATTTCTCTAAAAACAGCAGTTGCTTGTGTAGTGCAACCACTATTTTGGAAGTTTTAGAGTAAAGAAAGTAAATTTCCTGATCCTTTTTTATGGATCTTGTGTTAAGACCATTTTTGTTGTATCTAGTCTTTTGAATGTTGACAAGGTAGCTGTAACTAGGGCTGGTATTGAATTAAAATCGATGACACACATTATGGTAAAATTCGTTAGCTTTATTCTTTTGTTTTTGTTCAGTTGAATATAAACCGACTTTCTGTTTTCATATTTACGTGGACATGGCATGTATGCGCGGCAGAGAATACATACCTAACATGGTATGTGGAATATAGAAAATATGGAAAAAACCTTAAATGACCAGTGACTGTTTTAAAATTAGACAGAGCTGCCTTTAATTAATCAGACATCAAGTCTTTTGAGCTTTTTATTGTTGCTATGCTGCCCACTGTCATGCCAACGTCCTATTCGTCCAACATGCACACTCTTATTAGTGGTTGCCTGGGGAAGAAAATGAATTAAACACAGTAACCGTGCATGCTTGTCTGTATTTTATGATAATTTTATTGTTGCTGTCTCTCTCGTGAAGACACTCATTATATCTCAATGTTTGACTTGGTGACACATTTCTTCCTGTTCATGCAGCAGAACCAGGGAGACGAAGTGTGGCCCATGCTTCCATGTTGTGGATTTGCAGCGTTGTCTCCTGTGTGTGGTAAAGTTTGTCTTTTGAAAAGGAGTGCGCGTGCAGGGGAGTCTAAAGAAGACGCACGATATTCCCAGTCACATCAGACAGAATTCTTCAGAATTATTCTTCTGTGCGGTCGAGTTGTTCGCTGAGTCATGCGTCATGTCCACTCTAACTACTGACATGAGGTTTATTAAAACCATTATTTCCCACCAGAGGAGCCATTTTAATAATGTTTACTGCAGGACTCGACTGTTTGTATTCTTTAGCATTTCAGTCAGACAGCATTTTAATGTCGAAACGTTGGGTTTTTCTTTGCTGCTTCACTCTGTTGAGCAATAGAGCAGAGTTGTTATTCTAAATCAGTATGGACAAACCAAAACTAACCAGTTGAGTAGATACAGTGTCTTTTCAGCTGAACAGCAGTGCTGCCTTTTCCACAAGTGATAACAACTCTAGAAAAAGAAAATATGAATCATTGAGTAGGAGAACATGCTAAAACTGACACAAATGGAGAGAGATTTCACAAAGTATGTAAAAGTGAGTCAGTAGTTTCCAGGGTAATAAAGAAATGGCCTGCTGAAGTTGATATTAGCCCGCATCCAACATCTCACACAGAGTGTATTGAGATCCAGTGACTCAGTTTGTTTGCACCGGCATATTGGCAGTAAATGCTTCTGCAATTGTGAATGGCACCAGTGCCGGATTCAAGTCATCAGAATGTACTGCACACTTTAAATCCACAAAGATCGAGCAATGTATCACAGAACTTAACTAAGCCAGAATATAACTGAAGGGCTCTTACACTTGCAGACATTTAAAAAAGAACTCAGGTAGATGCAAATATCTGATCGGCCAATCATACTGAGGCAACTGAATGCATTAATGCGGAACTATGCAGGATTATTACCCTAATTTAACAGCTTTAGAGCCATTGTGATTGTTAAATTGATTGTTGCGGGGCTATTCGGGGCTGTCTCCAGTCCCCATACTGTCTGTTAGCAGAAAACCAGCCTTGCAAGGTCAGGGCTGTCAACCTGGAGTCCTCAGAATCGGGAGGTCTCATGAGGTCTCGGGTCTTGCAAGAAACAGGAATTGCTTCATGGCACTGCACACTCACATCCAGCCATTAAAGGGCGTTAGTATTATTTTAGATGTTCATGGCATGAGCTGGTAGAAAAACAAGCAGAGAAAACCGTCGTTGGAGGAAGCAAGGAGGAGGAAGTGACTGTCTGACTGAGCAAGGGGCCACACACACAGGTAAACATCAGACCATGGACATGGTTCCACAGCTTGTGTTCACCAGCTCCTTTGAAAACTAATGCACATGGCCAGAAGAGGGGTAGGGAGTTGAGTTCTTACAAGAGAGATGATAGATGGATGTTTACAGTGGTATAAAAACATGTCCTCTGAATCTTTAGGGGGATCTTTGTAAAGAAGAAAGTGGCAAAGTGAAAAGATATGCAAAGCTCCGCTTTAAATTATGGAGAAATGGTCGAGATGATCTGAAGTCTTCAGAAGCTGCTGATCTGTTGGGATTT
This sequence comes from Brachirus orientalis, assembly GCA_016785285.1. Taxonomy (NCBI): domain Eukaryota; kingdom Metazoa; phylum Chordata; class Actinopteri; order Pleuronectiformes; family Soleidae; genus Brachirus; species Brachirus orientalis. Next base: position 482,839 of record JAFBJR010000153.1, read on the forward strand.
TCACATGCAAACATCTCTGGGGTTTACGGAAAATGGTCAGAATATGGGGAAATATCCAGTGAGCAGCAGTTCTCTCAGTGAGGTCAGAGGGGAATGATGAGACGGTTGGTTTGAAATGATAGAAAAGCAACGCTAACTTTAACTTGGTAACTTGTTACAACCAAGGTATGCAGAAGAACCATCTCTGAATGCACATGGCATTGAACCTTGAAGTAGAAGTGCTACAGCAGCAGGAGACCAGGTGCCATTTCTGCCACTTCCTGCCAGGTCCTGTGTACTTAATAAAAGTGGCAGGTGAGTGTATATGAGTCATCCTTGTCCTGCACAGACAGGGATGCAAAGTGCTCGACTTAATGGCAGTGGTGTCGAGCCATGAGGCAGCAATTCTAGTTTTGTTGTTTAGAAATATGATGTTGCATTTATGAAGAGGAACATTTTGTTTCCTCTTTTTGTTTTGACAAAAAACAGTCATGCCTTCAAGGGGAAAAATAAAGCTGCTATGTGCTCTTCACCACAGCAGTTCAAACCCTAACTTCGGGCTATATCTGACTCAGAATTTAGTAAGTCACATCATATTTGGCTGTTCAGTCTGTATTTTTGACTTTGCCCTTTCCATCAAGAATATTAAGCAACGCTTTATAGAAGTGCCAGATTTTTAACAGGATTTGGCAGGACGTTCAGGGTGACAGCGACATTCATATAATGCACGTAGAATACAAGCCAAAATCTCTACAACAACATTTTTCTTGTGCCAACTCTTGATGTCAAACAAAAGCCAGAAGAGTTTGTCATATTAAATTACTGTGAGCTGTGAGTTCACAATATTTATGTAAAAGCCCTACGCCAAATATTCATCCTTCTAGTAAAGGTCCAGTGACTTTGTCATTTAATTAGTCAGTCTGGCATCATTATCTACTTTCCTTTGGCTGTTATGTTGCCCACTCTTCTGCTGACATCCCATTCAGTGAACATGTAAACTCCATCAGTGGTTGCTAGGAGCAGTAAATTAAACAAACACAATGGCTACGGATGCTTGTCTCCATTTTATGATATTTTTTGTTACTATCTCTCTTGCTCTGATTGATGACATTATCTCTGAATAGCCTATACAAAGCCCATTACACATTTCAGCCTCGGAAACATTAGTCAGTGTGGACACAAATACCTTATCAGCCAATCAAATGGCAGCAGCTCAGTGCATTTAGGCATGTGGTCAAAATAACCTGTTGAAGGTCAAACCGAGCATGAGAGTAGGGGAAGAAAAGTGATTGAAGTCACTCTTCATGGTTGTTGGTGACAGATGGGCTGGTTTGAATATTAGTGAATATTTATTTGAGGATTTAGAGAAAATGATCCAAAAAAAAAAAAAAGCAAACACATCCAGTAAGCAGCAGTTCTCTGGCCAGAAATGACTTGTTAAACCACTGTTTCAGGAGTCAGGGACGACCCTAAACTGCCTGACCGTCTCGATGAATTCTCTAGTTGTTCTGATAACAATCAAAGCCTAATAAGACAGCCAGGAGTAGCCAATTCCCTTATTCCCTGCTTTGTCATAGAGGAATATGAGACGAAGTGGCTTCTATAGAGACAGAACAGCAGGAAAGCAGCAAATCCTCAGCTTGTATCCTCTGCCGCTGTAAAATGTGGAGTAGGTTTTCTTGCTTCTGTTTAAAACAGACCTCCTTAGGAATGCAAAATTGCTGTATGTTTTCATGTCCACAGTTGTTTATCTCTGCCTGAATGATTACATACATGTGTGACTCATTTTCAGGCCATTAGTTCTACCTGTTCTTCAGCAGCTGCCCTGCTGGCTGAAGTGTCTCACATTTAGACTACGTCCATAGAACTTTGTTTTCATGTATAAACCACATTTTCTAAGTAGAAATGATTTGTATCCAGACTACTGCTTTAGCTCCATGATATATGCCTAAAAACATATACCATGTAGCCATTCAGGTACACTGTGCATGTGCTGTACGTGTCAGCGTAAAGAGAAATCGATTCTCTCCTCTGCAGTTGTTTGCTGAGTTTTAGAGTGTATTTCTGATGTGAAACAATGGTGAAAAGTTTTCATTTCATGGTCATTTTACTTAAATTTACTGTTCACAGCTGATGGATGAGTCATGGCTGATATGAATGTGGGTAACTGCCTCATGGTTTCCACAACACTCATTTATCTAGACTAAAGCGCAGCAGAGGAGTTTTCAAATGAAAACCGAGCCGATGCTAAAACGCTAGGTTAGTGTCGAGAGCAGGCACGTCTGCTGCTGAATTTGTTTTTTAATGAGTTGTATGGAGAAGTAGCCTCAGGGCGTAATACATTGTAACTGTTTACCACTTACTTCTATCATGTTCATGTCGAATAGATATGTAACTTCCAGCCGTGGTGACTGCATAAAGTGGTTGCACATATTCATAGATAGTTTAATAGAGCATTTTCCCATCACTCCTGTTCAGACTTTGATGAAACAGCAGTGGATGACCTATTTTAAAAGTATTACTATTCGGCACATTTGCTTGTGAGCTTGTTTATTTTCACTTTTCACCTTTCAACTCCACCATAGCCTGTTTTTTGATTTGGTATTTTTTTTGATATATTTGCATCCCAGATACTTCCTGTTTTACCTTGCAGTTCATTTCCTTGTGTATGTCTTATCTCATTTCTGATCACTTCTCTTCTCTTTTTGCCTGATTTCCAAATCCTGTTCTTATTGTTTTCACCTGGGTGCAATTATCCTGCCTCCTCACTGCATTAGGGGTCTGAACTCTAGTCTCTGTGTTGGACTGCCTGTTCTCTTCCATGTGCTTCAGCTCTTTCCCTTGCGTCTCGTTTGTCATCAGTTATGTTTGTCTTTGTGTTGCGATGACTCACGTCTCAATTTTTGCTTCTGTGTTCAACTGTGAAGTAAGATTTTTGTTTTCTTTGACCTTGGGACTTAAAATTATCTTTGATATCCAATGTCGTGACCCTTTTAGAGTTCAGAGGTCACACAGTATGTGTGCAAGCATTGACAGTCATGGTTACTGCTAAAAGCTGTCCTCTAACCAGCAAATCTCTTAGTACCTAGTATAGCATCTATTTATTCCTTATCTTGACCTGTGTATTTTTGTCTATCTTCCATTCTGCAACCTGTAGAAGAGCCTGCTTCTTTGCCACAAAATGCAGGGTTGTTTTCTACAGCCTATCTGATATTCATTGGATACAAACAACTCCACTTCTTAGTTAAAATGTTTTAGTTTGCTGATGACATAACAAAGGTTGTTGAGGTGCCTTTTTTAATTTAAAAAGCTGGTGATCAACTTTTGGACAGATTGAAAGGTTTTCCCACTACTGAGTGATCTGCATCTTTGAGTTTCTTGGAGCTCAGTCTTTGACACCTCAACCCTTGTAGTCAAAAAGCCCACCCAATTGTGTTTTTTTTTCCTGCACCAGTTCAAGCCTTTGGATGTTAAGAACGGAGGCAAAGCTGTTCTAGAGAGCTGCAGTACACAGTAGTTTCACCTTTTCCACATCTAATGCCACACCTCTGCAGAGGAAGCAGCTGGACAGAATTGTTTGTTCTGCCTCAGAACTCATCAGCTGCAAACACTGACATGTATGAATACATTCGATGTGCATGTCTAAAAATACCCCCGTACTGCACGCACTCTGCCAGTCTGCGCCTAATAAGTCTCCCCTCAGGGAAAAAGTCTCAGGGCCATCAAAACATCTTGTTTCCCAATATTACTCACTGCAGAACCTCCAAATCACCAAATGGCTCTGCAATTTTTCATTTTCAGCACTAGAAAGAAAAAAACTTTTGCAATTTAAAGCACCTGACACTAATAAGATCAGAAGATCAGAACTTGAGAAGAGCTCAAATTAGTACAAACCGTCTGACGTGAAACTGAAAGACACTCTCCAGTCATAATTAAAACTGCACTGTGTTTGTGCTATCTGGCTCCTGTCGCATAATTGTTAGCCTTGTTTCTTCTATGGATGAGCTGATGCGATGCTCAGAATCATTATTGACTCGAAGCTCAGGCATTGGAATAAAGAAAACGCTCAAATTCAAAAGGATTCATAAACTAAATATCCAAAAAAAACACAGGTAACATGCTGTAAAGAGAGGCGTCTGCCTCCACCATCATGTGACAAGAATGTGAGAGCTGCCACATATTTAGATCATAGGTATGTAGGTAGGAGGTAAACCCATCAGCATGTCTTAGTAACGGCTAACCCTCAAAACATGTAAAACGCTATATCAGACTGATATCAGTATTGGTGAGTTGTGATAACAGTACTGGTATTTTACCTAATTTTCCCAGATTAAACATGTGCAATGTGAATGAAGGTAAATACATAAATAGATATAACATAAAAAGAACCAACCAACTTGATCAAACCAGATTCAAAGATGAGTATAATTTGACAATATCTGTCCCAACCTGTGCTCATGATCTACCATACTGCAACCACAGATTTATACAATGTATTACGGAGCAGAGGATATGGACTTGTTACGATGTGTCATGCAATAATTGTTTGTCATTCTGTTATGAGCACACTGAGGCAAATTCCCATCAACTGCTGATTTTTGATGTTTGGCAATAGAGCACCGAGGCAGGAATTTTAAACATGTTAGTGGAACAACATCTCATCCATTCTGTTGGTCTCTCCTCTTGTTTGTTATTCATCTGCATAAACTAATTATAACCAGTGCCATGGTGAGATTAAAAACAGGCCGGGCATCCAGACATAAGCATAGGGTGTCCAGAAAGGTGAAGTAGGGCGATGTTTGAGCAGACTGTGTATTATGTATGTGGAAGAGGCATCACTCTGGGGAAAAACTGAATTTAGCTTCATTTGAGAATGTTTGTGCATTGTAATAACATCAATAGCCTGAGCAGAACTTGGATTCTTTTTTTTTTCCTTTTCTTTTCTTTTTTGGGGCTTTGAAGGAACAGGACTTCTGTGGGGATTGATATTAAGTTGAAAAGAAAATCCTCTCATTGACAACACAGCAAAACTTCAACAGTCCAAGTCTTCAGATTATGACTTTTTTTCTGAGGGGATAAAAGATGAGAGCCAGTGTCAGCACTCTTGTTTCCATCAAGGTTGTGTTGGTGTGTGAAAGAAAGAAAGTTTTGAAGGCCAGAAGGCTCATAAGATGACCGAATCTTTAAATTATTGCTTGCTGTGTGGGCAGAGTCGAGCGGTTCTCTTTTTTAGAAAGTCCCCTGTAATGAACTGCAGAGTCCTTAACGGGTAAGGCCACTACAAGAATGAAGCAAGAGTGTGGTATTCTCTTAGCGTTAGTCTGTTACAATCCTTTTGCTATAATACCTGATGTCCCCTTTTGTGAAAGAGTCAACAACAACTATATGTGTAAATCTCTGTACACAAACTTCACTGATTTCTGGTGGGAGATATTTTAAACTTAAATCTCCAGTGGTCCTGGAACTTTCCCTTATTTCATTGTCTTAATGCTTTTATTGTTTTGGATGAACATAATCTAGTCTCACCCATTCATTTCTCATGGTAGACATTTTGGGCCGAGAACAACAAAGGTGTGACTCAGATGAATAACCCCCCCCAAAACTCAATGAAAGTGTTGATCTGCAGTTTTATTTGTTCAGACAGCGTGGAGGAGATCATGAGGACCTGAGGTCGTCGGATAAAAAGCACAATGATGCCAGTTTTGTAAATTGTGCTCCCATTTAGAGGAACCATAATGATTAAATATGGCATCTGTGAGTGGGCACCAGTGTGACTGACAGCTGGAATCCGGTTGTAGGTGACACCTTTGAACTTTACTTTCAACAGGGAAATTTCGTATTGGAGTGCAACTCATGATTCTTTATGCTTTAAAACACGAGTTCAGATTCATATGAGTGATGTCACAACTGGTTACCACTTGCATAGCTGGCGGACCTGAGTCTGCAGCCTTCTCCAAGGGCTTGTTTGAGTCGTGTTTGCATGCTTACCCTGTTCTATCCGACTGCATAGGACAGAGGGCAAAAGAAAATACATAAAGAAAATATCTAAAACTAAACATTAGGGGATCCATCGCCAGTTATAAAAGCAACATGCGATAACCCTACTGATAACCTTTTGTATCCTGATGGGATAGCAAGAATAACTAAAGTGCATTCTATATTTTACAGTGGACTTGCTATGTTCAGATAGTGCTGATACACATGTATCACAGACACAAACCCACATTCAAAGGCTTGGGCTTCACACCTGACCTGCAGGAGTAAAGCAGGGATGGAGGGATGAAAGGTGAATAGTGAGCCTCTTGAGGTGGACAGATACAGACAAAGACAAGAGAAAGAGAGAGGTTGTTGCTGCAGGTAAGAGAGTCAAAGCAGCAGATCTCACAGATGTTTCCTGCTTCAGGCACAACACAAACTCTGGCTTTCTGCTGCTCTTTTTTCCTTTTCTACTTCAGAGGATTCTTGTTTTGTTTCTCAATCTGGAGCTGACCCTTGCTCTTTCTTGTGTATTTCTGCCTTTGCTCTTCCCTACTTCATCTTTTATAAGCTTGTCACCACAGTGCACCAGCCTGTCCATCCTCTCCAGCCTCCATGTACATTCATAAGCACTGTCTATACATGCATGGAAGGAAATATTTTTGGACTCTTTGAACCTGATCAAACTCAAATAATGCTGCAAATGCTGTCACATTTTTGATACATCGGGGATGAAACACATTATATCTTCAAAAGTAATACGGACAGGTGGACTTGCTTGAGTTAACCTGTCTGAGGTACCAGACTGGCTGCTTCCTTTTAAAAGGAATCTCAAATATGTAAATAGGGCAGTGATTTTTTTTTTTTTTTTTTGAAACAGCTGGTGACCGTAGCCTTAACAAACGTTGCACAGCAAGCGAAAATAGTGCTTTTAGTGGGGAAGATTTTCAGGGTTGGATTAGTCTGCATCTGCTGCTGTTGTGAGTATTTTGGGCAGCAGGACAGCATCCGTGTTAGTAGGAAATAAAAAATATCCCCAGACATTACTAAGGTCAGAAAAAGATCTTAGTTGAGTAACCAGCTTAACTCAGAGTGGGAAACATTAAGCCAAAAACACATTTTTACCAAATGGTTATCTCCCTGCATTTTGGGGCGCCATAAAATTATGAAAAAGTCTGAAATAATATGTATTGGAATAAACAGAATGCAGTGAAAAAACAGTACAACTTTATTAAAGACTATTTGATTTGGGTCAACATTTATATACTGACATACACAGACAAACATCCATTGCAACGCACAGTAGAATAGACACAAAAATAAAGGAAAATTTAAGCTTATATCTTCCCTTCAAAAGGTAACAATTTCTTGGTGGTGTTTTTACTCATATATAAGTGACAAAGAGGCAAATTGTGTCTCTAAATGTCAGTTCCAGTTCTTTGAAGGAATATCAACCTCTCATCAATGTACTGTTAAATAAAGCTGTGGCTTTTTGTTTACTCTAAATGTGTTTTGCTTTTTCTGGAAAGTGGAAATTTTAATTAACTGAGAACTAAAAAGATGTGTGCTGGTGTCAGGACTCATGTCTTTGTATCTTACTCTGACTGACTGTTGTTGTGTAACAGCCACTCGGTGGATGTTGATTGAGCTCTTATGTGTTTGTCTCTTTGCAGCTCCAGTCAGACCAGGACCACGGCAATGGCGTAGTCAAATATGTTCTGTCTGGCGAGGGGGCGGGCACCATCTTTGTCATCGATGAGAATAACGGCGACCTGCATGCCACCCGCCGCCTGGATCGTGAGGAAAAGTCTTTTTATATCCTCAAAGCCACAGTGGTCAACAAGCGCACAGGTCAAAAGTTGGAGCCAGAGACGGATTTCACCATCAAACTCCATGACATCAACGATAATGAGCCTCAGTTCAGCAAAGAGGTTTACACCGGCAGCGTACCTGAGAGGTCTGACATCGGTAAGAACTCATCGGGCTTTTCTTTGTGTGAGGAATATATATGTATGAGAGATGCTTTTATTCATGCTGACACAGCAACTGGGGGTTAAGTGTCCCACCCAGCTTCCTCGGCATGAAGCTGGGGATTGAACCACTACCTTCTGATTGAAAGACAACCCTCTCTGCCTCTGATCTACCGCGACTCACCAAATATAATGCTTTTGCTTTATCTTTTCATTTAAGTGAGATAACGAGTAGTTTGAACCATGATGGGAATAAACCCAGATGGGTCATCATGTACAGTAATCATGTGAATGTCTTTGTCTCAGGTACATCCGTCATCCAGGTGACAGCTACAGATGCTGATGACAGCATGTATGGGAACAGTGCCAAACTGGTGTACAGTATCAGCCAAGGACACCCATACTTTTCAGTGGACCCCAACACAGGTACTGTCCTCTAAAGTACAATCACTGCATTCTGCCTATTAACAGAGTGACTGTCAGTAAGTACTCAGAGAGTACAAACCTCAGCTGAGGTTAATTTAGTTTAAAAATAAATCCTGAACCAGGATCTGCACCCAGATCTTTTCCAAAATCCAATATTTGTCATTTATGGAGAACAAAGAGACAACAAAATCTGTTACTAACATTTGAGTTTTGCAGCTCACAGTCAGGCAAACAGGCAAATGCTGACAAAATCCCACTCTCTGGGTGTTGGTTATAAAGATTGTATCCTCTGTGAGTCGCAGAGGAAGCTGGAGCAGATTTCAGCAGACAGCGTGAAGATATGCCCAGCCTATTGCAGGGCTGGTGACCGGGGCCATACACACTTACATTGACACCTGCAGTCAGTGTAGAGTCTCCAGTTAACATGACCATCCTCTGCATGTCTTTGGACTCTGGTAAGAAGCTGAAGAACCAGGATAAAACCCACACAGACACAGGCTAAAGACTGTGGTTTTACCAGACTTTAAAACAAGAGCCATCTCAAGCATTGGTGCTAATAACTGGACCACTGAGCTGCCCTATATGTTCATTACAGTACAAAGCCATAATAAATAATCCATGTATAGATGTAGAGGGTATCATTTGAAGCTTTACTTTTTAATTCTAAAAATCCTTAAAAACTCCAGCACAGTTTTCCTTAATGCAGTCTGACATTTTAGCAAATGCCAGTATTTATTTTAGCTGGTGTTTAGGCAAAGACCCATTGCTGTATTGAACACACAGAAATGAAAGTAACATCAGATGCTCCATCTGACTGTGTGTATGTCAATGATTAAAATATTCCAGGGGGGGACATTCAAGCACTTCCTTTTAACAGTGTGTAATCATAGCAGACTCCATTCATTGCCATTCTGGTAGCATGGCAAATCAAAAAAAAAAAAAAAAAAGATAAATAAAAAATACAGCAACAAAAGAGCAAATTAAAGCAGGGGCTACAAAAACCACAAGAGCAGGGAAACTGCCAACACTAATACTGCATCTCATTTGAAGCTGCATTGCTGTTTTTAAATCCCATTTCTATCTCACTAGTGCCTCTTTTCAATCTCATTCCTCCTTATTCATGTTATTGTAAGCAGTTTAGCAAATCCTTTTCCACTAGTGTGTGTACCAGAAGCCAAATTTCATTTGGATAAACGGCGTGGCTCAGGGAGTGTGAAGTGGATGCCCATTTTGGTTCCAGCTCTTTATCTCAATTTGAATCCATATTCTGCCATTTTGGTGCTTTCTAATGTTGGAAGAACTAAAACTCAGTCATGAAAAGTGAATACACGGTGCACCTTCACCTTGCACACCTTTGTTCGGACTACACTGAGAAAAGAAATGGAAAAAAGAAAATGGGTTGCTGTAATGTCTTTTCATTTCAGCCCCTGGCTGATCTTTTGTACTTTCTCTGTAAATAAAAAAGTCAGCCATCCATTTAGATAATCAGCATTCTAATCTCATTCCTGCTTTCTGCTCATCTGTTTGTTTGTAACTGAAAGAAGAGGCAGGGCCAGGTTCACGGTCAGATTACTGCCGCCTGTGGATTGCACAGAAACGACAGACCATGATCTCTGATGCAGGAAGAGGAAAGTGAAGACAAGCTAACGGACTGAACCAGAGCACGCGTTTTTACTGCAGTGTGACAAACATATTCCACGATAAAAGCCACACTATGTTTTGCCAGTTAAACAAGTGTAATGTTAAGCTGCAGCAGTAGTAGAAAGTTGTTAACAGCAGCTTCATCCAACTCTTATACTGCTGTAAGAGAGTGGACATTAATTAAATAAGACTGTTTCCATTTAGGTGAAATTAAAGTGTAGCACAGGCATGCATCATTTCCTTTAATCTACTGTGTATGGGAAAGCAATCTAATCCAGTGTGGAGATGGTGGACCATAAATAGTTTATTGATTTCATGAGAATCCAAAGGATTTTACAGAAAAATAGACACATACACTCACTTGCCACTTATTTAGGTACTTAACACACAATCACATGGCAGCAATGCACAAGACATGGTCAAGATGACCTGCTCAAGTTCAAACTGAGTAACAAAAGGGGAAAGATGGGTTATTTAAGTGACTCTGAACATGGATGTTGAGAAACTGCTGATTTACTGGGTTTTTCCACAAAACAAACGTCTCTAGAGTTTACAGAAATTGTCCAAGAAAGAGACAATATCCAGTCAGTTCTATTGTTGATGCCAGAGGTCAGAGGACATTGACCGGACAACAGTAATGATCCACTTTTTACAACCAAGAGCAACACTTCAAACCTTAATTAGGTTTCCTGTGTACCTAATAAAGTGAATGTAAACTAAATATTGATTAGAGCCATTTTGGTCAATCATCAGTCATTGCTTGCTGAATTATGGGGCTTATCAATCTCAGTAATTACTCTATGGAAAAAAGGGGCTAAGTCATTCCAATATAGACAGATTTTTCAATGAGGCACCTACACAAATAAAATTAGAAAAATGAAATGCACCTCTAGTACAAAACATTTAGAAGAGTGCTAGATCAATGAAAAAAAACCCACACAAATGCCCATAATTAACCCAATTTATCTTATGCAACCCAAAGCAGTTTTATTTGAAAAGGGTAAAAAAAAAAAGTATTCCAGCTTCACCACAGCCTTTGATTAAAACATAAATGGAGTCTAAAAGTTCTCTTTTTATGAATGGGGCAGCACAGTGATGTGGTTGTTATCACTGCTGACTCATAGCAAGAAGGTTCTTGTTTTTCCAGGACTTTCAGTGTGGACTTTGACTGTTCACCTGGTTTCTGTGTGGGATTTATCCATATTTCCCCCCCAAACCCAATGAAAAGTGCCGATTGGGGTGACGTTAATTCAAGGTGTGAATGTGAATTGTCCCTGTGACATTCACTGGTGACCCGTTCAAGGTGTATCCTGCCCCTCACCCAGGTTCACCTGGGATTTGCTCCAGTTTCCTCTCTGACCCTGAAAGGATAAGCAACATATAAATGTTTATGAAGATGTTACAAAAATGCCAGTGTGTTACTCTCTGAGCCTTAGAGGTGTTTATACTTTCTAAATGTGGATTCTGCCAAGTGCAGCCATTTCCCCAAACTATTCAGTCTCATTGCTAAGCTAGGCTAAACAAATGTGGCTCTTTAATGTGAGCAGTGATATTCATCTTTGCATATTCACTATTTTTATACCAGTCCTGTTTCTGCTGCCTTTGCAACGAATGATTTGTTAATTCAGACACAAGTTTGTAAGGTTAAAGAGGATTTGAAATACCATTGTAAAATGTGTCTGAGTGAATTTGCAGAACATGTATAACAAGCTGTGCATTGACCGGCAAGAAAAAAAGCAGCTGTCTAACAGGTGGCAACTTTTCTCAACCGCCCACAGAGAAAAAAAGAAAGAGAACATAAAGTCAGGTTTATGTCACCCTAACAATACTTTTTTTTTTTTAATTAATACAGCAAGAGCTGTCATTTTTGCATGAATGTGAAGTTTTGATGTGATGTAGGAGGTAAAAGAAGGTTGAAGACAATGTAATATGAGAAGAGCAGTGCAAAAACGTCTCTAATATCTTTGTTCAGGTGTGATCCGGACAGCGCTGGGTCCCGGTGACATGGACCGTGAGCAGAGGGAGCACTACCAGGTTGTGATAGAGGCCAAAGATATGGCCGGGCAGAGAGGAGGCCTCACAGGCACCACGGTGGTTAACATCACCCTCACAGATGTCAACGACAACCCACCCCGTTTTACCCACAGTAAGTGAAAAGGGGGACAGATTGCACCCGCATGATGAAACACTGAGTCACACAAACTCATTATGCATTAGTTATGGAATTCAGGGGCAGAAATAAAAAGCTTGCTGCTAAAAGTGTGCAATCGTGCCTGGTGAAGTTTTGGCCCAAGTTTATCATCTGCCTTTAACTTTAAATCGAACAACACTTAACTTAAGGTTTGAAAAGAACAGGGCAGAAAAGCTGAAATGTCACTGAGTTTATATCCACAAATCAAGTTTCCCCTTAGGAATCAATAATATCCGTTGCATCCAAATGGCAGCATAAGCTACACTGTATTTTAAAATGAGTCCCAGAGGCAAAGTCAGGAATAAAAACCTCTGAAAACATTTGATATCCCACATTTACTAAGGAAAATTAAGATTTTATGGATTTTACCCGCGCAACACAGCATATAGATGGACACTAATGGTTAGTGAGTGAGAAACGACAACAGGTTTTATTCACAAACAGCAATTGCTCCACTTAGTTGTGAGTAAGTGGTACAAACATTTATTACCCTAATGGTACACAATGGAGTTTCTCTTTATTGACTTTATAGATTTGGAACTTTTCCAGTTGCAACAGCCGCAGCGTTTTTAAGGCATGTTTAAATGAAAAAGTTGCTTTGCTGATATTTCACACTCAAAACAAACTCCAAAACAGCCTGCTGCACATTTCAGTAAGGATGCTGAAGTTCAGATGGAAGGTTGCCCTTTAACGCCCCCACTGAAGCCCATCATCTCTGAAGTTATTACTGAGAGATGACCTGCAGGGGTAAGGGTTAAGATTCTGTGAGTGGGTGTGTGTTGGCAGCAGCGGAAAGGGGCAAAGGCAGCTCCAGTTTGCTAATAAATAAAGTTTTTACCTTCAAAATGCAATTATAGCAGATACTGTAGATAGCAGTTACTTGTAGAGTGTGGTACAGACTATCAAGGGCAGACGGGAGCTCTTGCCTCCAATTAAAACTAAACCCCCTCTGTGTGTAAAATCAACTTTTACAGTCATGTCAGGCCGTCTGTCTCACTTTGACCAGGCATTGTGGATCAGTAAATCAAAGGTGAGGCAGAGGGAGCAGAGAAAAGAAATTAAAAACACAGTGGAACAGTGGGATATTTGAGGCAAACCATTTTGAGGTTAAGTTTCCAAGGCAAGATAGTTTTCATGTCAAGGATTGCACACCAATCGAGGGATTTAAATTCACATTTAAGGTCTAAGAACCAAAAGTGCAAGTGTGATCCAAGATGAAGATGATTATTTTTGGAATGAAGTGGTGGTGGAGTTAATTGATATTTCTCTGGTGTAGGAATAGATGTTAAGAGGGTCAGGGTTCAAAGCTGTTGGTCAAGCAAATTTTAAGGTGTTCAAGCAGTGAGAACATCAAGGTCAAAGTCAATTAAGCCTTACTTTGCTTTATTGTTTGTTTATGTTTCATATAACACACATCGTGCTCTTCTGAAGAAGACCCTGAAATAGCAATTGAAATAATAAACTTCTCAAGAAAACGTAAATCGACTTTATAAATCGAGTGAGAACTCGAGTCTTATTTTCTCATAATTGTTGCCTATTGACTGACTGACCCCTGGTGGTCATTCATGAGAATAAAGGTTTCAGGCACTTCCACATTGGCCACTTTCCGGGTCATTAAGTGTATGATCACATCACATACAAGTGTAAATGCAACATTCAGCTGAAGGGTTTTGCTTGCTGCTAACTTTTCTTTTGTTCACTAAGTTATAATGGATCAGTGAATCATCATCCTCAGCTGCTGACATGTCATATATTTCTATATGACGGTAGATAATTCTAACTCTATAACTCCTGTCCATCACAGCAGAGCAAACTTTGTTCCCAGTCAGCATGTCTGCTCGAGGAAAGTGACAGCTCATCCCTGTAAAATCATTTTACCGTACCTGTGTGTCCTTCAGGAGGAATTAGTCCAAGTAACCAGTAATTCTTCTTGAAAGCCCTTGTAATTAATTAAAGCTGATTCATCCTTAATCACAGAAACATACTCAGTGTTACTATGTGGGCTTTGTACCAAGAAGCCCAAACCCTCCTAAGACAGACACTGCATATTCATGATTTCCTCTCCAAATGTGGCTACAAATTATAGATTGCACTTGCACAGCTGGCAAGCCAAGCTGACAGTGCTGATCAGAGTGATATGATGTAAAGTGGCAACAAAGTTGGAGGTGTGTAATTACACAGCGATGACTGTGACCTTTCAACACAGCATAAATTTAAAACATCAAGTGGTTGTTGAAGTTTTTTGCACCTGCAATTATCAAAAATGTCAAGCTAGTAAATATGAACTCCGTCACTGCTCTCCAGGCCTTTTCCCTGTTTATCTTCTGTTCAGGACTTTGCCTGTGTTTCTCGTGGAGGTGCAGTAAAAAAGAACAGTCAAGAATATCCTGACTATTAATCTAGGTCAAAAAAAAATACTGTAATCTACAATTCCAATAATGATGCCTGTCATTGGAGTATGTGGTTTTTGTTCATGTTAATCAAATTAATCAAGTCTTATTGGCTGAGTGTGTCTCCAGTGGACGAGATACGCATAGTTTTACAGGGACAGTGGTATAAACTATGAAATAGCAAAGAAATAGCATAAATGATGAAATTAAGATGCAGGACAATAAACCTGAGTTAAAGAAAATGCGGGTTAAAAAAAAAACAGATTTTAAAAAGCAATAGTACAACATGGAGTAACAAAAAAATAAGTGTGGTATCCTCAGCTCACCTGTGGCATTAGAGACGTCTCCTGAGGAGAGTCGAGAGAGCCTCAGGGAGAAGGGAGAGAAAAAAACAAATTTGAAAAACAAATTCTGGCACTGAATGCCATGGCAACAAGACCCACCGTGGTCAGCACTCGGACATAAATGAATATATTCAAGGATCCAGAACAGTTCCTTAATTAAACAGTGTTGAGAGTGAGAGCAAATTAGCCTGTCCATTATTTTGCCATCTAATGTTAATGACTGGAGCTTAATCTACAGGACTTATGTCATTGTTGAGCCAAGTATATGTCAAAATTCATTTCTCCAGTGAGCCAGTTCGATGAATAGTAGCTAATCCAATCATGCAGATACAAAGCTGCTCAGACTGAAGGACCGTCAGGAGAATAATTTCAACAGAATCAAAACGTACTGTAGCCTGTAATGCATATTGAAGAAGCCAGACTTCACAGTAACAAAAAAAAAGTTTTAGTGAAATTAGTTTAATCTGAATAAATATCGACAGCAGAACAAGAGGCTCTCTATCACTGAATTTTGAAACTGTCACTGTTGCGTGACATGACCAGCCCAGGGCAAAACAAAAGCACTTACCCCCAAGGCTTTTGGGGATATTTGGGATTATACTCAACAAAAGCAAAATATAACCTTCAGGCACTGCATTTTAAGTATTGCTAAGACTTTAGTTTTATTATTCTTTTCCAAATATACATGCACAGTCTTGTACATGAGCAGATCTCGGATTTAATTAGCTGGTAGGTTTACTTATGTTTATTCATGTTGTATGTTCTTCATGTTCTTCATAAGCAGATGGAGTGTGTCCAGTTGTGATGGAATTGCAGATGTTTGTGTGTCTTATTTATTTATTTTTTTCCCTAGCCCAGTTGATTCTAATGATGTTGATTAAAAACACGACAACAGCTACTATTTGGAAACGATCAGGTGACATTGATCTCAACTGCTGTTTGACAAAGAACAGATTGGAAAGAAATGTAAATTGTTCACCTTTTTTTTTCATTTTTCTGAGCTGCCTGTCAAACTGGCATGTTGTTGTTTTTTCATTTTCCTTGTGTGGTTTTTTTGTTATTAATATTGCTTATTTTTATCTTTTGAATAAGTACAGAGTAACTTATTTTTCTGCATTTTTTTATGTTGCAGTTTTCCGTTTACCATAGGGAGTAACACCGTTATCGCCAATGTTAAAATACAGTGGTGCAACTAGGCCGAGCGAAGTCACCTACAGACTTTTCACAGGAGGCAGATTTATTCGCAATAAGATCATTTGCTCTCTCATCATCCTCCTCTTCCTCACATATACTTCAAATACTGGTATAGTGAAATTAAATTAAGATGGAGCGAGAGATAAGGTGACTTTAATTAATTTTGTTATATAATTAATTGATACTTAGTTTAATTTTTGATGCACTCTGCTTTGAATTTCCAAGCTCCACTCCGATCACTTACTGTGGTATATAGAGTAGAACAGTATTTTATCTCGCATACCACTGGTGGTACATGTTCGATACCACAGTTTGAGAATCATGGTTATGTGTATGTGACTTTCACTGATTAGATTTAGTTTGTCAGACCCTGATGAAGATTTCATGTTGGTTGTTACCCTATAAGCTCAAAACATAAAAATGTAATATACATAATTCCCCCTAAAGATGGAGTGCCTTAATTATTTTTCTCCAAGGTTGTCTACAAGATGCCACACCAAACAGGATTTTTTTGATTATTTATTAAATTTGTGTGTGCGTGTGCTTCTTTCCACTTTCCTACACTTATTGTCACTGGATGTTACAGTATGTTTTCGTTATAAATTTCTGTGTGTGCATAAACCATACAGAGTGAAGGCGTTTTGTGAACATGGGGACAATTTAGCTGGTCCTCACGTTCAGCCGCATCTTAAAACGACCTACTTTTACGGTTAGGACTAGAATGAGGTTTACGGTATGTTCCGGTTAGAGTAAGGAGCTAAGGAATGTGTTATGTCCATGAGCATCCTTAATAAGAATGCTTTACACAATGTGTGTTTGTGGTGCAGTCCGGTTTAATTCAGTGCTAATCCCACTTTACTGAATGGTTTATAGCAGCTGAGGTTTTAATGCATCAACAGCTGGTGCGAATGTGGCAACTCATCAAGATTCTGCACTGTGTGTGTGTGTGTGTGTGTGTGTGTATGAGACTGTCAGCTGTGCTTCGGTGGCCGTCGTAGTGTAAAAGAAATTAGTAAATTGTTCCCATGTTGGTCTTAGTCACTTGATGGCAGAACATCCTCCCTTGCATTCTCTGCATCTGTGGTGTTTTTTATTTTCATTGTATTGTCCAATTGTTTTCTTTCCTGCCGTGGTCCATCATTGAGCATCAGCACCCACCTCCTCCTCCTCCTCCTCCTCCTCTTCTCTACCCAGCACCCATTTGTCCACAACTAGGTTCACCCTTGGATCTGCTGAGCAGGTTGTATATGGTGTTATCATTCAGCTGAAGTCATCACATACAGGTTAGACTGAGACTTTGGGGTCGGCCGCTGTTGTCAGGACTCTGCACTGACTTCCATTCATTTGGACAGCAGTGACAAATTCTTTTCCCTCACCTTAACTAATCGGTGCCTAACCTTAACTTTTAAATATAAACAGATTTCAGCTTATTTGTTGTTTGTTCTTGTGGATGTTCTTGTGTGGACATGGAGAAAATAATGTTAGCCATAAGTTCTAGATTCAGGAAACGCAAATCTCCACCATTTATTGAATTCAACTCATGAGTTATAATGATAACTGACAGATTTAATCATCGTGAAAGTAAGCACTATATGTGCAGTACGCACAGTGTTGAGCTAACGAAAGAAACAGATGTTTTAATTTTCTTCAATTTGGTCTTTGGAACCAAAAAGGACCTGACTAATCCTGACAAGTTGGGCCAACTTTAACTGCACATGTCTATAACATGTGACCATAAACTCGGGCTGTAGTTCATCTGTCAGTACACTGAAAAGTCTAACCCAACATATTTCATATTCTCCTTCATGGGGGATAAAAGTTACTGTGCAGAGTTTTTTTTTAATAAATTTGCTTATGCAGTGTTGAAGTTTTTAAAGTTATTTTCATGTTGGTATTTTGGTGTGATTTATTCTGTTTCTCTTGGCTCACAGCAGAGCTTCTGTTTTGCAGTGATGTGTGAATCATCATGTTCCGCTGTTAATTAAGCCTTTGTTATACCTTGGTTTAAAAAAAAAAAAAAATTCAGAAAGATTTCTGAATAGCACATTTTAACCTTACTGGCGATAAGAGTAGTCAAATATCGAGCTGTAGTTACCGATGGGGGGAGGGGAAGTAAAAGTCACAAAACACCCCTCCATGTGAAGTTAATGAAATGATCCTTTATTAAAGATGATAAGGGATGTTAGCAGCTGCAGCAGTGTCACTGTGTTTCATTCTCCCGTGAAATGATTGCTGTACTCTTCATGAATGTAAACATGTCCTTTATCTGTTACTCTTTCCTTGGCCACACAAATATACTCAAATGTAGATTGAATATCGCCTAGCAGCATATAATTACTCACTCAAGTGTTTTATAAACACTAGGTCTCTCAGATGGAACATATTCACACACACACACACAGTATACTGTAGGACATAATCTTGATAAGAAGGTGCCTCAGGTTCATGTCACACAGTGAAACCTCATTTGCATTCATACAGCTGTGTTTCTGTACTTGGACGTGGTTCAGTGTCTGTCGAACAGAAACTGTCTGGCTCTGCAGTTGTTTCAAAGTGAGGAGGAGAAGTCTCAGTAATAGCTGACTCTGCTCAGCAGCACACTTGATGGAAATAGACAATGTTCACACTTAATCCACAGAACCAAAGCACATGTCAGATGCAAAAAAATATATTAAAAATGCTTTTCTCTCTCTCTCTCTCTCTCTCTCTTTTGATGATTGTCAGCAATTTGGTGCAGAGACATTGTTCTTTCCTACTGGCTTCCATCAGCACTTACACCAATGTTTTTAATCTTTTTTTTTCCAGCAAATGCTTTTTTTTTAGCAAATGCATCTTTTGTTCTTGCTGTCTACCTGTCTAATCCTCATTATGAAGTCCTAAGACAGCAGAGAGATGTTTCTCCATTCAGCATTTATGCTGTCATATGATTATCCCCCCCCCCCCTTTTTTTAAGCAGAGATGAACTTTCTCGATGTCTTTGTTTGAGTTTATGAGGTGTATCCATTTTCTGTCACGGGCATTATCCTCCTCTGACTGCAGCTGCTCCATCACGACTCGCACTGTGTGAAAGGGTGTATTAAGAGAGCTGTTCATCGAAGAAGCAGTTGCTGTCACTTTAATGACTCAGGTGGTCATGTTATGTCAGGTTTATTTGTGCAGCCCTTAATTGCAGTAACCGTTTGAAAGGGCCTCATGGGGCCACATTAGACAAGAAAACGCTTGCTTAAGTAGCCACAGTAACAATAAAAACTAAAGAAACCAAAGACAAAAAACACAAGGGCACAAGGTAAATGGTAGCATTTAACAAATTACAAAGTTATGGCTCAGAAGTTCAACTAATTTCCGCAAGCAAGGTTTTGATTTGATTGAATTTCTGATTTAATTCAGAACTTCATTTACAATCTTAGAGAACTGAATTTTTTCTCTATCTTTATTGTCTTTATTTTCTATACCAATTGGACTTGGATAATAAAGAGTATCTCTGAGAGCTAAAAAATATTATTTTTGTCGAACTATTGTCTTTGTCGTTTTCTGTCGATGAATAAGTCACTGTGGGCCAAGGCCATTGTTTGGGGGCTTTGTGAGTCGACAGATATCCAGACTGTCTATTGTCTATTTACAGTTTACAACATGAGAACGGTGTTGGAGTTAAGTGACAACATAGCCCCCTTTTTCACCAAAATTACCAGGAACTGAATACTCTGAATCTGAATACTCGCTAAATATATATGTTCACAAGATGGAAACAGCTGCAAGATGTGCTCCAATAAGCATATCAAACAAACAAGGTGATCTGACTGTTGGTGCCTTCTCTTTTCAGGTATTTACCAGTTCAGAGTTCCTGAGTCAGCCAAGTCTGGAACCCCAATTGGAAGAATCAAGGCCACGGACAGAGACATTGGGAAGAACGCCGAGATGTATTTCACCATTGTCAGCGGAGACGGCATGGAAATGTTTGAGATCTCTACTGACAAAGACACTCAGGAGGGAGTAATCACTGTAAGCAAGGTAAGAGGAAGCAGGACATTATGGTATTAACACTCAGCTCCAGACATTGTCCAGAGTTTGCCATTCACTTATGACAACTGCAGTGGGAGATTGTCACGGTGAGATGAGTTCATGGCAGCAGAGGATTCAGGCAAGAAGGAGGAACCTCGCTCGAACATGCAGGAGTCAGGACACTTGCCCCTTTGCTTGCTGTGGATTCTCCAGAGTTTCTCAAGCCGTGTTGTTACATGAGCTCACTCAGACGGTATCTGGAGATTTGACCAGGGATTTGGCAGGAAAATTGCTGGAAAATGTCAGCAGCAACTTCTGCAACTTGTGTTCTCAGATATAGCCCCTCCAGGCCATCTCCAGAGAATATCCAGACCTCAGTGCATGTCTGAAAGCAGCTTAAAGTGCATGTAAAGCAAATGGAAAGTTTCTCCTCTTCACACATTATATGTTAGTAAAGAGTGGCTGACAATGTGGAAAAAAAATTGTAGTGTAAAAAATGATGGCATTTCTACGGCATGTCTAAAGTTGTTGAGGCAGCAGAGCTATAGTTAGCATGAGTACTACTCAAAGGCTGCAAGCGGTTTATTATTCACAGGTGAGTGACTGCAACTGCTCTTACACTACCGTTGGTTTAATCGGTCGTTCAGTTGTCTTCATCCAGTTGTCTTTGTGAGTCTGGGCTCCAATGTTGGAAGCCTGGTTTGGTTGATCATTGTAAACTCAGATAAAATACAAAGTGGAGTAGATTTTAGTAGCTATAGGCCGAGTAACACAGAATGAAATGCACAAGTCTGCATTTTTTGTCAATAAATCTGCGTTGCTTGTGTGTGAAATCCGTGTCCAAATGAGGACCAGCTTTTAATTAGCTTGATATTTTTCTCATGGCATTGGTTTAATGAAATTAATTCTAAAGACGCGACTCATCAGATCCCACACTTTCAACTCATATGGATCCTGCCCGCGTATTCTGTTTTCCATGTATTGTTAAATATGCAAAGCCTCTGCGTGCTAGACAGATGAAAGGAACCAAATTAAACTTCATCTTTACCTTTGCCACCCTCCTTTTTTGAGAGGGCACTAGTACACTGGAGTGGCTTTTTTCTTATGCTGCCGGGTTTTAGAAAATGATTCACAGTGTCCTCACAAAGAGTGTGTTTACTGATGTACAATCACAATTGATTTTTAGAAATTCTTTTGTTCCTCCTGCTGACACAACCCTAAGAAAGTCTGCGGGCTCTAACAAAGAAGTAATGATGTTCTGTCAGCAGGATGCGAGATGAGCACAATATCCACGATTTCTTCAAGGAAGCAGAGGCCCTTCATGTAGAGCTGCTCTAATAAAATCTAAAGCTTTGTTCTTCTTTGAAACAACAACCATGCAGTGTTGTCACAGTCAATGTCAAGGAACAGATTTTGTGAACATTATTTGAACTTGTGAAAAGAAAAAAAAAAAAAAAACTATTATCGCTTATCATCAGACTGAATTTGTCAGCAGCTTTTTATCTCAATTTTTATTAATGTCAGATTTTCCACTATAACTCCATGTCCTGTTCTTTTTATTCTTTTATCAGTCAGTCAGTCAGTAGCACTGATATGATAAGAGTCCTGTTCTTACAGCCTATCTTTGATGCTCAACTTTTCAGCACTAAAATTGCATAACATATTGAACCAAATAATTCCCCTGCTGAACCACAAGTAAAAATGGCTCTCAACCTGATATCAACTGTTCTCTTATATACGGAATATAAAAAAATGAATAACCTATTTGGAGGTTGTCTTGTGGCACATATGCAATACAACAAATATTTAATATTTGAACTATACATTCTATTAACCAGGTCCAACGTGATCACGTATCAAGCGCCAACAGTGTCAGAATTTGCATATCTTACAGTATGTTAATGAAGATGTCCCAAAAACATTTATTTCCAGAGGGGGGAAGTAACAAAGTATAATGTTTATTTTTTTGTTTCAGCATTATATACTATTACATACAGAACATAGAATTAATTGAAATTCAACTTAAGTGACTGTTTCTGTAAACTATCATCATTAATCCCGGCTGTGTTTCTGCCTCTCCTCTCTTCTCTTTGCCTTTGTAGCCTCTAGATTATGAGAAGAAGCCATCATACACTGTAGAGATTCAGGTCCAGAACACCCAGGTGGACCCTCGCTTTATTTCTGCAGGCTCCAAAGACGTGGCTACAGTTAGGATTGGTGTGGACGACGTAGATGAGCCGCCGCAGTTTGACAAGACTAGCTATGTGATGGAATTAAAGGAAGACGCGGAGGTGGGCGTGGCAGTAGGTTCAGTCAGCGCCATGGATCCCGATGGAGCTCGGAGCATTGTCAAGTAAGGCCATACCTTACTTTAATTGACTTAACTTGCAATGACTTTTAAAATTTGTGCTTACTGTGGTGAAAATTATGTTTCGCATTCACACACTCTGCACACACAAATGCTGGAAAGAGTCTGTTTAGACACTGACAACATCCACCAGTGTACGAGCAGCTATTATAACAAGGTCGTCTGCCTGGCGCTGAGCTCAGCCAGTGGTGAAATTGGACACTGGTATAATGTGCAATATTTATCTCTTTTTTTGCAGTGCACACATTGCTCCTAAACACATTTTACTGTTCAGACATAGTCACAACCAGGAGGGAAGTGCTTGCCCGCTTAATCCCTGGGGACTTAATGGGTGTTACCTGGTAAACACAGTTCATTTATAATTTTAATAAAGGCTCAGTGGGTCACAGCTGTTGTACAAACTTTACCCACACTGACCCAGGATAAACCCCGACACTGTGCTGGTGTCCTGCTGACAACACAATGTAGGCAAATGTGGATGGATGAGGTGAATCCATGGTGTGTTTGTTAGTCCCTCAGTCAGTCAAAATCAGGATTTTTCCATTGTAGCCCCACTATGTGACTTTGTGATTCTGATGAGTCATGATTTTTTTTTTTTTTTTTTTTAGTGAATTGTTTACTTTTCCAACTTTTTTTGTTTCCAACTGAAAATAAATTTTGTGTTTATTTTTCTGTAGGAGCATACACATCTGCTGAGTGAATTAAGTGTCTTGTACACTACTTGTACTGCACGCACCAGATGGCCAATAGCCAATTAAATTTAAAATTCTAAGGGTATTTGCATAAAACTGTAATGGTCACATTTACCAACAACAGCCTGAAACTCAACACAAGAGCCACACATTTAAACTCCATTAGTTTTTTTAATTACAAGTTCCCTCCACTATGTCTTGGGTCTTAGCTTGTTAAAGCAGCCGACAAAACTTAACCAGGTAAAGTTGTACAGCTAATTAGCAGTAGCACATGGAAACACCATGGAAAGTTTGTGATTAATAACAGTCTTAGTCTTTGTAAATGCTAAAACCCAGCAGGCTAAAAAC
This sequence comes from Brachirus orientalis, assembly GCA_016785285.1. Taxonomy (NCBI): domain Eukaryota; kingdom Metazoa; phylum Chordata; class Actinopteri; order Pleuronectiformes; family Soleidae; genus Brachirus; species Brachirus orientalis. The sequence goes on from JAFBJR010000153.1 coordinate 506,357, forward strand.
ATGCCTCACTTTAAAGCTTGACTGTGGGCATTTATGTTCAGGAAGTGGCTTTTCCAAGTTAGACTTCACAGCTAGAGTCTTTAGCATCACTAAAGTGATGGCAATGTGGTGTCTGCGGTTGTTGAGTGCACTCTGTCCAACGAAAACACCAACAACAGGTGGAATGGTTTTGCTGTGTTTGGACGTTTTCCTGCAGAAGTGTTATGTATAATTCAGCTGGGCATCATGTGATGCACTCCCATTCAAAGTGAATAGGCAGCTTTTGGGTTAAAGCCCCCACTACATACACTATATGGACAAAAGTATTTGGCCAGACTTGTTCAGTATTGAATTCGGGTGTTTCAATCAGGCTTTGGTCTTGGCCTCTTATCACCATTGAAGGACAAGCCTTCAGCACTTCAGCATGCCAAGATATTCTCTATTCCAGCATGACTGTGCCCCAGTGCACAAAGTAAAGACTATAAACACATGGTTTAATGAGTTTGGTGTGGAAGAACTTGACTGGCCCGCACAGAACCCTGACCTCAACCTCACTGAGCACCTTTGGGATGAACCGGAACAGAGATTGTGAGCCAGGCCTTCTCGTCCAACATCAGTGCCTGGCCTCATAAATTCTCTACAGAATGGATGGGCACAAATTCCCCAAAAAAACTTAGGAGAGTCTTCCAAATAGTGTGGAATTTTTTATAGCTGCAAAAGGGGGACCAACTCCAGATTAAAGTGCTTTGCCTGTATATGAAAGATACTTGAAAGGTGTCCAGATACTGATGTGTACATATACATGTAACATTACCAAAATCAATTTGTATGTTTGGTTTTGCTGTGCTTTTGTGTTAATCAAACTCACAATGAAAGGGAGAAGATTTATTTCCTTCGACCATTTTAGTTGGACAGTTTAGTTGGACATTTTAGTTGGACAGTACTGTGCATTTGTGATCGGATCTCTTTGTGGTCAAAGATAAATTCCTTATATCACTGAAGGCAGGACGATCATTTCTGCTGCACAAGGCGATCATATTTGAAAGTTTCCATATCTGCACTGCCTGCTCAGCTATTTCTTTTTCCACTTACACTGAAATTGAAGTCTGACTTTTAATGAACCTTGATTTTGTACAGGTTTATAAGGAGTTATGATAAGAGGTTATGATAAAAGGGTAAACATAATCAAAATGTAAAGCATATTTAATGATGGTTGGTATCTCGATCACTGTTTAGATTATAAACCAAGGCATCTGTGGACGGTACGTGGAACCTACAGGCTGTGCAAACGCTGCTGCCTCACTGCAGCAGTGTTCATTATTGATGCTCGGCATCGGGTTGTTTGAGCTCAGCTTCTCTCCCGTTTGTAATTGTCCTTTGCTCAAACGGCATCAGCACGTCCTGGGAATTTTCTGATGTTTACAAAACAAAAAAAGCCTTAAGGCCCTCAGTAATTTGCTCTGCTGCAGTGGGTATTGATCAGGAGTTACAAGACTGTTAAGATAAGTTGAAACTTCCCTGATCTCGGAAGGGAATTAGAGCTGTTAGTGATAAGAAATAAATAGATAAAAGGAGACAGTCGTAAAAAATGTGAATCTAGAGAATGAAGCCACGCAGACACAGAAGAGGATGAGGGAGGATTAAACAATCATCGCGTTGGATAGTGAGCTGTAGTACAGTTATGGGGTAAAATGATATAACCATGATGTACAGCAGAATGAACCAGTGCATCTGCAGACCAACACCAACTCTTTATTTCTCCACTTTCAAAGCAGGCAAAGTGATGAGGAACATATTCCAATTAAAATGAGCATGGGACCATGGAGTGCTCTTAAAATGACGTGTCACAAGGGGGCACACACACACACAAACATAATTCCAATTACTCCTGTGGTAGTGAATTTGTGTATATGACTGGATCATCTATTCATGCTGTGTCAGTGAGCTATTTTACTGGTGAGTGCTTCCAAATTATGACTAGACCTGGACACGCGGAGGCATTTTTTTTCTCTTTATGATTCATATATGGCTTTATGGAAAACAATAATTAAGATTAAATCGTTTTGGATGTTGTGCTTTTGAGTGGGTAGTGAAACCAGCTTTGATCCAGACACTGACGATGTTCACATACAGTGCAGTGTGAAGTTCCTGTTCACAGAGCAGTTTGCCTCCACTTTGACAGGCAGATTGGAGGAAAGAACAGACAGAAGCAAAGGCATCTCAGTTCTATTATCCATGGAGTGCTGTGAAGCTGCGAGTAGCTGCATTCAGCAAATAGTTTAAAAAAATGGAGAATGCTCTGAGAGCGGTCCACAGAATTTTCGAGTCGCTGAGATGTTTTGAACAGGCTATGGTAAGATTTAATAGGAGAGGAGGACAGAGTGCAGAAGCTTCCAGTGCAGCATCGTTATGTGATTCCAACAGTTAGAATATCAAGGGCTTTTTTTTGTTTGTTGGTTTATATCAAAGTTGAGACATCTTGATTCACAGTTTTCCTTCAGGTACCAGTTAGACTCCAAAGTGTAAAAACACAAAGACACTATGCAAGCAGATTGGAACCAAATCACTGTTTAAATCTTTTCTCAGTTATGGCAACTAACACTTGAATTAACCAAAATTGTGCTTTTGCACCAAATTAGCACTCTGCAACATGATGCCACTTTCTACACAGCTTTTTTTCTTTTTTTCTTTGCCAAACCTTTGTGAGAAACTGCTGTTGTTATTATCACTACAGTTCTTACCGTAATTTTCTTCCAGGGTCTCTTATCTTCTCTGCACTTTCTTTTTTTTCCCTCCTGAGGATAAGTGCATACTCTTCATTCCTTAGTGATAATTCTCAACTGGCACGTACTTCAGCGACAAATTTCTGCAGTCTACAGTGGTTTTTAACAGCGCAAAAAACAGGATAAGGATGTACTTGTGGCTCTTTACACCATTATCATGTCTGATATTTATACATCAGTATCCAAATGTTATTTCTCAAATGTGAAAATATGTCTCCTACTCACAAAGTCAAGAAAAAAAAAAACTTTTTAATAATTCCTTTAAATTCCTATAATTTGCATCAAAACCTACTTATCTTGTCCTTGAACAGTTTTGAGAGGTGTTTTAAATAGTGAGTGGCAGGTGGGTGTATTTGTGAACCACAGTTGGCAAAACACATCTCTGCATGTAAACAACATATGCTGCTATAAATCTTCTGATCTCAGTGCGAGAAAGAAAGTTAGGAAACTAAAGTGATAAACTGATATAATTTTTATTTCCACAAATATAGAATTGGGAAAGAATAAAATTAGTAATCAGTGACAGTGAATTTTGACCACTGCATTTAACCCAACTTTATTACACATGAGCAGTGAACACACACAAGCCCAGGATTTAACTGGCGACCTTTCGGTTACGAGCCCTAATCTCTTCCTCTTGGACATGGGCTTCCACAACTGCCATTAATATGAACAATGAGTTCATACAATGATGATAAAGCCGATCAGCTCCACTCAACACTCTCTGTGTTTCTCAGCATAGCTGTGTTTAGGGTTTGTGTCGTTTGGTGACATTCCTGTGTTGTGCTTTATGTTAAGAGAAACGGCGGCAACAACAACATTGGAACATTGTAAACAGGTTGGTGTCTGACTGAAAAAACAAAGAAGTGCCCATGAAAACCCTGATAAGTCAACAGTTTGATTTGATTAAAACATATTGTCGCCGCCTACTGTTGTGCTGTTGCTGCATACACACAAGCACTCCCTCATTTGGGTCTGATAGTTTTGTTTCACAGAGCCCATTTTCAGATGAAGTACAAAAGAGATACATATAATATGATATCATTCAAGGAGACCAAACAAAGGTGGAATAACAACAAAAAAAATCACCAAAACTTACGCAACTGCAATGAGATTTTTCCCCCCCAGTGGTTTAGTCATAATATAAACTGATCTACAGTAATTCCACAGCATCACATCACTTTTTACTGGCCAGATGCTCACCTTCATCCTCGACTGAAAGAAATCAATTACTCTGCTTTGTGCTGCGGTCACTTGGTGAGGCTCCGCAGACACAGGGGTTACTGTAGTTCACCCCACCCACTGTCCTAACGCAAGGCCTCTCACCTTCTCGCTGTCTTTGTCGTTGCAGGTACTCTATCGACCGCCGCACCGACATGGATCGCCTGTTCAACGTCCATCCAGGGAATGGGTCCGTGTTCCTGCTCAAACGTCTGGACAGAGAGGAGACGGCCTGGCATAACATCTCAGTCATCGCCACTGAGTTCAGTAAGTCTGGCAGGGCTGGCAGGGGGCAGATGTGACGTACCGATGTATGAGGCCAGACAGAGTGTCACAGTCATTTATCATGGAGGAAACTCCACGAGAAGGGGTGTACCACTAATTACAGTAGTCGGGGCTGGCTAAGCAGGAAAAGCATCTGTTCACCTCAAATTACAAAATCTCATTTAGCCAAGAGGAGAGTAAAGAGAAAGCCTCCTCTAAAGTTCCCCACTCAAGAAAAACAAGAGTAATGCAACTTTACTCATGCTCCGCAGACAAATTGAAATAGACATGTGAAAGCAAATTGTCTTCTGGAAGCAGAGAATGCTCATATTCATCCTAACTGTCAGTGTAAATCCAGTGTAGTTGTCAGTGTATAATTTTCTTATATTGCATAATAACAAATGTCCAATATGTATTGACATAATGTTTGTGCACAGGTTGGGGCATGATATATGAAATTGACCTTAGATTTGGCAAGTCGTTTTCTGTCCATAATGAACTTTAAAACTTAATTTTTTTGATTATTTTTCACAGCAATAATTGATATGTTTGATTTGAACATTGATATTGTGATATTTATATTTATATTTTTGGACATATTGCCCAAATATAGTCTGACTACACTGCATTGAGCAGATTGCATGATGGAGGACCAGCTTTTTTTTTTTTTTTTCCACTTTTCATCGATGTAATCAACAGCGATGGTAGTGATGTCACTTCTGGCGTGTGCAGCCTCCCGTCAGACACGCTGCCAGAAGAATAACCCAGGCTCAGTATAACATCTCGCTCTTCATTTTCACTCTACAGTCAGTGTAAAAGGGGGAAAAAAAAACATGTTAAATCAGAGGAAGCCATGTTGTCTGAGGTCACACTGTGCTGCTGACTGTTGAGTGTTACTGTTCATTTCTAATAACATTTGACAAAATCTCTATTTAAGTTTGAAAAATCAAATTCTTGAATCTATTTTTTTTTCCTGGTTTTTGTCATGTTAATACTTTTTATGTCAACTCTCAAGTTTCATTAACATCAAATAACCTCTGCTTCCACCAACAAATTCAGCGAGGCACTAGTGTGAAATGGAAGCCTGATTGGTTTCCTTTCTTGAAATGACACATGCTGTGAAAGTTACAGGACTCTGTACGCCCCCGTTTGGATACGGGCTTTTATATATTTATACAATGTTAATAAGCTGTTTTGTTTTCTTTCACGTTTGTATTTTTCATCCTTTATGTTCATAAAACTGAGATAAGTGAGTCGGTGTCTCCGAGGTTACAGAGACACTGGTAAGAGGGAAGGCATTGCAAAGAGAACTTATTCTGTCACGACGCAAAGAGGAGTCGAGGTTATTCTGTGTGCGAAGCTTTCACCAGCATGACGCTGTTCCCGTGTTTGCCTTCAGATAATCCCCGTCAGAGCAGCCATGTTCCTGTTTACATCCGCCTGCTGGACATCAACGACAACGCTCCCACCTTCGCCACCGTTTACGAAACCTTCGTCTGTGAGAGAACCAAGGCTGGTCAGGTAATATCGCTTTATCACTTCACATGAGCACCGTCAAAAACAAAAACTGGTATCAGGTTAGATACTCAAGTATCGATACCAGCGGTTCCACCTCTGTGGCATTAACAGACAGTGTTCTTAAACAGGAAAAGACAGTTATTTGTGTGTGACAGTGTTGTTTGTCTTAAATTCACAAGATTGAAGCTGAGAAAAGTTGATCAGCAAAAAACAGATGGTTCCAAGTCACGAGAAGCACAAATTCAAATTACAAAATCTCATTTAGCCAAGAGGAAAGTTAAGAGAAAGCCTCCTCTAAAGTTCCCCACTCAAGTAAAACAAGAGTAATGCAACTTCACTCATGCTCCTCAGACAAATTGAAATAGACATGTGAAAGCAAATTGTCTTCAGGAAGCAGAGAATGCTCCTATTCATCCTAATTGTCAGTGTATAATTTTCTTATATTGCATAATAACAAATATCCAATATGTATTGGCATAATGTCTGTGCACAGGTTGGGGCATGATATATGAGATTGACCTCAGATTTGTCAAGTGTTTGTTGTTTTCTCTCCATAATGAGGTTTCAGCTAAAGCTCCAGCAGGTACAATTAAAGTGCAATTATTTTCATTTGGGAGAATGTAAAGATTAAAAAACATATTAATTGTTATATCAGTGTACAATCACCTAATATAATTTGTACAGTGACTTGTTACTTTTCCTTAACCCAGATCTTTATATTAATCTCAGGAGCCGGGAGGGTCAGCTCTACAGGGGCAACCATTTTGACCACCATGTTTTTGCAACAGCCCACAGTGGACAAACTAAATATCTTTATATATATCTTAAGTTTTGATGCTAACTGACACAGTTTCTCCAACACACTTGGAAGGGAAGGGTTAGGTGAGGTATATTCAGCTGTAACATGAAACTTAACCAATAGATTTTATTTTTGTGGGGATGAGCCAATACGATATTTAGTTTTGGTACAAATTCAGCGGGTTGGATATCAGAAAGATGAAAATGTAAGATTTGATACAGTCCAAAATTATACTGCTTTGCTTTGCACAGAGAGTCTAAATATGTAAATAAAAATCAGCAACAACATTTTAGCTGAGTCATGCTGTGAGCTGCTTATTTATGGGAGGTTATTTGCAGAGATACGTGTTTGAAATTGCTTGAAACGGCTGCTAAATGCATCGGCACAAACGTGCTGTTGACATGGCCAAAGTTAAAAAGGTGTGAAATGACTGTATCCTGCTGATACCCGTATCAGTAGATACTCTTTTCAACGCTATGTCAGTCAACTTAAAGATGGTGCTGTCATTTGTGTAACTGTTAGTTTTATTCTGTCCTTAATTTAAAAAAAAAAAAAAAGACTGTTAATTTTGTTGTTATCCCCAATTTCAAAAACAGCATCGTTTGAAATTCTAGATTCATCATTTAGATTGGTTGGACTTCTTCAGGTCAAATCCTGTGGTGGCTCTTCTATTGTATTTTTTCTTCAACTCTTGGCTGAAAAAGTGGACACAGTATTTTTTTATTGCTTGGTAACATATGTACGGTGTTCACACCCAGCTTTCACTTGAAAATGTCATGATGTGTTGATTAGCTATCAGTCTGACACATTGAGATAACAGTAGGAGCTGTTCACACCATAGTCCTTATGGTCCTTATGGCAGAGGTCTGAAAGTCCACCACCCGCGGGTCACGTGCCCCCTCTTTGCAAAATAATAGGTTTAAAGAAATCACACGGTGTAGATGAAGGTTTAACAGGAAAAGAGTCTGACTCCTGAAAATAACATGACGCTAGAATTTCTTCATCAGACATCAACACTACTCTCATCTACCAGCCATACATTTAAAATAAAAACATTCCTGGCTCACATGTGCAAAAATGTAATGCATGTTTTTGTCCGTTTGGCCGCCCGATCGTTTCATTTTCCTGCTGTTATTCATGCAACACCACCTGTGATCACTTACTTGTTAGAGACTGAGAAGGTCTTCAGTCAAATTCAAATCGTTCACCTCAGGAGAGGGATGTAATTGATGTCACTCACGCCACGTCATGCCATACGGGTGACATCTGGTGCTCAGTGGCTGTGATGTGAATTCTGCATTTCTTTAAACACCTTCATATTGACTTTGAATGGGATCTCATCATGCAAAAAAATTCACTTTACATTTACTTAAGTCACCATCAGTAACAGTTCCACCTGGTCACTGGTATTAGATAAAGAAATGTGTCGTTAGAATATTTTTTTTACATTTCTCTTTGCATGTACAGTATGAAAAGTGTGGAAAGAGGTTTTAATTAAAACCTGGATCCTCATAGCAAATCCAAGTCTTATACCAGGAAATGATCCATATAGATCATTCCAGCTCTGTCAGAGCTTCTCTATTTATTGCATATGCTTCTTGCAAACAAAACAAGGCGTTTTTAAGGCATTCATTTTACTCAGTCTAGTTTTAAACACAGGCTATTTCTTCAGCAGTCAGCTGATTAATGTTAGTGTGGCTGCTGATTTTATTTTGAGGGAAACTGCTAATTACTGCGTCACCTCAGCCAGCAGGGGTTCTCAGTGGGGAGAAATGACAGGCAGGACAGAAGTGCACTGTAAGGAGGAAAAGTAGATTGGATTTTAAATTTGCATCATCGCAATAATTTTAAAGAAGAAGCCTCAACACTATCTGCAATTTCATTCTTCCAAGTGTCCTTGCTACAATAATAATCCATCTCAGTAACTGTCATCAGCACCAGCCATTCCCTAAGTTACGAGTGTCGAGGTCCAGACCCAAACCTTGAATCTGAAAAACACACAAAGACTGCGATCAATAATCCCCACATGTATTATTGTTTTCATGAGAACATGGGGATACAGTGCAGATTAATAATTAATAATAAAACACATGCGTATGGTCATTACAGCTGGGCTCCATGTGATATTTGAAATGTGTAAATGTTTAGATTCACAGCAAAGGGCATAATAGTCCATCAACATAACAAGTAATTTACACATTTTAACCATGAGTGCAAATACTGGAGTATTAGGTCTGTATGCTGACTGACACTGGATAAATGTATGTTACCTGAGATACTAGGTCAGATAAAATAAAAGTAACACAATTTAAAGGCCATGCCTTTGTTTTATTCCTTATAGGTATTTCTTAACATTGACATAGTTTACAGCCGTTTAAAACTTAATTACAACACTGAACATTTATTTATTTATATTAAATGACCTTTCGCAACCCACCTGCAATATTGTCACTCTCTCTCTCTCAGTAGGAATGAAATTCCTTTCCCAGTGAGTCATATTCAGATTGATGTGGTCACATACATCTTATTTTCTTTCCAATCAGGAAAATTCTGATTATTTGTGTCCATCACAGTGTGATGATGCCATATTTGTCGAGTATGACACTTACCCAAGTGAACATGTTAACAAGGATGAAAATATGAGTCCCCCAGTATACAGTCACCTTTTATAGGCATAGAAAGAGTCATATTGTGTCTACAAGTACTGAAATTGGCACATTACTTATTATTTACTATACCATATACTGAATATTTTTGATTTTTTTAATGACGGAGTAAAAAAAAACAAACATTACATATACAGTATGGAACCTCAGCACAGTATTTGATTAGATAAACTATAATATTTGGGAAAATTGTCCCCATGCTTGACATAATCATATGGAATCACACAGATATTGAATATTGATCTAATTTTTCCCACTGGTTCATTACTACTGTGACATCATATCACTGTGGAACACTGGACTTGAATGACCTTTAACACAGATTTCGAGCTGGCTCCACAGCCAGGACAGGAGGTGGTCCTGCCGTTACTGTGCGGTGATGCTTTTATGAATCACTTATGGGACATGTTAGGAACCAAGAGGCTAAACTAAGCTGGTAATCCCCCTTTTATGAACAGTCGACCGCAGCATTCACATGGAATCATCCGTTACGACCACGCTGACCCTCGTACTGTTTGACAAAATGTAGGTCAAAGTGTCTCCTGGGTTTAAGGCAACACACCATCAGACTGTTTTTTGGTCATATGTAGAACTGATTCCTTGCCAGTGAAGCCGTTCCAGTCCTGACATTCAGTAAATCATGTTAATTAGCCCCCCCTCCAGCTTCCTAATAAAATGACTTTACACAATAGTTTTGACTTTGCCAGACCTCCATAGCACTGAATAGTTGATCCATTTTTTAAATCTGAATTTGATTGATTTCAGCTAATGTGATTAAAGTGTACAACCTTGTTATGGTCATTTTCTTTTCTGTTTTGTAATTTTAAAACTCTGGGTTTCTGGACTTGCTGTTTTATTTCATTGCGCTTCTGTTTTAAAGTTGTTCTGCACTCTTGTAGGTTTATGTCACTTCCTGTTTCTTTCATTTGCTTTTACTTCATGCTGTGATTACCCACACCTGCTTCCTGAATGTTATCACCTGTATCTCAAATCTCAGTGTCTCTTTTTGCCTTTTCTGTTTCAGGGTCAACTTTATTCACTTGTTGTTTTTTTGACCTTGACTTTCTGCTTCAGTGACCGCTCACTTGTGATGCATACCTGTTTTGTCTTAAAGGTCCAGTGTGTACAATTTAGTTGAAAATATGTATTTGTTAGAAAAGCTAGAATAACTCTTTTATAAGTGTTCAATCACTGGATTGTATAATTGTTGTAAAACAGGAGCCATGTTAGCTCCACAGGGGCCACCATTTTGGAGCACCATGTTTTTACAGTAGCCCAGAATGGACAAAGTATAAACATCTTTTGAGTTTTGATGCTACCTGAAGGCCATATCTGTTGCTAAATTTTACACACGGTGTCATTAAGTAAAGATTATTAGCACCTCACCTTTTCTGAACTGACTCAAATCGAGCTGTAACACGTGGAAGACAACAACACATGATTTACAGCGGCTGACGTCACACGCGCGCATGTACACAGTATCAATTGGACGTTCTTCACTGTGGTGGCGTGCTGCCACTAATCTCCCTGTCATCCTGCCACCAGTTCATCCTTTAATTCCTCTGCCCTTTCATCTGTCCATCAGTGTTAATCATCAGTATTTGTTCACTAAATGTCCTCTGCTGCTTCCTCCTGGTTCTGGATTTGTTGAGTGTATTGTGTGTGTGTGCGTGTGTGTGTGTGTGTGTGCACATGCGTGTGATTGGCACAGATCTTTGTTGAAGCCTCTAATCTCTCTGTGAGTGTTTCCTATTCAGTGAAATACGACTGTAGTTAAGAGTATTTAAAAAGGAAATGTCATCAACTGAGAAATGACAGGAATACTGGCTATAGTTACAACCCCCTTAAGTCACTGTGACAGCAGTTTAATCAGTTGTAGATCCAGCCAAAACAAAGCAACAGTAGCTTTGCACCATTCCAGTTGTGTTTTCCTAAATATGAATCCATTCGACACGCATTAATCCACAGAGGTTCCTCAGAGATCTGCTATTTAGTTTTTGACAACTCTACCCGAAACATAATTCTGGAATGTGAAGGTCTCACCCTGTGTAAAGGGTTGGAAAACATTTTTTCTTCACAGAGAACAGCTGTGCTCACTGTAAACACTGTGAAAATATCTAAACATGAAAAGAAACTTCTCTAACTGTGAGGGTTTTAACAGAAAGCAAAACACTAATGGATCGCAAAGTAATGCGAATGTCCAAAAGAAAGAAGCCATGCCATGTTTGTAAAGTTTTGCAGTGATATTTGTGCAGAGATGTAAAAGACCAGTATGCGTGATTTAATGACGCATACTAACCTTGTGGTAAGGGCAAAGATTGCAAAATTCAGATTTTAACTAAATAGCAGAAATGACAGTGTAGGTAAACTTAAAATTCCAAGTTTTGATTCTGATTCCAGGACCACCACATATGATTTGGTGGCATCTAGTGGTGAGGCTGCAGATTTCAACCAACTTAAGTAATCTGCTTAGTTTGACCATTAAAGACGGGAGCAACATGCAGGACAAAGAAACTGTGGTTACACATAGAAATGGTTCATTGAATGCAAAACTCAGCTGCTTATTTTTCCATATTAATGTTATATTCTGTTGATCCTTCTTAATCCTGCACACTGGACCTTTAAGTACACTGACAGGACAGAGAAATAGCTGCATTATTATGGATATGAAAAGCAGCAGCAATGGGACTTGAAGAACTGAAAAAAACAAATGCTCCACAAAAATAGAAATTTGACCATAGACGTTAGAGAAAATGTATTTTTTGGGGGGTTGGAAAACAAAATCCTGTTTTGAAGCCTCGGGAATATCTACTGGACTGTCTGTCATGTCACTCTTTGAAATCAAAAGTAACCAGTAACCAGGCCGTGTCCACTGTGCCATACTTTATCATCAATTTCCCTTTTAATGGGAACATAATTTACCCAACTGACATTATGTTTTATTGAAGAAGAGCTGAAACTAGCAAGTAACTCCTCAGGAAAATGGTTACTGTCGTTATAAATCATATAAGATGTCCATTCAAACTGTTTTGCGACCAGCATAGTGGCCCCCTGGTGGCAGTATAATACTTCCTGCTAACGTCACCTTGCAAACAGTAAGAATACATCATGAATTTGACGTACAATACATGATGAAGTAACAGAAATTCTAGTTCATTGTATTGTTTGTTGATTGTTGTGTCTCAGCGTAATAAATCATTTAAAGAGCTGTGTTGTTGACAGATATATTCATATCTTATTTTGCACAGACAAATAAGACAAATGATCCTGATCATATCCGAGGTTTGCATTACAGCCTCACTCCACTGGGATTTGGATGTTAATGCATGTTTGTGTCTCCAAACAGCGGATCCAGACGGTGAGCGCCGTTGACGCCGATGAGCCTTCAACAGGACACAAGTTCTTCTTCAGTCTGGCTCCTGAGAGGATGCACCGCAGCAACTTCACTGTGCGAGACAATGGAGGTGGGTAACACTCAAGCAGACGCAGACTTACTCATCATTACTGAAATCTGATACCAGTGCATTAAATCAGATGTTCAATGTGAACTGCTTCCAGGATGAAGAGGCATGTTTAGCTTTTCCATTGAGTTATATAAAAAACAAATAACAAAAGTCATTGGAGGACGGAAAATATCACTCTCTGCCATCTCACTCTCACATCAAGGTTTATTAAGAATCACAGCACACAAGAGAAACTCAGTTTCAATAAGTGAACACAACAAAGATCAATAAAAGCCATATCAGTACAAATCTCATAAATGAATATGCTTGCAGATATGGAGCTCGTAATTGGGTTAATTACTTTGGCCAGTGCTGCAGTAAATTTTTCTTCTGTACAAATGTTACTTTTCTTTCTTCTTAGTTTTCTCTCCACTGTGGTGTTTTGTGTAAGTCTGACGGGCTGTAGTTGAGGTTTTTGAACAAGTAAAACAGTGGCTTTTGTTTCATTGTCACTTGATTCCGGTCTTGTGACAATTACATTAAATTCAGCATTGATGAACACTGAGTTAATTCTAATGAATTCTACCTGTAGACTTGATATTAACATGGATGTAGTCTGAAAAAATAGAAAGAACACCAAGCAGCCATGAACAGGTACTAAGTCAGTATAAATAACACCATGTCAGTTTTTAAAAATGGAATTTCACAGATGTCGCTCACAATCAGGCACCTGTTGGACAACACTAGTTTGACCTTAATCACACGATTTTCAGTCATACTTAATCACCCATTTTCCTCTAAATTGAAATATAATTTACAAAATAGATATGCTTAATTGAAGGAACTGAAACTATAGTGATTAAGACCATTAAGGAAGTGGTTGACTGACGTTATAAAGGAAGTAGGATGATTATTTTCCCATCAATTTGTTTATGAAAGAAGCAGTGTCGCCCCCTGGTGGCTATCTGCTACTTCCATGATTCTTCCTGGGCTTCAAGAAACACCCAATTTTATACACAGTCTATGATTCTACTGGATCATCACAGACACTGGAAACTCCAGTGTTACCGTCTGTCCAAAGTTCATAGAAGTGTAGTTCCCCTCATAAATCTGATGTGAAACAAATAGTTTTGTCTCTTTGTGTGTTGTCAAGAAACATACCCCATTACAGTCTTTACAGCCATTGTTAATTGTCTTGTCTTGTACATCTGTCGTTTGTTGTCCAGCCGTAGTCTACTTTAGCCTTCGCCGCAGTTGCCTAGTGAACCAAAGAACATGTTTTGCTCTTCTCCTAGTAAGGAAAGAGATCTCTGTTACATTTTCTGTTGTGCTCATTCTCACTACGACATGGCTGATACAATCCTCCGTAGTGACATGTACACAGCCCAGAGTAACCACTCCCTGCTACCAAAAAAAATTTGAAATCATTAATTAAATCAAGTTTTCATCACCGTGTACTAATTTACAGTAAATCTTCTATTGTACTGTGGCAGGTGATTCATCAGTTTTGTCACCACGCCCTGTTTGCTGTTTTCTTTTTCCCCCCTCACCTGTAAAGCAGATCTAATTTGACACTTTGTCTCCTCAGTGAGGGAGAATTAGTCACTAATGCCTTGTTGGAGATGTCTCTTTCCACCTTGGCAGCGACATGATTTTTATTCCCCGCTCAGCGGTGTGACAGTGGCAGGTGTTGGCGCACTGCGGGTGAGCTGAAGTCATCTTCCAACAGAACTTTTTCTTTTGTCTCAGATAACACTGCCAGCATCCTGACACGTCGAGCCGGCTACAGCCGCCTCCACCAGAGCATCTACCTGGTTCCCGTGGTGATCACCGACGGCGACTACCCCATGCAGAGCAGCACGGGGACCCTCACTGTGAGAGTGTGTACCTGCGACCGTGAAGGCAACATGGAGCTGTGTAATCCTGAGGCTCTGAGCAGCTCTCCTGGCCTCAGCACCGGCGCACTCATCGCCATCCTCCTGTGTGCCATCATACTGCTGAGTGAGTATAAAAGAATGTGTGTGTGTGTGCATGGAAGTTTCAACCAGAGGTGTGCATCTCTCTCTCTATGACAGTGAACATGGGCTACAGTACAATTCAGGAAAGATGCTGTTTATTATAGAATGACTCAATGTGATTCAGCAAAGAACAGTTTTTTTTTTTTTGCTTCAGGTTTGTGTAAAATTAAGGTAAAATTATTTTGATTTACTTTACTCACTTTTTTTTAGAAACTATCACTTCATTGTATAAATTGTTTTTTTTGTTTTTTAAGCCTTTTATATTTATATCAGGACCTCGTAGTTTTGAGCCCACACCAGACAAACTATGTGTTGAGGTTTGATGCTAAGTGAAGGCTACATACTCTAAGTTTCCAACATACTTGGAAGGGAAGGCTGAGGTCATATTTCATAAAGGACCAAAGAATTCTTTGTTTTGTTTTGTTTTTCATTTTATGGCAAAAATGGGGTACCACACAATTTTATAGTTAAGGGCGCTATACTTCAGACACAGGTATGGCAAAAGTAGATTAAGTTGGAGTGCGAGATGAGGTGAATCGTACTATTTAATTTATTATATTTTCGTTATTTGTTTCATTTTCAACAAATGCCGGTCAGAATTCCTCAGCATACCCTGGTACATACTGTGGTTCTACCACCTTGCTTACACGTACCACGGTTTGAGAACCATGGTGTTAAATCACTAGTTTGAACAGATTTTTAACCAGTGGGAATGAGTTTAATCGGCAGTCGTATCACTCAGCAAATGCTTTTTTTATATATACCATAACCACTACTTGTAAAGTGAGCTGACAGCAAACTTTAGGTTAAGGAATTAACACCTGTTCTCTGAAAAATGAGTGCAGTAGTGAGATACCAAAGAGAACAGTTGGACTATGGACCAAGAGGTGTCTTTTTAGAAAACACTGCATCTCTGCAACGGATGAGCGACACTAGCAGAGATTTGGCGACAGAAGTGCTTTTAGCTTGTCACTGATGACTCAACGTGCCAAGAAGTCAGTGGGTGAAACTGCCCAGGAAAGAGTACTGTAGTATTTTAATACCGTAAAGCATAAACAGACAGTACAGCCAACTGAGACTTCAGTGTGTTGTGGTCAGTAGAACTCCTGTGGCGTCACACAAATCAAACAAACAAAAGGGATGTGTCACACAACGCTACATGACATGTCCCAAACTTTGTGTGGCGTTCAGGGGCCCAGATGTCCACCAAATATATTCTGTGGCATTTTTAATAAGAAGAATATACAGTGAAACCAAAATGGCTCCTTCCAGAAAAAAAGGAACAGTGTGCAGTAAATGAAAATTGCATAAAATTCAAGACAACAATCAGTGAAAATATATAAAAAAATGTTTTGCATAAGAGAGCAGAAGAAGCTTAAAGGACAGATACAAAAAGAAACGAGAGCACACAGTGTGTTTGCACCAGCCCTCTTAGCTGCTTCCATTTGTACAGCGTCGTTAACACAAGCAGCCGTTGCACTTTCTCATTTGCTGTAATGGAAAACAATGTTGGTCCAGGGCTTCAGTCGGCTGCTGTTCATCAGAATCAAACCCCGTATGGAAATGAGTGCATCTCATCTGCCACCACATCCCCACTTATCCTCTTATTCATGCAGTGGTCACAGTCCAGTGGCCCGCTGGGAAAAAATGAATACATATTTATGCCTCTGAAGGTGCAGTCATTGCAGTCTTAGTGGACACACATACACACACACGCAGGCAGGCAGTGCTGAAATGCGGTGTCTAAACACACACACACACACACACACACAAACCTGTGCACACAGATATTTAAATGAACTAACTCCTCTTAAACCTTGAGGCAATAGTGTACTCTAGAAGTTGTAAAGGCAATGCCTCATCCTGAACAAATAAAGAAACCACTCTAGTTAGTTAGTTAGTTAGTTAAAGGTTAATTGTTTTACCCCCCCCCCCCCCCCCCCCCCCCCCCACAAAAGAATTATTCTGCTCATAACCATAACCAAATCTGTCCAGAAATACAACCCCCTTGGTTGTATTATTATTATTATTATAAAAACAAAAGCTGTTACAAGGACATGGTGTTCCTGAAATTCTGCCATTCTGTCAATGAAGCGATTATTACATGCCACCCACTGAAAATCGGTGGTGTCAGACCTTCACAATGGCCAGTGATGTACAACTATAAAACACCGCACTGCAACAGATGTGTTGACAGATTCAGCTTTGTGGGAGCCTGTTTGCACCAATGGTGAACTTTTGCACACACAGCAATTAGTGATTATGAATTTGACCTCTGCATTTAATCCATCCTTATCTGTGCCCGGGGGGCAATGGGGGATTGGGTGCCTTGCTCAGCGGTACCCCAGCCCTTGGTCCTTTATTTGGACTGACATCCTTCCGGTTATGAGCCCAATTCCTTTCCCCTTGGCCAGGGGCTGCCCCACAGTTCCGATAAGGAAAAACTCCCCAGAAAAATATGTAAGAAACCTGAGAAAGAGCCACAGAGAAGAAAATCTCTCTTCCAGAAAGGGCAGAATTGCAATAGATGTATTTTCTACAGAGCAAATGATCAAGATCTGATACAATACATGTACTACATAGAACAATATGATAAGTGATATAATGGTATGATACAAAATGAAAAAAAAGGATTCTATGATATTGTGCAGTTTGCTGAAATAAAACTAGAATATCTGCTCATATCAAACTACAGCAGTTCAAGTGCTCTCAACGGGAATGAACACTGGAGCAATACATTACAGACAAACACACGTCGTGTCCATCTGATCCCTCATTCCTGGTGTGTTGGTGTGCAGCTGTGCAGTAAAGAGAAAAGGATAGCAGCTTTTTTTTTTTTAACAAAAAATGATTCTTCAATTGATGCGATCAGTTTCACAGAATCAATGAGTCCAGATCGTCAGCTGAATCACAGTCTGTGGTGGTGGAAAGACAGTAGATTGAAGGTATTAATGAAAGTGTCTTAGTCGTGTTACATATGAATGTATCGATCACCTTAGTGATCACATCAGTGTCACCTTCTTTACCTTCTCGTCGTGTGCAGTATCTGTCTCCTTTATTAACACTGATCTTTACTTTTTTTTTTTTTTACCTTCTCTCTGTATCTAATGAAAGAATGAGCGTGCCATTCTTTCACATCCCTGCTGCTTTACAGACATTACATGCTGGGATTTGTGCTGCTCCTAATCTCGGTTATTTCATTTCCCCTGACCTTAACTACGCCTCAGCTCTTTCTTGTTGCCACTGTGCTCTTTTTGCTTTTCTTGATTTACATTCAAAGTAGCCTGTCTGGGCTTAGCCAATCAAATGTTCTACATGATTATTTACGGCTGCACCCTCTCTGAAATCAAAGCCTGTTGTGCTTCTTGTGTGTCTGCCTTTTTCATTCAAATTTCATGTGTCAGGTTTGTATGCTGATGAGCTGTGATGCACGTTATCACAACAAATCGTGCTCTTTTGCCTGATCATTTTTATAGCTGAAGATGAAAAAGATTGTTCTCGTTCTCTACAAAATGAAGTAAAGCTGGTGAATCTGTTCAGGCAGCCAACTCTGTCACACTGCTCTGCTCCCGTGGACTTTTTTTCCAATGCAGCCTTTTAGTAATGTACTCGAAGTTTCAGCTCTGCTCATCTAGCATTTGGGAAAAAAGCCTCCTCTCTAACCCAGTATTCACCTGTATGCTCTGAATCTCTAAAACTGTTCTTCATGGGGGGAAGTTTTTGTCATCTCTCTGAGCTCCCTGGTGTGCCAAGTGGTGAAAGATGAGGCCAGAGCTCACATATCATGAATGTACATATTCTACATTAACAGAACCTATTCACATATTAATCTGTGGCTAAGGAATGTAACAACTTAGGTGTGCACGTACATTATGGGAAACGTACATTATGGGAAACAAGTGTGTAAAATACATGGGGTCAGCGTTTTCTGATTTAGAGAAGGTCCATAAATGCCTCATTGAGAAAGATATCTGGTAGAGGTTTGGGCCTATGAATTGCTACGAGTGGCTTGAGCAGTCAGTTGAATCTCTTTCATGCTGAAAACATACTACTATCTGACCCAACCTCTGTAACCTTAGCCCATAATAAAATGATGTGGTGGTACATATAGTGAAGGCTAAAAGATAAAACACAGGTCTTAGGTTTGTGTCTGCCACAAATGGCTATACACATGGTTTTAGAAATACTGAGGCCCCAAATCTGAGATTGTTAGTAGTGATTCAGTGGTAACAACAGCTTCACAACCATGTCAAATTATCGGGGAATGCATATTTATCTCAAGTTTTTGAATTTCAATTCCAGAAAATTCTCTTAAAGACCAACTTTTTAAAAATGACAAACTATTGAAATATAGTTTGCAAAATAAACCGAAAAGACCACATTTCTGCACAATAGAATATTGCTGAATATTTAAATGCCATTTCTGTATATTATTTGGATTGGTAAAGCAACCATTTTCAAGAGATACATGTATGTTTGATAAATGTATGTTATTCAACACCGGGGAACCCTCATCCAGCAATCAGTTCTTTAAACAAACTAATTAACTTAATCATAGTCAACAATTAACTTGAGTACACCAATACCAATAAAAATGAAGGCATCGAAATGACACCAGGAAGCCAGTGAAGTATTTGGATACTTGGATCAGTGAAATTCTCTAACCCTGTGTCCTCCTGCTGCTGTCTCCTGCAGTGATCGTGGTTCTGTTCACGGCATTGAAACGCCAGAGGAAGCAGGACCCACTCATCATCTCCAAGGAGGACGTCCGCGACAATGTGGTGAGCTACAACGACGAAGGCGGCGGAGAGGAGGACACCCAGGCTTTTGACATCGGAGCTCTGCGACATCCGGAGGCCGCCGCTGCCTTGGAGGAGTCTGCCAAGCAGAGGCGTGACATCATCCCCACTGACACCCTGCTCTACCCACCACTCCGCCGGCCCGCGCCCAACAATACTGGCCTCATCATGCCACCTGTCAACTTGGCGTCACGGGATAACGGTGATGTACGCGAATTCATCAACCAGAGGGTTCTGGAGAACGACTGTAACCCAACGGCGCCACCTTATGACTCACTGGCCACCTACGCCTACGAGGGCACCGGCTCAGTGGCTGAGTCACTGAGCTCACTGGGCTCAGCTTCGTCTGAGGCCGAGCAGGACTATCACTACCTGAGTGACTGGGGGCCCAGGTTCAGGAAACTAGCTGACCTGTATGGAGCTGAGGACAGTGACTTCTGCTAACAAAGATACCATGGAACCATATTCCATGTCAAAGACAACCTTCAGTTACATTTTGACCAATGCAGGGTCGAAGACAGCTACGTCTCACTACAGTCTCAGACTGTAAACACTGATGATGAGCTTTAAGAAAATGTGATAACTTTTAAAAATACAGACAAACACAAAAAAAAAAAAACGAAAGTGATTTGCTGGCAGGTGTCAGTTTCATTTAATGGGACAATCAAGAACAGCACCCGATCTTTGTCCTGCCTTCGATGTAAATTGAGTTTTTCAATAGGAGACAAAAGTCCTGCATATACACTACCAGTCAAAAGTTTGGACACACCTTCTCATTTAATGTGGTCCAAAGGTGTGTCTAAACTTTTGACTGGTAGTGTATGTATTTGGGAATGGTAACGTAAATCAACCAGCCCAATGGTGGATCCAAAGATCTTCAGTTTCACCAGTGTGGACCTCTTCAGAGAAGCATTTCAGGCCTGATTGGAGTTGAAAATAAAAATTGGATTGTATTTTCTATTGAGAATTGGACTTTCATGTTTGGCTTTAATCTCTGAATAACCATTTATTGGAACGTTGCTTGTGGTTTTAATGTGCCATTCACGGCAGACTGAATGGAGTGTTTGGAACAAGGTCAGTCCACAAAGCTCCAGTGTAATATTTTTCAGAAGTGGACCACACTAATGGCTGCGGATATGAAGTAAAGTGTGGGGAAGACTTTTTTTTTCTTTTTTGACTAAGTGTCCTTTGTGCTGCCCTTCGTGCTAAACTGTGGACGCCTGCACACTGGCTGACACTGGAGGGGGGGGTAACGACTTTTACATGATTGCTTTTTTGTCGTTTTTCGCCGTCTTGTACAAAATGATCATTCCAGGGGAGCTGTTCTGAAGAATCCTCACTCGAAAATCGCCTTCTTCGGGACACAGAGTAAAAGAAAACTCCTTTGAATTAATGCACTGATTTGTTTATGTTTATGCAGGTTTTTCGTTTTTCTTTCATTTGTGCTGCACACAAAAATATGTACATTAACAGCTTCTTTTTTAGCTTCTTGGGTGTATATTGTGTCACAACTGTGGTGGAACTGAGTCATATTGGATGTGAACTAAATTCTTTAAATATTTAATTTTACTAGAGGCTTTTTGCTTAAAACACAGCCTCAGGTGTCAAGCAGACAGCTCTTAAACAGTGTTGAAATTGCACACTGTGAATTTGCTTTACATTTATACAAGGAACATGCGGGCCTGTCACTTTTATCATGAAAATCCAGACTGCAGTTTAAATTTAATCTATAAAAAAAGTGCACTGACCTATTTTAAAGGCATGACTGTGTGTTAAATAATAACAAATATCAAATGACAACTCAACAACTCCTCATTTTATAGTGTGCTTTAGCATCTTTCAGCTCATGGTTTTGTGTTTTAACGCCTACAACTGTACAGGGCTGGTTTAGGAGCCCTGTTCTTCATCAGCCTCATCTCCAGCAGCAGTCATGTTTACATGTTGAAATTAGAAAAATATGAATTAGTCAGGCTAAAACTGGACTTTTCAATGAAATGTAAACATTTAGTCCAACTGAAATTTTGAAATTCTCTCTCTCTCTCTCTCTCTCTTGCTTCTATGGGAATTGGTTCCCATTCATTCTGTGGTGCATTTATAAGGTCAGGCACTGATGTTGAACGAGAAGGACTGGCTCAACAAACTGTTCCAATTCATCCCAAAGGTGCTCGATGTGGTTGAGGTCAATGCTAGGTGCAGGCCAGCCAAGCTCTTTCTCTCCAAACTTGCCAAACCATGTCTTTATGCCACAAATTTGGAAGCATAACATTGTCCCAAATGCCTTGAAGTGCTGTAGTGTTAAATTGTCCTTCATTGGAGATAGTGGGCCTACACTACGTAGCCCAGAGCCTGATTGAAACAGCTGAGTTTCCAACCCCAGGTTTTGACCCAGGAATAAATGAAGAAAACAATCAGTTCAAAGTAGAATATGACAAGAGTGAGAAAAACATGGCAGGCCAGTACATTTTTTTCCAGGTTTACACCCTACAATCCAGTGACGAGGAAGGAGGAGTGCTAAAAGTGCTAAAAAAGATGCGAGGAATACAAACATCTCCAAATGAGCACCTGTTTGCTAACATATCAGCCACAACCAAAACAAAATCATAATTATTTCGTCGGAAGATTTGGGGAATGAAGCTCTTTATAAAATTAACAAAACCCTATCAGGATTTATTACGGTTAGAGACGATGTGGGGGTGTTCAAACGAGTTAATTAATATGGACAATGAATAACTGAATGGACAACAAACCAACAGGTGTTTATCAATTAGCTGTCTGCATTGTTTCATTAAAAAGTGACAGACCTACAGCACTTCACAGCCCGTGCTGCATCTCGTTTGTCTTTCACTGACTGGTATCCTCATTTTCTGCCTCATTATTTCCTGCTCACACCTGTTTTCTTCCACATATACTCACACAGTTTGAAGATTTGATTCAAATGTTTTCTCCCTAAGGTTTTCTGGCACATTTTTTCATACACTGTTTTTGTTTGAGTCAGGAAGAAGAAGAAAAAACATTGCTTTCCTTGTTTACTGTTTGTTTTTTGTTTTTTTAATTTTCTTACTTTTATTCAGCCCACTCTCATGTTTCACTCAAACCCATGAGGTTTGTCGAAATGTTGTAATTAACCAACACAGGCAGGCACCATTATTTATTATTATTTGCATTGCTACAGTAATTACTGAAGCAAAAGTTCAAAATAATAACAGTCAACCTCAGTGCCATGTTAAAAAAAACAAAACAAAAAAAAAAAACATGTTGTCAGGATAATTTCATTTCATAGCAGGCGTTTGTATTGTGTTATGACCGTTCCAGTAAAAGCAGCAGTTTGTTCTAGTTGTGTTTCGTGACTATGGTCCGCTCTGAAGGCTTAAAACAAAAACATCCATGTTTTTCTTTATATTGTAGTTCATTCTTTTTTGTACCAAATATTTATAGGACATGGTGACAATGATGATGACGATGATGATGATAGTCCTGTTGGGAAAAAAAATCGAACCTGCCTCCAACTTCACTGTTTTTTAATGTCATTTTGGAGGTGTGGAACTTGCTGTCGGCAGTCTGTATATGATGATGTATTATCAAGTTGTTTAATTTTATCAAAATAAACATTTACAGTTAAAATGTCTATTACATCCGTTTCTCGTAAGAATGGTAGAGAAATGAGAAAGTGCAAAAAATATCGCATTCCTCTGCTACACCAGTTATTTATTTCACATCCATTTACATTTTTATAGCTTGAAAATGAAGTACCAACGTGTCAAAATCCTCAAAAGTTTTAAATTGTGAAGATTTTCTCTAGATAACTTGGTTTCTTGATTAACAAAAAAAAGAAAACGTATGTCAGGTACAATGAACCATTATTCACATTTTGCTTGTCGCGCTGATTTGTGGGTGACTGTATACACAACACACAGAGATCAGACGAATCAGTTTATTCTTGCTTTGGGATCCACATGGTGATTTAATGTACAGATACGTTAAAATTAGCTGCTGTCCTTTCTACAGAACGGGCAGCCTATAGATCCACACTGATCTGCTTTCAAAGTAGGCCATTCAACTTCATTGAATCTCCTTCTGACAGGAGTGGTTTATGCTCTGGGAGGAAACTTTCTCTCCTCTTTCCTAATACTCCTAGAGCTGTCTACTGCAGCTGACACGGAGGGCCAGATCTTCCTCTCCACCATGAAAGCAGTGGCTGTCTCAGTCTCTCTCTGTTTGCATTCTACCTGACAGGTCCCTCTTACCAGATAATATAAAAACTGGCCTGCATGCAGACTAACTACAGGAGTTCCACAAGGCATCATCCCGGGCCCTCCCTTCTTCTCCGTGCGGATTCTATCACTGTCATGCTAATGGCACTCTGCTACTTTTGGCATTCCCCATGTCTGACTCCCAGCACAAAAACCTGGATGAATTCTCAGTGTGGGTAGCACTGCCTAAAGCTCAGCCTGGTCAAGACTGAGCTGCGTGTAGTAAACTGCTGAGACATTACAATGTGATAAGCCATTCATTTGTCATTCTAAACTCTTAACAATATCATCTTTTCACCTTTTACTTACATTTCTATATATATATATATATATATATATAAAATTACTCCATGTCACTGTTTCTTTTCCAGTTAATGTAACAGAGAATGAATAAATCAATAAATAGTGTACATTGATAATATAGAATTAAATCAAATAGTCACCCTTTTTTCCTGTAAAGTGGTAAAGCTGCAGAGAAATTTGTTGGGTTAACTTTTTTACCGGGGAGATTTTAAACCATTAACCCTATTCTGTTGTGTGTGCGTGTGCATGTGTGTGTGTTTATAAGCATTAGCAATGACAGTTGTAACGTTACTGTGTGCTTAGAGTACACAGTGTGCCTCCATTAGTGTCTCATATTTTCTTTTCACAAACTAAATCTTTGATAAAGATGTCATGTATGGCAATAAAAACTGACTGTCAAACTCACCAACCATGCACAAAGAGCACCCCCCCAACTCTCACACACACAGATTGACTCAAAAATGCATGACCGTTCATTCTTCAAGGCTCAGGGTGAATAAAATGCAGTGCTTCTTCCTCAGGATACTGTGCTCTGCATGGCCTGCAGGGGTTAGGCCTTTTTCCTCCACCTCCAGGAACAACAGCACTCACACACTGGGAGCAGCCGAGGAAGGCAGCAACTGAGAGGAAAGCACAACAAGAGGAGAGAAATAGGCTCGTCTGGAAACCAAGGCACACTGGGAAATCTCTTTATTGTCAGCTTGCATTGACAAAAATAAAAAAATTCATAAAAGCTGTACAATAAAACAGAAGCAAGAAAGAGTATAATACCCATGTGCCATTATGTGTGTGTTTTGTTTTTTGTGGTTTGTGTCCTGCTGCAGAATCACTGAAGGACTGAGCAGTCGCCTCCCTGGAGGAACTGATAATGGACAAGAGGGGTGCAGAACCATTTTGAATAGAACTGCACTGTATTACAGCATTTAAATCTGAACTATGGGCCTTTCATTTACAACAGATCTTTTTTGTTGTTAAACTCTACAAAAGACAGAGGTTTACTCATCGTCCACTGTCCACTGAAGGCACATTTGATGCAGGTGTCACCCATGTGACACCTGCATATTTTTATTTTTTTTGCTCATTAATAACTATACATTTATTCAAAAATATATATACCTTTATAAAGCAATTGTTAGGAATTCAAGCTTATATTACTTGTCATTTGGCAGAAAATGAAAAGAAAATGGTCCACACAGAGTTACAGTCAGCATGTTTCATTCAAATTGTGTTTATTCCAGTCTTGGTAAAAGATACCTTTAGCATTTCATTGTGATGTGACAAACCCATCTGTGATATTTATTGGAGGCCTCATGTTTTGCTGTTTGGTCAGAAATATGTTGTTTTTTTTGGGTCAGATCTTCCAGAGAGCAGGTGGACCGACCATTCACTATGAGTGTCATCCACTGCCAATCAAATCATAGCCAAACCTTAAGGCTTGCCCTGCTTTAACATCTATTTGACTTTAAATGGGGTCATAATTTATAAAATTTACATCATGCTGATTTAAAAAAGATTTTAAACTACTGATTGAGACCATGAACCCCTCAAGAAAAGTGATGACAAAAACTGCCTGTGCAGCCTCACTGTAGGAGTTCCACAGGGCTCAATGCTGGGCCCTCTCTTTTTTTCACCTTCTTTCATCAATTATTACTATAAATAAAATATACTTATACATTGTGCTGCACTTATTTGCTTCTGCATATCCTACTCGTTAAGTGAGCTCTTCTTCATGCAGATTAACATTACAAAACATGCTTTTTCCCTTTCACATTTCTCAGTGTAATATATGCTTCATGAATTAGAATTTTAAATATCAAGTATAAGATGAACACAAGTCTGTCAGATACATATTGATCAGACCTGCTTGACTATTTTAAGACATAGTCAAGATGCTATTTGCTTTGTATTTCAAAGTCAAAAAAAATTGTCAGGTTGATATATTCAAAAGGGGAATAGAGAAAGAAATATTAAAAATACAAAGGCAGCTATGTTGAAGCAGTGAGATAGGAAATATGTTAATATGTTAATGAGAGACATATATGAGGGATATATATATATATATATATATATATATATATATATATATATATATATATATATATATAGAGAGAGAGAGAGAGAGAGAGAACAAACAGATATCCTCTAATTAATTGCAAAATTATTAATTACCATAACCTCCAAACATTTACATGACGATATTTTTTCCTGACTAATCTCCTCCTCGCTCTCTTGTCGTAATGGGGCACATATTTAAATACACGCTTTGAATGATTAAAGTCACTGTGAGCTTTTCGAAACATGGCAGATCCACTTCATGTCAAAGTTCAAACATAGGGCTGCAAGTCAATTAAGTTACATTTAACACAGAGGTGACGTTTACAGTGTTCATTTATTCATCTGTTGTGTCACTCACAGCCTTGGCTCTCTTGCCTTCACTGTGGCTGCCCTTAGAATGTGACTCATACACAGTCTGGAAAGTTCCACACTCTCCAGAACTTACAGTCAGTGTTATCACAGTCTCTGGCTGTAGGTGCAGATGGAAATTTTTAGTTTCCCTGATAGCATGGCACACCTTGGACAGAAACATTGTAGATCCTAATTTGTAGCTTTCAGCAACACAAGTTACAGGCAGCTTCTCTTGTAAACTTATCAGGCTGATGTTTGTCCATCCATGCTGAATGTATGGCGAAGTAGCTTGTCAGAACAGGGAGCACACAAGCAGAAGTAACTCAGGAAATTCAACTGTGATGTTGGCTGATCCACACTGGGGAATGTACCTGTCAGTTTGTCAGTGAAGACTTTAGTAAAAATGTGATTTCTTCCTCATGGATCACAAGCTCCAGTACATTCAAAGTCACTCAAAGCTGCAGTGTGTAAATTGCAATTGCGTTAATTGTGTTAATTTTATTTTCATGAACAGAAAAAAATGGAACACTGTTTATATGCTGTGTCCTGAATCTGAATAAGAACCTTAGAAGTATTACTTAGAAGGCTCTACTAAGTAATACTACCACATCTGACTGAGGGAGTGTTTGGGTGTATACAGGGCAGGAGTAGCATTGGGCGAGTGGGGACACAAATAATTCATCTGGTCCATTTTGTTGTTGTTTTTCTTGAGCAGTAGAATTCACTTGTCACAAAACTTGCCAGTCACATTCCAACCTTTTTGTAGCCTGACAAAACAGAAATCGTTTCCTGTGTGCAGCATCAGAATGTCACTGGGCGACATTAGATCTGAACTCAATGTAATGGACATTTGTTTATATTTAAAAGTTACACGCAACTGTTTTCTTCCCTGTTCTGAAGCTCAGTTTGAATTTCATCACATCTTCATGTCAGCATGCCTAAATGCATTGAGTTCCTTGTGATTAGTGGGTTAGATATTTGCCTTAAAGAGACGTCAACTCACCTGCTACATTTTGAACATGCATCAATACATTCTCCTTCAGTTTTACTCCCACTGTATCATAAAATCCGATACATTTCTAGAGTAAAACATTACCGATGGAGCTGTAATTTTTTTTTTGAGTTAAAATCAACCTTGTTTGATGTATGCAGGGGAGTGTCTCTGTGTGTGCTCAATATGGTGATGTAATCAAAGTGAACACAGTGGACGGGCTGTGCATAATGCCATTGCGCTCTGCTGCAGCTCGTCTCTGCACATTCATCAACATACAATATGTTCTGTGCTGCCTTCAGATCAGCGATGGGGATTTAATCAAGTGAAGAAGAAGCTTTTCTAACTGCAGATAATGTTATTGGCAAATGATGCTTTTACTAACATTCCTCATGTTTCAGCACATACACTGGTTGACAAGGGTTTAATTTAAATCAATTATTTACATTTGAATTATTATTCTGGTGTCAATGTGTATTCACAATAAGGTTGCTCTGCATTTTTCTGTATTTGTATCAGACCACCATAGAGTTTGGCAATTGTGTGACAGTAACAGAAGTGCAATTTCAAATTCCATCAAAAAATCAAAACATTTTGGCTTCTCCCACCTGTGCACCAGTGCCACCAAAACAGAGCCTCAGGCCAGGGTCAGTGTTCGAGCATAGCTTGGTCCTTGTCTCTGACATTGCCTGCTTGACATTGTTGTTTTTTTCAGTTAAAAACAGCTGCTCCTGCTTGAAATATAATGGTGAGGCAGAGGCAGCACCAAAGCGGTAAAATAAAAGGCTAAGTACCTGCATTCAATTCTGTTCTTACTGTGTGTTCACACAGAACACAGTGTGATTTGTCAAGTCGTGTTTAATGATCTGCAGCATAATTTTTTTTTGTGCAATTCATATTCCAGAAGTCTGCACATTTCTGCTGGGAGAGTATAGAGGAGCAGCAGCTATTTCTTTTCAACATCAACCATGGCTGAGGTTCCTCAGATTGTAAGTAGAAGTAGGAGAATAGGAGGTATTGTAGAGCTTTGAGTGACCATAAACCACAACTTTATTTTTGTCCTCCATTCCTAAAACACTGTCAAATAATGCCAGGATGTAAGTGTTGTCAATTCTGACTGATCCTCGAGACACTTTTGATATTTGCGTCCAACTCAAGTCAGTTTCTTTTTTTTTTCTAAGGCCTCGTTTCTGCAGCCGATTTTTTTAAGCATAATATCTAATTTCTGTCATCCATTTAGTTTATTTTATTTTGTGTGCTTGTTTTATCTGGGGTGTGGCCTGTATCTACAGAAATCCATGTGGAAGATTTGGCTAGACAGTGTCAATATGGATACACACAATGTGAACAATTGGCCAGAAAGATTAGATTCTGATTAGAACTGCTTAAAAATCAGCTCATTCCCCTCACCTGTTGTTCCACACCCCTTCTCCTCACCTGCAGCTCATTAGTTCCCCTGTATATATACCAGCGCACTATCACCTAATGTCTGTCAGTGTGTCATGTCTTTGTGCCAAACGCTCCCATGTTCTTACTTTGATAGTTCACCTGGACTGACCTGTTTTGTGTTCTGGGTTCTAGTCTGGTGTTTACTGGATTTGTTTGCCTTATTTGGGTCGTCTTTTTGACAGTTTTTTAGATCCTTTGAACTTATTTCTGCCTCTGCTGTGCCTTTGAGTGCACTACACACCTGGTTACAGAATATACATTATATGATGCCAAGACATTCACTGTTAATAGAAAGCATTCTTCAAAACTACAGTGTAATAAGAGACTATAAGGAAGAAAGAAATAGGAGTAGAAAGTGCTAAAGACAAGTTTAGCTTAGTCAATTAGTTTTTGGGGTTAAGAGATTTTTGAGAGACGTTTTTACCAGAGATGAATCTTCAAGAGTTTCTGGATGAAAGAGAGAGACTCTACTGCTCTGGTAGCATTAAGCTCTGTTTCCACCAACTGAAACAACTGATTCCATATGGTACTTTACATATTTCCTTGTGTTTCCATAGTACCAAAATAACCCCAGCCCCAAATGTTTCATTTTGGTACTCTTGGGGTACCAGAGTTAATGGGTAGAGCTCGAGAGGGTGGAGCTAGACTGGCTCCACCCACGACAGTGTTTCTTCAGTGCCTGCAGTCTATTGTCATACACAGCTTGGTGTCTTGTTGAGACAAACAGCCACAAACCGAGCAGGAAAAAAGGAGATGCAGGATGTCCTCCACTGTTGCGTCACGTTCAATGTCATCGTTTGTTGTCGTCCCTACATACCTTGCTTATGCAGCCCTGAGGCACGGCCCACACCCCACCCACCGAGTAAATGTACTGTTCTCAGTTGAAACGCAAGCCTGACCGTGGGCTTTACTTTTCCAAACTGTAACGTACCATGATGGAAACATGGCTTTAGGGAGCTCGATACACCTTTGGGGATCCAGAAATGAGAACAACCTGGACAGACTTCCTCATGTGCAGGGAGGGCAGAATAAGATGAAGTTCGCTGGAGGAACACAGTGGTCGAGAAGGAGCACTGCGTGACATGTTACATAAATGTCAGAAACATTTATGAGTAACATTTAGACTTTACAATAACAAAACCCATTTGAGTTTCTTTCAGCTAGTTTTCTATGCATTTTCAGTTTTTTTCGCTTGATGTACAATAGATTGAAAAGTTGGCATGTTGATCTCTGCTTGTTAGGTAAATGCAAATGAGTGTAATGGACACTGATTCAACAAATGTAGCATGACATTTAGAAATCGCATGACTGACACGTCACTCCAGCTTCAGTTTTTTGCTTGCAGTGGAAAAAAGAGCAGAAACAGCAGGTTAGACTGATGAGGAAACTACAGCATTCCTTTACTTAGTGCAAGAAGCAATTGTTTCCACAATAAGAGATGGAAGCAGCAACGGTAAGCAACCATAACATATCATGAATACCACATCCTGTGTCAGTCATATATGATTACCTTTCGTATTCATATTGTACAAAAGCAATGGACGTAAACACACATGTGGGCATTTTCGATTTCCAAATTCTGTTAATTCCTGGAGTATATGTGATTGGAAAATGAGCAAATGACCAGATTTATAAAGGGAGAGACGTCCAACAGAAGCAGATTTTGGGAGACTGAGCAAAGGGAGGGTGTGAGAGGGAGATAACGGGGAGAAAAGAGGGGGAAAGACAGCAGGGAGTGTGTTTGAGTCACTTCTAATTTCCTGCAGAGCTGCTGATCATTCTCAAGCATTTGATATATTGTTAATGCATCTTTAATTAATGCAGTTCTACATTGGTTCAGTGCCACTCTACGGAATGTGGCTCTGCATCAGACCTTTTAACATGGTTTAATAATTATGCAAATAAAATGGGTTAACTCAATTTGTGTAAGCCCGTTCTCCACATCCCTGCTCATTAATAATAAGGAAGCTTAATGCACACATAAGGACACAGATTATCATCCAATCACAACCCATCTGCATAAGCAAAACAGCAGAGAGGGAGCACGGAGCTGTTAATCAGCAGGCTCTCCATGTGTCTCCACAGCCTCCATCTGAGGGCTCTTCAGGAAGTGGAAGAGAAAAGAGGAAATGGAGAATAGAATGGAGGATGGGGGGAGGGTTGCTCATAAGTGCTCTCTGAAAGATGGGGAAGTGGTGTGTGTGTGTGTGTGTGTGTGTGTGTGTGTGTGAGAGAGAGAGAGAGAGAGAGAGAGAGTGCTGAAATTCTCAGTCAGTTCCATTAAAGTTGTCAAGAGCGCAAGACTTGACATGACGCACATTTGTGTGAAATTGTGAAGTTGAGTGTGAAAAGAAGAGAGTGTTGGAGTGACAGAACCAAAAAGCATCTGTTATCACACACACAAACTGAAATTCATGGGCCTATTAAAAGAGAAAATTATATTTACACAATGTAAATGGGTATATATTAGTGTTGTCAAGACTATACACACTATAAAATATTTTGCAAAGTTTATTTCTCATTGTAAGGTTAATATAGCAAATTTGTGTCAGTGTCTTCTTTATATCTCCATTCTCTTCTCCAGTGTGTATCTTGTGTTGATTATCAGTGTGAGGAAGAAAGGTGAGTTAACTCATTTTGAACATGGGATATTCACTGGTGCCAGACAGGCTGGTCTTTAGTATTACAGAAAACGAAAAAATATCCAGTGAGCAGGAGTTTTCTGAGTGAAACTGCCAATTTTATACCAGAGGTCAGAGGGAAATGGCCATACTGGTTTTAAAGTTATAGAAAGAGCAATAACTGAAATAACCACAACAAGTAATAACTGAAATAACCACAACAAGCTAGAAAGAAGACCATCTCTGAACACAACATATTAAACCTTGAAACAGATGGACTACAACAACAGAAGACCACATCCGCTGCCAATGGATCCTTCTTGGTTTGGTCAAACCTGTCAGATCATCTTTTTGTGTACATACTGAAAATATTACATTTTAATGAAATTTAAAGTAGGGCAACTATCACAGCTTTCCTGTACCCTCATTCTTTTTATCCATCCTTTTCCTACTGCTTTGTCCAACACATGCGGGTGACAGGGGGAGCTGAAGTTTGGGTACTTCTTGGACAGGTTGCCAGTCCATCACAGGGCCATTTACAGAGTCCCGCATGCAGGGAGAATAGGCAAACTCCAAACAGAAAAGCCCTCAGTCAATCGGGATCTGATCTGCCAACTCTCCTGCTGTGAGGCAACAATATTTTTCAATAAACCTTCAGACCCTCCACTCTCATGGCGAGACTGTCTACACTTGTGCCTGTCCTCATTCCCCACCAATTTATACTTTTACCGAAATTTTTGTTTCAACTTTTACTTTCCCTCTGGGTCTAAATCTTACACTGAGGACACAGAAAAGACAAACTGAACACAACACTGTGTTCAAGACAAACAGTTTCTGTGTTGGGATTTGGTCTCAGAATGGTACAATCCTCCTCCTCCTCCTCCTCTTGACTTTTGAAATAAAAACTAGAGGCTGATGGTTTGAACATTCACTTCAGAGCACAATCACTGCAACGTCCTCTCTCTGGTGAGATCCTTGTTGAATGTGATCCACCACAGATGGCTCAGAGAGGAAGCCACGACATCCAAACGGGAAGAAGCGGGAAACATTTGCAGCAGGGACGGATGAGTGAAGGTAACTGTCTGGATGTGCTGGCTGTTGTTCCTGGCATCATCAAAGGCAGATACAGAGAGAAAAATGAATGCAAGTGTCTGTCATTGTTTATCAAGGTTTTGTAGACCATATGAGCAGAGCACCATTTGGAGAACATCTTCCAGGATCCTGATGTTGAAGGCTTCAGACAAACTACACCTGACAAAAGCCCAAAACTGTCAGACAAAAGTTTAGGAAGTTGGTTAAATAATGATACAAACGTATGAAGTGACATTAAACAACTGCAGTAGAAAGCAAGTATATATGTAAAAGAAAACTGTCATTTGGCACACAAAAAAAAAAACAGTCAACAAGAATAACAATATTGTCTGCATTGTTGTGTTTGAGCTAAACACAACTAAACCCTTTGAATACTATAATTTGATTGGCTTGCACTTGCACTGTCACTTGGAAAGCTGAAAATAGTTTTCAGTTTTTGTTGTTGCAGGACTGAGGCGAAGCAATAAGCACTAGGCCGTCCCATTCAAAGTGAAAGAGAAGGTGCCCATTTTCATGAGATTCTCTTTGTGGGAAACTGTGATATTGGGTGTGAAATAAGCATTTCCCAAAAAAACATCTGTTACCACACCAACTGAGCTTCTGTTGGGTTGATTTGTTTTTACAAAATCATACTTTGTTTGATTAACTTAAATTAACTTCCAATTATTATTTTTTTTATTACCATTATTGGTTGGAAAAAAGGTTTTATTTGTCATTTGAAATCGTCTTTTCTGTCCTGTGCTGCTGAAGTTCTGCAAGTTTTAACTTCCATTATAGATGTACGACCAGGTGAGATGTCATAGCAGGTGAGAGAACGCCATGTCCGCATCTCCCCAGCCACACGAGGACAGTCGGAGTGCAGAGGCGGACGCGTCTCACGACTAATACCAGCTCATATCAGATGACACTTTGGGGCCAATTAGGTGACAGACTTCATGATATTTCATCGTTAAAGTCTTGATTTAATTTTGTCCAGATATATATTGCAGCGACGCAGAGCAAACATTTATGTCACTGTCATGTTTATGTCACTTTTTTGTGAAAAGTGTTTAGTGAAAATTTAAAAGCTACAGAAAAAATTAAAAAAGAACATTCTATACAGCGTATATATATATATATATATATATATATATATATATATATAATGCTTTTTTAGGATCATTACGCAGAGTGATATACAATATGAGTTTCAAAATGAAAGAAAAGTGAAAACATCAGCGACTGCTTCCACATCCAGCTCACAAATGTCATCACTATCACAGACATTACGTATACAGGTCACTTATTTGCGTCTCGCTCATTTTATCAACAATGTCGAGTGAGTAAGAGACAGAACCAACGAAAGCAGTCGTGAAAACAACAGCGAGCCCACTGTGCCTCGTCTTCGTCGCCGGACAGATGGACCGTATTGTGTTGCAGATACATGGCTGCTGAGCTGTTACTCCCATCAACTGTGCTGATGTAAACAATATAAACCAGCGACAGAAGGTCTGGACTGATTACAGCAGCACAATAACATCACGCCAGAATCACCGGTCAGTTACTGTGAGCCTCTCAGCACAATTCTTTGAATTCTTTTGATTTCTTTTATTGCCATGCAATACTACAGTTGAACTAGTGTCTTCAGTCCCTCCCACCAGTTGAAGGACCAATGAACAGAAATATGAACTTCCTAGGGGAAAGATGAACTCAGGGATCGCTGAAACAGTGAAACTTTGTCAAATAACATCACACAATGCAGACACGACTCTTTCTAGGCTTCTACTTTTAGCAGTATTTTGTTTTCGTGTCTATGACGACATTGCCACGCTGCACATGTACCAATGCCAGCAAGGTTTTGGTGACGGACGTCACACACTGGGGCTCTTAGTTTCCTTTTTTTAAAAGTTGTTGCACCTCAGGTAGTTTCCAAAGGAATGTCTACGTCCTGCTGCTTACTCAAACAGCCAATAGTAGCGTTCCTCACAGTTCAGCTCATTATTAAAGCAAGAGATCAGAAATGGATCAGAAAATGATTTGCGACCACATACTGAAGTGACACAATCCTGATTTGAAAGTCGGAATCATTGTGTGGACACAAAAACCTGAGCAGTCCAAATCCAATTGCATGGTTGAAATAAACAGATCTAAGTCATATCATGGGAGAGAAAACAAGTGAGTCACTTCAGGCTGGTAATCTGAACGTAGGCGTCGTGATTGTTCAAAGTTTAATGACACGGGGCTGGTTTGTCAGAGGATGGAGGAAGTGCAGAAGTGCGGAAGACGCATTCTCTGTCTCTCGCAGGTCACTTTATTTACATGATGCTGAACGATTACTATGGAATTAAACCTTTAGTGTGCAACTTCTATTGCAAAAACTCTGAACCACCTCACTTTAATGAGGAGCACATGGGACAATCTAAAGATAAAGGAGCGTCTGCGGTGAGTAACTATGTGGAGGACACGTCTTGGAGGCTGTCTGCACGAGTCAGGACCATAATGATTAAGAGGAAACTTTTTGGGGGTGCTTTTTAGAGTTTTATGAGGCGAACCATACATGATTTACATGTATGGATCCAAATAAGGAGCAGAAACCTGGTCGTTTGAACAACAAGATAACAAGGATTTATTTACAAAATAGTCAAAACCAAGGAGAATCAAGCCAAACAAGGAATAACAAAAGGCAAGGGGACCGGCTGGCTGAGGCGAAGATCTCTCAATAAAACTGAAAAAAGAGAGAATGAGGGATTAAAATCAAAAACATCATGTAGTGTGTCACAGAGCTAAGAAGTGCTAGACGGTTTGCGCCACAAAGACTGTAAGACGCACTGACGCCTGCTGCAGGGGAAACCAGGGTTTTAAAGGCAAGTACCAAATCAGGAAATGAGGAGCAAGTGTGAGGAGGGAGACTCCGTCCAGCTGGCCGGTCAAGTCTCCTGAAACGAAAAGGCAGAAGGCAGGGTTGCACAGGAAATGGCACACATATCAAAATAAGAGGCAGGAAGCCGGACCCTGACAGTGAGCCTGCAGAGATTTCTGAACGGACGACTCCAGGTCCACATTACAAATGTTCGCTTCTGTCTGCTTCCGCCTTCCATCTGTCAGTTGTGACATAAAACTCTTTTTTCGGCGCAGGAATGTCTCCACGGACACTGGCAGACGGAGATACAGAGAGAGTCGTGTGGAGCTGAGAGGCCTAATCAGCATTGTATGAACTAATTAAGCAACTGTTTGAATGGAACAGGCATTAGTTTACATTTTAAAGTTACACACTACAGATTTGATGCTCATGAATGCAAAAATATTGTTGTCTTCCCCAGGTCAATTAAATTGAGATCCTCTTTTTGTTTTGAGCTGCTTATCTCGGGACAAATTGGAACAGCAACTTTGGCCTCTCAGAGATTTGCCCGCTGCTTTCATGTGAAGAAAAAGAAACTCTGCAGTTGTGCGTAGGATGTGATTATGAGGCGTAGCTCAGATGGCTTGTCTGCAGGACACAGAGAGGAAAAGTGTTTAATGAAGCTGCTGTGACTTTTCATTTGAAGGCAGCAATAGCTTCTCATCATGTCTCAGTTCCAGTCATCTACTGCATCGGCTAAGACCCACTGAATGCATGTGGCCATCAAAGCCGTGAAAGAGTGTCGCTGAGTCTAAAATAGATTGTTTTTTGTTTTTTTTTTGTCTGTGACAGAAAGGAGTTGCTCTAATTTGACGCCACGCTAGTAAAATGCAAGCAAGGCGACACACCTACAGTATCTAATTCTCCTTTTAGTCAAAGACGACATCTTTCCACAGAATGTGATTATTTCTGTGCCCTCTTTCTTCAGTATGTAAATAGAAACACGTACAGTGCACACAAGCTGCGGGAAGATCTGCCAATGAAGCAAAGCAGATCAGTTGTCTTTGTTTTCTGAGCTCATGCATAAGCCCTCAATCTGATTCTGATGGTATGAAAACAAGATCTGAGGTTTGTATAACGGGATGAGATGATCTATTTATGCCTAAAAACCAGAACACCACACGTGACACTCTAGTTAGCGCTGCGCTCTTTCTTTGTCTTTCACACACTGCTGCTAAATGAGTACTGTAATTCCTGTCATTTCAACAGATGAAACGGGGCCAAAGTACGTTCACAAGACAGAAGAGGTGGCAGCTTGCAACTCATCTCTGTTCAATGCAAAACTAAATAAAACACATCAATCCCTAAATCATCATTTAAACATCCAATACAAACACCAGGCTGCTGCTTCAAAAGTACAAATTTCAATTTTACCAACAAATGTCACGTTATGAGTTCCCTTATGAGGCTCATGTATATTCAGATGTGCTGTCCAATTAAATCATACAGCGATTACATCTTGCAAACACAAACGAGATGTTAAAGTCTTCACCTAAATGACCCTTTCAGTTTTTCAGTGAACATTTTCAATCCTGATGATTTGTATGTAGTGATAACTTTGTTTTGGTTCTTTGGACTTTAAATTTTGTCTTTACATTTCAGTCTGTTCCTATTTTGCTTTGTAGTTTCTTCCCCTCTCTGTCATATTTTGTGGACTTCTTTAGCCACTGAGATGTATTTTATTTTAAATATGAGCAGGAAAGATGTACAAAATAGCATTTATATAAAACACACACACACAGGTTTGCATAGCTATTCTTCTTCCGGCTCTGCACAGACTTCCATTCAGTTGGACACCCTAAACAAAGTGTTGCGCCTAACTTTAACCATAACCAGTTTATGAATTACCCTAACCTTAGCCTAACCCCCATAGAAATCTTATCCCTAAACTTCAATAGAACCAGGTTTTGGTCTTTTGGACAATTTTCTTCTTCAAAAACATCATAATTTCTCCACATTTTAGTCATTTTACCAATTCAGCCAGGGACATTGGAGCTATTTGAACTTCCCTCTCATTTTCAGTTAAGAAAAAAAAAAAAGATTAACGTTGGCTGATCTCAGCTTTTAAAATCACAAGTCTAAATGTACAGTTGTACATTGATGATAATAGATGATACAATGATTTTAAATCTATTGAAAAATACATTGCCTTAGGGCATTTAGCTTGAGGACACTGAGGAGAAATACATTTGGTTTGTTTTGGTGAAATTCTGCAAAGACAGAAACAAATCTCTCAAGTCCAGCATGCTTTAACTTGAGGGGCAACCAATGCAAACTGCTTTTAGACACCCCACACATTGGAAGACACACTGCTCTCTGTGTGTGTGCGTGTATGTGTGTACCTGGTTTTCCTCATGTTGTGGGGACCTAGATCTGTTTACACAATCCCATTATGGGGACTTGTCTTCCTTATGGGGACAAAAATCAAGCCCCCATCATGTAAATGACAACATTTCAAGGTAAAGACATATTTTAAAGTTGGGTTAAGGTTAGGGCACTAGTAATTAAGAAATAAATCCGTCAGTCAATGCAATGTCCTCAGTCATGAAAGCCACTGTGTGTGTGTGTGTGTGTGTGTTTGGTCCTGTCTTTCTATGCTTGTGTGTGACCAACCCTTGGAATAACACCTTTCTTGTGTGGACATTTTCAATTGTGTGTGTGTGTGCGTGTGCAGGGGGCCTGTGAGGCCAGTAGCTCCCCCTCTTTGTGTACCCCTCTGAATTCTTCATACCTCGCCACACTCCCCAGTGCTACTGTTAAATAATAGATACCAGCTCTTGCAGTGTATCTTCCATGTCTTTGTATGGCATTTACTTTTTTATGCTAAGCAGTATGTTAGAAGCAAACCATCACTGGGTGAGCACAAAAACAGACGTGTCGCAGAACACTTGTGTTGCTGGATTATGCACCATGTCTTTGACAGTTCTAACTATGTATGGCATCAGTTCTTTTGAAGAATTTGTTTTTATTTATGAAATATTTCTCAATTGAAGGGAGAAATTCCTGAGCAGCTGAACTTATTTAAAAGCAAATTCTCTGGTCCATTTAACTCAGGAGATCTCAGGAGATCTTGTTACAATTTAGTGGAATCAAAATATGAAATAGGTTTTCCTCATCTTGCTTTTCCTCTATGAAGTGCTTTAAAAGGTGCCATAAAAATCTCCTTACTGCTTTTTAGATCCCCACCCCCACCTCCTTCCTGTGTCATCGTTGGACTAAATTATTGTTGCTTGTAATTTAATTGACTATTTTTGTTATCAGTCTAGCTGTACAATAAAGTTCAAAGGCTTCAAGTAAGTCCAGTGAACTTTCTGCCTCTCCCTGCACTGTTTATATATTCATACATACTTTGTCTTTATCATTTCTGTGTATATTGTTGTGAAAACTAAATAAAATGTCTGTGGGCCACGTGAGACTGAGTCAGCTGATGCGATGGTTGAACAGCTTGCTGCCATCACCAACAGGTCAGTGCATTTACCTTATTTAAACCAACTGTTTCAATCATTAATGACTTAACTTGCTGTTGTGTGCAACACGACATTGCAGCGCCTACCTATTTGTTCCCAGTTGTTACAGGAAATCTTTGTCTACAAAATGTGCCAATACTGTTTCAAGGTTTAATTTACACTGATAAATTACAGAGACAGAGAACCAAAAAACAAGCTCTTAGATAATCTATACAAGCTTCTCCCCACCACGATGCCAGTACACCTTGTTTTTGTACCATCCAAACTCGAATACCAAAGACCTTAACCTGGGAACCAGATATAATGATGATTTGGTCTGTGATCTGTTGAACATTATGTGTAATCAAAACTAAGTGCACCTGGGATCAGAGGTCAGACTCCCCTGGAGAGTGCAGATCATTGCTAATTAGCAACAGAACCTGCCAGGGCCACTGACATATATTCATGTTTTCCAAAACCGCAAAAAAGCTGACTGAAAAGCGAGTGGTATTTCTCAGTCGTCAAAAGACAATGAAAGAAATTTAATTCTGAAATCAGTTGATTTTAACCAGCAAAAGACTGAATTTTATTTTGAAGGATCGTTGTTTTCACTATGTAACAGCCAGGAAGAGTGGAAAAGACTACTAATGTTGCATTAAAGGTGCACACAGTGGTACAGTGGCAGCATAATTCAGCTGCGGTATGGTCACAATCCAACAGGGGGTAAACTTGTGCACTTGGAATCACCACCTTACTCCTCTGAACAGTGAATTTCTTTGTAGCGTGGAGCATCTGAAGCCTTTCTTGGGGGCTTTATTTTGTTTTTGTTTTTTCCCATAGGCTCCCACACCTGTTGCTGTAGCTTTTCTAAGTTCCACCTGTTGCTTTTTTTCTTCACCTCTGGCATCACTGGTGGTTGATGTAAAATGCAACGCTGCTGGTGAGCCAGAGTGGAAATGTTGCCATAGAAACCAAATTCAAAACATGTACTTTGATAAACCTGGTGGTAATATGTTTAAACGTCACTGTGTGAATTTGTTTGGCAACAGCTAGAATATATACTCTATAGTTCTCTGTGGAAATCCCATACTGTACAATTTAAAATCACATAATTCTTTCAAAGGCTGGGTAAATATTTATAGTCTGGGTTTATATTCCACATAACGACTGGCTATTCTGTCAGTTTGCTGTGAGAATAAAGAGGAAAAAATATTTAAAAACCCATTCAGTTCAGTGTGTGTGTGACAGGTGGTGTTATCGTGCCATGGCATTCAATAAGATCATTTGTATTGTCCACACGCAAGACATGCCTTTCATCCTCCATGATCCCACAGAGCATCTTAGACAGACTCTGTCATAATATACGGAGAGCAGCATTGACTGTGGCTCCTCTGCTGCATATTTCATTTATCATTTCTCTGCCATTTACTGTGAAGAACACTAGTTCCAAACAAACAGCTGCATTTACAAAAAAACTATTCCCAATATACCCAACGTTGCATGATTTCAGCCTTCTTGCACACTATTGTCACCAGCATCAATCTAACAGTGGTTAGCCCAAAAAAACTCACTCATTTTTGCAGCAGTTTTACAGCTAGAAAACTAAAGCCACCAGAAAAACATTTTCTTTTTGCTGATTATCTAGAACTAATGGCTACAAATCGCTGGAAATGGGTGAACACCAATTCTACATGTCATCGACAGCGAGAATGGTGATCATTTTGATCGTCTTATTGTCCATTTTCAACAGCTAAATTGCTATTAACAGTTGTGCAGATGCATCTGCCGCCCGGCCATAATTGGCCAATTCTAAAACATAATACTCCAAATGTGCAACACATATTCTATTTTCAAGGTAGAAATAAATAGCTAATGATACAACCTAGGTAAGAGCTGCTGCTGCTGCTGCTGCTGCTGCTGCTGCCTTTCACTTTGTTTTTCCCCTATCAAAACACTTTTACTTGCTTTTTCCGCCTTTTGTCTTAAAACAAGTCCAAACAGCGGACGTGGTTACTGCAGCATGGGTTACATGTGCTGCTGTCATGCACCTCTCACTTTACATCTCGTGCTTATCGAAGCATTTATTCGATATTTAGGCATTAAAGATCATGTCACATTTTTTCCTTTTGTCTTTTTCCGATATCTAGTCCACTGATTTTGACAGGCATGAGACTAATAACACAACAGCTGTCATTTATATTGTAAAGCAACCGTGGAAGAGCACACGCCAGTATAAACTGGACTCCTTTTATGGCATCTGTGATCCATCGGTTGATCGGTTGTCGCATCACACTGGTGAGAGGGAAAAAAAAAAAGGTGCACAGCATCTCATACAGGAGAAAACTGTGACCTCAAAATCCACATATTTCATTAGAGGGAAATAACCAGTTCTGAAAGGTAGAATAAAATAAAACTTTTAACTGCCCTGCATCCTATTTGAGTTCTCCATTAAAGTAATCGATTATTTAATATACCACTGTGGAGGGATGCTCCATCTGACAGGTTATTGTGCTGACGACAAATGAATTTAATCTTCATCTAATGTTTTTTTTCGTTTCCTCTGTCCTTTCCTGTTTTGATTAACAGCTAACACCTCCTTTTATCTGGCTTTATTTTTTCCCCTGCAGGGTTTAATTTGTGGAACTGTTCGCTCAGCGATATGCAGGAGCAGAAGGCAGACTGAGCAAAATTACTAATTTGCTTGTATTTTGTTGTGACACTCGTTTTAAAGGATCTAAAGCAAAGCTTAAAGTAAGGAGTGCTCATCTATACTTTTCCTACTTCACTTTTTGTTTATTTACTCAAACAAAATTTGTAGAATATGGCATAATGGTAATTTTAAAGCTAAAACAACACAACAGAATTAAAGAAAAATCATAGAAAAATAAAGAAAAATGAAAGAAAAAGGATGGTTGAGGCTATTGTGAGCATTGGGCTGTGATTGAGATCTTCAAACTGTGGAGGGCAGCATTACACCTTTCAGTGTGTAGCCTGTTGAAAATTAGGAGAAGAAGAAAAAGAAGAGTGCAGCTCCATCACCCAGGTGTTTGTTGCTTTTATTCATGGTTATAGCATATAACAAGTTATTATTACATCCAGGAGGAAGCAAATATTCGCCCCGTGAACACACAATCACAGACAATTATAGTTAAAAACATATTCTCACATTTTATGTTCCCTCTAGACAAAAAAACAGAATCCTCCCTCAGCCTTGCTTTGTTTACAGGAAACGCAGCAGGCTTCCTCCCAGCCTCTATTTTTTTTTCTTTCTATCTTTTTTTAGGGCTAATCAGTCACAGTTGACAATCTTTAAAGCCAATCCTTGCACCACCTACTGGCAACAGGAACTTCAAAAACAAATATGGTTTCATTTACGGGAGGTTCTCACGGCATGATTTGATATACTCAGACAGAACAAAAGATTGGCCGTTTTTTATTTTACAGCATATTTTCAATAATATGAGTTTAACTAAAAATCGGAATTCGGTTTCCCCCCTTTTTTTTTCTATCCTTCAGTAAAAGAACTTGAAATTACCATAACAACTGATGTGACCGAATCCAACTCAAACCTAACAATCATTACCCAAACTGTCAAATGGGTTCTTGTTCTCAAACTTTTTTACATTTAGCAGGAAAATGTTTTTCCGAGAACTAACTAAATTTCAGTCTGCTTGAACTGATGCATGAAGATACAAAGCAACAGTATTGCGTTCTGTGCAGATGTGTGATTTGTGATATGGGCCCGTTGGCTTGTTTATACACCAACTTAAATTTGTTTAGTTTTATTAATAGAGATATGAAAGACAATATTGTTTTTCATTTAGCCAACTACACAAGGCTCTGTAAGATATACAGCCTTATCTTCCCTCCAGCTGGATGAAATTAACTTAAACAAGGACTGTAGATGAAATTAATTTTCTTTACTTAACATTCACAGGATGTGCTCATCACCATCAGACCAGATATAGGTCTGTAGCAAAAAGGTTTTCTGAATGACTAAACTCGGTGCAAACAAAAGTACCTCACTGCTGAGAATGAGGTTATAAGGGAAGGCATCTCTGATAATTGTCATATACACATGTAATGGAGATTAGAGTGAAATATGTCACCGGGGGGCAGAGTTGAGGACTCATCATGTCCCTCAGACTCTCTTTTCATTTTCCACACAACTGCCGTCGCTGTTAATGTTACAGTAACAGCAGTAAAAGCCTTTGAATGCCTCTAAAAGTGTTTGCCATTACCACAGTTTGTGCAAGTGATCGCATCAAGGATAAGTAGCTGTACAACAGTATCATTGTAAAATGAAATCAGTGCTGTCAGGAAAAAGCTGTGACAGGAGACTGTTCACATTTGTGGCACTGATACAAGAACAGTAAGGCCTATAGACAGACAGGCATGCAGTAAATATTATAGAGCATCTTTGCACTGCTCTCATTCCACATGCTTCCACTGATGTTAAGATGCTGCAAAACTTGGTGTGGCTGACTGTTGGTGTGTATCTATGATAGTACTTCTTTACTTTCTGAATTCCTCATTGTTTCTCTGCAGCATTTGCAATATATGTATGTGTTGTAGTGATGGGTGACGGGTGGGTGTGGGTCCTTGTTCTGTGTTTTTTTTTCTCCGAAGGACTTAAAGTTGCACTGTTTCATATGAAAGTTGCTTTATAAATAAAGTCTGATTGTTTGATCAATTCTTCCTCTTTTGTACAATGACGATGAAGATCCTTCCCTTTCCTTTAACTTAATGGAGTTGGACTTTGCACATGCACCAAAATTTAGAAGGAAGTAGAAGATGATGTATAAAATTGCAGTACGGTTGCTGTAAAAGAACAAACAGCAACAACAACATGGCACTGGCTGCAGAGAAGACCCACTCATGATTAGCATGTACGGCAGGGTCGAAACATACAGAACCACAGCACGATCCATCTCACGTTTGATGTAAAAGGCCATCAGGAACCTGATTCATTGTTGTGTTTTGTGTTTTCTGAACAAAACACAGCAAATGTCATATACACAGCACTTTGGACACCATTGTTTGTTCACAGCTCCCCTCGAGTACCTCTGTGTAGTCAGTCATGTCTGTCGGTCAAGTCACAACATAAATTTATGGCTTTGAGGTCAGTTATTCTGCCACAGTGTAGTCTGACCTCGGCTAAATATCCATCTGTAGGTGGAGATGAAGATGGAGATGATTTCTATCCCCGTATTACAAACCACTCCTTATCAAACTTTTACCATCATAAGGTTTGACTCAAAAGACTCAGGGTCAAAAGGAGAAGGGGACAATGTT
This sequence comes from Brachirus orientalis, assembly GCA_016785285.1. Taxonomy (NCBI): domain Eukaryota; kingdom Metazoa; phylum Chordata; class Actinopteri; order Pleuronectiformes; family Soleidae; genus Brachirus; species Brachirus orientalis. The sequence continues at coordinate 550,578 of JAFBJR010000153.1, forward strand.
CAACAATCACAGCTGCCATGTATCGAACAAAAAAAAAAAATAATGCATAGAACAAATGCATAGAACAAAATACTTTGATGTCCAAATTTACTGGTCACCTAACCACCAGCAATAAACAACAAAAACCCAAACCACCACATTCACAAGATGCAGTAGCAATTCTATGATACTGTGCTTTAACTTCTGTGATCCAGAGACCAATTATGTTTGTCCAATTTTGTAAAAGTCAGCATGGAGGGAATAAGAAGATCAGACTGGGAAGAGAGGCATTCATGTAGGCAGCCTGTAGGACAATGAAAGGGAGAATGTCATCCTATCACTCTAGCAATAACAGGTGATGTTGCTGAGCTGGATAGGCCTGGCTCTCGGGTAGCTCGCCATCTTTCATTCGACATCACACATAAAAATGTAGCCAATTCAGCTTTAAGAAGTTTCATGCAACAAGGACACATGCGCTCAGGGGCACATCTGCAGCAGCTCCAGCTCGCCTCTGTGTTTGTGCCACGCATTTGATCTGATTTCTGCATTTGCTCTGCTACAGTGGCAACACTGCCTGGTTAGTCAGACTACTCTAACACCATCTGTAGTTAAAAAACAAGGTGGCATGAATGTGATGTGGCCATCATCTAAGTCCGCTGTACAAATCAGACAAGCTATCCAGAAACACTTATTGAGGGGGGTTTCAAGGGACTTTGGTGTAGGGCCCCCAAGGCAAAAGGGTCCAAACTACATCAGACCCTCTTTTTTACTTTTTAAGACTCTCCTAGAGCATAACCGTGGTTTAAATTTTGCCATGCTGAAATCAGAAAGCCTTTGGCAGCCAGCATATGCCAGGGTTTCCAATCTAGCTGTTGTTGTTGTTGTTGCTGTCTCTTGTACATAGAAGAATATGGTAACGTGCTTTTCTAGTCTTGATGATCACTCAAAGCTGCTTTTCACCACAGTTCACACATTCACACATTCACACAGCCATTGCCAGGGATGATTATGCGTTTATTGTCTTGTGTTTATTATTTTTCATATCACTTTTTGTTTTCCTTCTGTGCAGAAGGGAGGTGATTGGATGAAATGTCTGGCTGGAAACATCCGGACACGTGGTTCTCCTCTTAGAGAGATTGAAAGGAAGTTGAAGGACATTCTCTCTGTCTCTCCCCCAGGGATTGAGCCCACAGCCTCCGAGCCCCAGCCACCCATATTATTTCATAGTACTAGATCATGAGATCACAGTATTTAAAAGGGTTTTTATAATTTATCATTGCTGTGGACTAATATAAGCCATTCTTGGGACTCCTTGTGTCTTGGTTTGGGGCCCCAGGCAGTGGCCACCTCTGCCTACCCCTCTGTAAAGCCCCTGGATATAGTGTCCATTTTATAAAGAGCAGCCTGACAGGACTGAATCTATTAGCAAGTGCAGGCAAATATAGAAAATGTCTCTGTCCCAAGTGCTTGTTCTGTGTTTGCAGAGGCTGAAAAGGTTTTCCTCCAGTCCTCGGTCCCCTGAGGTTTGTGACAGTCTGTTGACTGGCTAGGACTGCTGTCCTCTGATCCACTGGCTAAACACGTTCACACATTCAATGTGTTGTGTTCACAGCTGCTCTGGTGTAGCCACACAGAAAATTGGCTCTGATCAGCCAGGCCTGAAAAGATACAGGAGTTGAGACGTGTCCAAAAGCTCAGGTCTCCTTCAGGCTGTCTGTCACCATCCGAGCCATGCTTTTATTGATTTGTGGTATTATCTTTTATGCTTCACCTGATGTTTGTAAGGCATGGTCAAGTGTAAAAAAAACACAAAAAAACTAAAACTCACAGATACATGCAGACATACACGTACACATACACAGGAGCACTAACACGACGAGTCTGTATCCTCCTTTTTCATGCTCCTGAAAGCATCCATCAGCCCACTAGATGAGGACACTGCCCTCATGTACTGCCATGTACAATGTCACTGACTTGACCTTTTTTAAATTTATGAACACTGATAAACATTTCTGTAAAAGTGCCAGAATTAGCCAATAGGCCATTTCTTATAAGCAGGTATGTAACAGAGTTGCCAGCCTGTTAAATGACACATAATTCATTTGGTTACATTAACCAAACGTGGAAAAATGTCACAAACCTAACCCAGACATTTGATTTATCTGGACTTCATCTGGATGTTCAGTTTCCTGATTTGGTTAAAATTTTATTTTTGTCTGCATTACTGGTGATGTGTTTTTGTCCTTGTGGATTTCCTATTTTATTTTGATACATCCTGTTTTATTTTGATACTCACCTCTTGTCTTGTCATGTCACTTTATCACTGTCTTTGTCTGCTTTACCGCCTTTTCGATTACCTGCACCGCCTAATTAGTTCACCCGTGTCTAATGAACTAATACTCTCAGCCTTTGCCTTTTGTTTTTAGTTGTGTTGTCTGTTTTGCTACCAGTGTTTCTTTTACCTGTTTTGGTCCTTGTGTCCTTCCCCACCCTGGTTTTGATCCCTGAAAGTTTTTTATTTTTACTTTACCCCTGTGCCCTTTTGCTTTGCTCTTGTTGTATGTTTGCTTTATTCTACCTTTGTTTCATTAATTAAGCAGATTTTTACCTGCATGTGGGTCCTATATCACAATTTTGACAAACGTTGAACATTTAGGCTCACCCAACAAGACAACCAACCGCCAGTCAATTAAAACAGTAATTATAAATATACAAAACAGCAGCACAAGAGAAAACACATTTCTCATTTTGACACTTTTTGGCATCAAAAGCACTGTCACAAAACGTGCGCTCTACATACACAGAGACATGTTGAAAAACCAAATGTGCCCACCAGCCCACCCACTCACATGTTCCACGGGCTGCTGTGTTAGCCTTGTGTGGGCTGCGCAGCCTGAAGCTGTTGTGAGCGTCTTCAGGCTGCATCCTCAACAGTGGTAACCCCAAACCACCAACTTCAAAACACATAAATACTGGAGGCTTCGCAGCAATGTCCATGTCACCCAAGATTTCTATGGGATTTCTGCATGAGTCATTTTTGTTTTTGTACAAGGTAGTTGGCAATGTGTTGTTCTTAATTTTAATTTACCTTAATGTAATTTCATGATAATGATGTAATTTAATTAAACAGATGATGAGGTGGGTCGCGATAGGCAGACAGATACTTCTCATGGGCTGGAAATCAAGGGAATCCCTTCAATTCAAGATTAGGTGACAGGAATGGTGACAGTAGCATTTGAGAAAATCTCATCACTTCATAGCCTGGATTTATGGTATATATTTGAAAGTGGGGCAAGTATTTAACCTGGTTAAAGAATATGTTAAAGGGTTGCAAGACAACCTATAACATTTCAGCTAGATCTACATCTACTGTAGATATGGACAACATCCAACTTTTTTTTTTAGTTCTATTCCTTTTAGGTGCGTATGTACAAAGGGGTTTGCCTACTGTATATACAGGATTCCCACACCTTGATTGACATCAAATTAAAGGGTTTTTTTAAAGACTTTGAAGGACCAGTTCCCTCAAATTCAAGGACTGAATGTGCTGACATAGCCTTAGATGGGAGGGCAACTTGAAAGAGCCACTTCTCCCATGGCATCCACTTGCAGCACACTCTGCATCTGGACATGTGATTGTCCTTTGGATCTTGGTCAAGTCAGTCTTAAGGAAGACAAGAGATTTTTATAATTTTTATTTCCTAGGCATCATGTCATTCGCTCTCTCTCTTGCTTAACATTACTCACTCATTGTTATGCATGGAATCTCAAGTCAATGGCAGAGAAAGACAGTGGACAGTGTCCAAACACTCCATGTTTGTTCCGCGTAGGCTTAGTCTACATACATCAAGCAATGCAGGGCGTGAAACAGTAGGTGGTGTCGTAACAAACAAGGGAGACTGACTTTTGTTTTGTTTTTTCAAATTGACACACTTTCAAGGATTTCTATGGGAACCCTGACACACACACACACACAACACAACTTAACCACTAATGTTGCAAATGTACACAACACAAAACACATATGCAAAGATATGGCAACACACACACACAGAACACAACCAAATGTGCTACAAATACACAAATTGCACGTGTGCGGTCGATGTTTTCTTTATGTGTTTGATTAGGTTGCGGTATGTTGAGCTTCTGGGCTTAAGTCATATCCATCCGCCAGAAGTAGCATGAGCAGCTTGTTAGCAGAGCAGCTCCATGCCGCGCACAGGAGGTGTGCTGACAGCATAGAGAGATGTAGGTCCCCTGCGTGGTGGAAGTTCTTAGTGTCTAACACACAATCTCAGTAGATACACATGTGTAAGAGGCAGGAAATTAGATTTAGAGCAATAAAATATGGTTTGGGCCACTGTTATGGGTGTAGTATGGAGTATAATGCATGTCCAAATGTGGCCTGTGTATCATTCTTAATTAAAAAAATAAAAATAAATAAGACTTAAAAGTGCAAGTGTGGCTGAACCACTACACTTAGTAGTCAACACTCACCACTGTCACATAAACCCAGATGCTCTGTGTCTTCCATTCACTGCAGAAGATCTTTGACAGGAAAACAAATCTTGGCATCTGGCAAAATGAAAACATAATTACACACTACACCTACATTAATAAGGTCTTGTGCAATCAGTCATATTAAATCTAATTTATACACCAACATAATCAGCACTAAGAGTGGGCAGCCCCCAGTCCACCTGACCCAGTCTTGTTGAACACATTACTTTATAATTGGATTGGAAAAACAGCCTGCATCATCAGCATTGGCATAAACAGAAAACATAAATATAGCATTTGTTTTTCAATGTGTACTGGATCTGCATTTTCCTCTGTGTGGCTATGGTTAAAGTTAAAAAAAAAAAAAAAAAAGCTTTGCAGCCCAAAACTGCACAAATCACAAAAGTAATTATTGTCAAATTTTCAGAAGGTGTAATTGTTCATGTTGTCACAGTCGTTTTGTTGCTGTTTAATATTACTAAAATCTGTCAGGGTCTTTGGTTGACAGTCCTGTTTCTTATCAAGGAAATAGTGCAGAGAATAACAGGGATTATTTCACATGGCAAATGTAGAACATAAAGTAAAACATAATGGGTCTAGATAGTAAAAACTACTGCAGATGTGCACACATAAGTTTGCAAAATCATTTAACCCAGAATTCAGTGCAGACTATTTCCACTGCAGACTTTAAAAAAAGCATGTTAGTGGACTTTTTTTTTTTTTTTGGCAAGTGGAAAACGGCGTATAGATCACTCTCTACCTCTTCCTCACATTTGTTACAGGATTCATCAAAAAGAAATCAACAATGAGTATTTAGGTACATTCAGATTACCAGCTACATGGATCAAATCTGATTCATTACGTATCAAATATGATATTTCGCATTCATAACAACCTACAAGCATTTTGCATCGCAAGCAGCACATCTGCGTACTAGGAGTGAGACAAAATATTATTTTTGTGCAGGATTGTCATCCTTCCTCATCCAATATGATAATCTGTACTCCAGTGCAAATATCAGTATTTTGATCAAACATTTAAGGCACTATAAAGTAATCAGTCCCTGCCAGTTTCACTCACTGGGTATTGCTACTGCATGTCTGCTCCCACTGTTTAAATGACTGAGGGAAACTTGGGCAGAAGTAGAAGTAGTAGGCTGAAGTAGAGGATGTTTACAGCGGGATAATGGCAGAGAGAGCTACATTAAGAGATCCACGTTCAATACATAGACTTTATGCACTTTGTTCTCTAAATTGAGAATACATAGAGAGCTCCTGCACTTTTAACTTTTCACGGACGTTTTGCTTTCTTCAGTTAGACAGATATCGTGATGTATCGCTCTATGATTGTCATGCAATATATTGATTATCACAGAATAGTCGTATGTTGATTATTATTGGTATCATGGACCATGTTTCGCATATCGTATAATATTGTTAGGTACCCTGTGATTCCCGCCCCATACTGCACACAAATACTTTCTTTGCATGCATAGAAAAACAGAAAATATTGTATCTGTGAGACCACTTGGTTCTGAAGGTAGAGCTATAAGGAAAGAGGAACCTTTATTGATTTCCCCTGAGGGAAAGTCACAACAGAAGCTATTGCAGTGAATTTGTGGGAGAGATTTACTTCTACAGGATGGTACTCCAATTTGTGTTTAATTTTTCTGAGACAAAGCTCAGCACATGTATAATGGCAAAAGTCACATGGAGTCTATGAAACAAATCTGATTTTATTGGATGGTGCTGAATCATAACAACACAGCTAACATGTGCAACACGCTCCACTTGTCCTCCTTGACCATGTGCATGTATGGTATAATGTCAGTGTACATCTCTAAGTTGAAACAAGCCTCCCGGACAAAGGGCTTGCTGCCCTGTACGATTTGCATCTGAAAGCCTTAGCGTGCCTGTGGAGGTAAGCACCTTCAACGAGCATCTCCTCAACTCAGATTCTCTCCTTCAGAATAATTACAGCATTGGTTGGAGGAGGTGTACCAGTTGGACTGACCACATGGATTTTTTTTTTCCTTTTTTTGCTTTTCCAACCAGTTTAACTTCACCCTGTCGAGCTGGCATCAAAAATTATCAAACCTGACAGCTTTTCTTTCCAGTTGTACCTGGAGGAAGCCCCCGGAGATCCAGAGAAGTCATAACACAATATAGTAGAAACTCTGAAGGAGTCACCTCACAGATATCAGAGCAACCCCCAACACACTTATGCACACACACAAACAACTGCCTGTGAGGGTTCACCATATTCAACCCTGAAATCTACTTTCCAGATGCCCCCCGCACCCCTGCCCTTTTGGAGTTTACTGACCAGATGAAAATGCTGGTTGCTGCTGACCCTATCTTGCCCTACTCCCATTATCACTATCATAATTACCACATGACACCACCCGACCCCCACTCCCCCACCCAAATTCACTGGTTGAAAATGCCATGCTGGTCATAACAGAAAACTGACAGACCCCTGTTCCAGCAACCTCTGAACTTCTACCGGTCTCCAACTACTACACATTTTTTTTCTTAACTGACAAAATTCAGAAAATCGTGTAAGCAGAACCATCAGGTTGGGTAAATGTTTTGTCACAGAATTTTATCCTATCAACCAAAAATATCTAAAAGACAGGTTATTACATTATACATTCCCTGAAAATCTTCTCTTCCAGTTGCCTTAATATTCTGCCAACATTCTTTTTTCAAAAATATCTCTAATTATGCAGATGACATACAAATTTACATAACCATATCACCAGGGGGGTACTGCAATCCCAGACATGCTCAAGTGCATTCAACAAATCAACAACTGGATGTGCCAGAACTGATCTTAAAAAGAAGGAATGAAAAATTACTAAAAAATCATAACATTAATTTCTTCAGTGAGTAATTTTCTAAGCCACAAATCCCTGTTAATTATTCAGACCTTCAAAACGCAGATAGACAACACTTTGGCTTAAACTTGTAATAATGGTGTTTGTGGATGATGTAATTGTGATAGGGGAATGATAGCATCTGCTTACACAATGATACCCTTCAAGTCTTGTGTAGTGATGGGAATCATAAGTCTTAAAAACAAACCATATAATTTTGCCCTTCATTTAGAATCACCTCTTGCTTTGACGACATGCCAAAATTTATACAAATTCTGTATAAACGGTGCATAAGCAAAGATGTACAATATGTTTATATGGGAAAAAGGAGAGATGGAGTTTAAGCATTCCTACTAAGACAGGGACATCAATGCTGTGTTTCCATCACGGTAGGCTTTGTAGGCGGGGTGTGGGCTGTGGAGTGGGTGGAGCCAATTTAGGTCCAGCCTGACTGTACCATTTTACACTTGCACCGCAAGGAAAGGATGCAGGTAATTACTGCACCCACAGACCTGGCCTGTGTGGGTTCCCTACTGGTTTGTAAAAGAAAGGATGGGTTAAATGCAGAGGTCAAATTCAACTGGTGTGTCTGCAAAAATGGCTAATTCTAATTAAGTGGAACTGCTATGGACAGAGAATTTGACTGTTGCCTGTTTAAGATATTCAAAAATATCAACTTATACTCAAGGGAAAAAATGAGAATTTAAAAACCTGTCTCAGTATATTGGAAGAAATCCGCTATTCACCTATAGTCAGTCATCATTACAGTACAGATGCAGCTGATTCAGAACACTGCTGCTTAAAATACTCACTAAGAAAGTGGCTCATATCATCCCAGTTCTTAAACATTTATCATGTTTGACAAACATTCCTCTAAGTCTGTTTGTCCAATACCATGCAAAGACTGGTAAGATTTTAATTAAAATCATTGTAAGATAAAATGTAACCTCTGAAGCACAAATGTTTTCATATTCACATAAATAAAAACATATCACATTTGAAACGTGGGACTGACACTGAACCAGATCTTAGATTTTCTTATTTGAAATAAGAATATTTCCTGGCACATCTCGCTAACCAGAGGTGACAGCACAAACATTGTGGCCGAATACAAAGAGTGAATCAGCCAAGGACTCCATTGAAATCAGTCTCTTTGAACTCTGATGCCTGATGTTATTTTGCAAGGGGAAAAAATGATTCAGGAATTTCTAAATCGCTGTTGCTCTATTCACTTCCAATCTAACACAATCAGCAAAGCCAAGTATATCCCTGCTTTCATCCTTTTGATCAGAAGGAAAAACAATTTACACTTTTTCATTTCAGAGGCAGTGTGAAATGAAAGCAGAATGAGGGCAAGGCAGTAGAAAGGGCAGAAGACAGAGAGGGAGAGAGATTGGAAACAGTGGGGTGTTAGAGAAGGGATGAAAACACAGAGCAAATTTCATTAAAGTGATCCATCATAAATGTGCTCAACACATACACAGTCACTCATTGAGACAGAATTACATGCCTCAAAAAGCCACTCTATGAGCATTCCTTTCCTAGTAGCTGATAAAAGTCTTTTTTAGTTGAGTCCGGTGATAAAACATGAGCTTCAGGCCAAGAACGGACATGTATGTTTCATCACATTCCTCGGGTGCCTCCTGGTGAAGGAGCTTCATTTGTACATTCATGAATTAATACCATAATTATATAACGGAGGATCAGTGAAGTCCTGCTTATATTCTTATGATAATTACCACTTGGAAAATGATTAAAAATTAAATTTAAACCATATTATAAGTCATCCTAAAGTTGTTTTTTGCAAAATGAAAAGTAATAACTTACAACCTCAGAGGCTGAGTAGCCTTAAACCCGCCAAAACAAAAACTGAGTGAGGTGTCACCACTGCTCATAACAGGGTTTTTGAAATGTGGGATAAATCTACTTGGCAGAAACAAAGTTTTTAGAGCTATCATTTATGTTACCTTTTTTTTCCCACTGTTGTCATGGTGATGAACTCCTCTTCTTTTCTGTGTCCAGATTCCTCCTCCTCCTCTCCTGACATCTCCAGCCTGGCTCCATATTGCCCTTATGTTTTCACACTATTGACTGACCCTGTAATGCATCACCTGTCCGTCCAGCGTCTGCTGTCCATCTGCTCCCACTGATCACGTCAAACTGCAAGAGCATCTACAGCTGCCACTCAATAAACATAACCATGCTGGATGGCCATATAGGGAAATTTTGTTTTTGTCAATAAAAAGTGATTAGTTTCTTCAGGTTTATACTTAGAGGACTATTGCCTAATCCAATTTGTCTCGCAGTGACAGAAAGATTGTCTGTTTGTACCTTTTTGCTGTCTGAAAACCTGCTCGTCTCTCATACACTGTGTTTTGCAGTCCATTTAGACTGTGCTTGTATCCAAACCAAGTATTTTGCTCACTTTAAAAGAGCTTTTTTCCAGCGAGGATGATCATGCTCATCCTCACTACAGCCAATGTATTTGTCAAAACTTTATATTTCTGCTTACTTGTGATTTATATTAGTATATTCATCCTCATCTTGGCAAATGGTAAATTTGGTTTGGGTCTAAAGTAGTAGTGGCAAATTAGGTAATTTAGATTAAATTAAAAAAGTATAATAATAATGATAATAACATTGTGTAAACAAAGAAGAGACTGTAGTATTGTGATGGTATGCAAATTTATACAGAATGTTGATGGGGATAAAGGATACAATGCTAAAAATATGTAGAAGCTGAAGACATTGATATAAAAACATATACATGTTTTCTTAACACCAGGTGTGAAGGGGAGATTATTTAACGCTTTTTTTAAATACCAAGTACCATCTGAGAAAACATTGAGCTCCTGAAGTAACACCATTATCACCACCGTTAAAATACATTTGGTGTATAATGATTACATTAAGATGGAGCCAGGGATAAAGTGACTCTAATTATTATTAATTTAGTTATTATAATTTTTTTTATAATTTGTTAAATTTTATATGCACTCTGGTCAAAATTCCTCAGCTCCACTCCAATCACATACCCAGGTTTATAGAGTAGAACAGTTTTTTTGATTTTCCTCCAAGTACCACCAGAGGAAGCTCACATACTATTGGTGGCACATGTACAACGATTTGAAAACCATGGGTTTAGAACATTTTGGTATATGCCGTATATCCACTACAGTTGGGCCAGGATTTCGGTAAAAATCCGTTTAAAAAGATAGTATCAACTCTATTCATGACAGAACTTGCACTCGAGTGATTTGTATTTAGAAGGTGAGAACAGCCATCGTTTTCATCAGGAAGCAAATTAATGATGATGAAATTCATAATGTTAGCTCTGTTATTACATGCTTGACTGTAGCGCTTTACAAGCACTGCATGCTAATACATCACAGTTATGAGTTATAAGTTATAACAGGCACATGCCTTTTTCATCACCCACAGGGCTTCATCGCAGGGGCATCCCTAGCACACACTTTAACCTTTTATTGCAACACAAAAAATTTCAGAGGACACAACCATCCCAACACCATAATCACTGACCTGAAACCTTGACAGTTTTTAATTTCACTCACAATTGACATTGGACACAAACTCACAGCACACGCAACACCAAATGTACCACCACAGTCAACAACCTGAACCCTCACTCTATTTAGATTTCACTCAAGCACTCAGTTTTCAGCCATTTTGTTTTCCTTGGTAACAAAATACTTGCATGAGGATTTTTATTCCTCATAACTTAGTGATACCTTTCTTCAGTCAGGCCCCTTTTTGGGGTACAACTTTTTTTAATATGATAGTTTGACTTGGAGTCATTTGTTTTATTGCCATCTTTAGTAGTACCAGTGGTCTAGTTTTATACTCATTCCAAACAAAATGTCCACTTCAGTTTAAATATCATGTTTTAAGTGCGTTTGGTGTTTTTTCTGTTTGTTTTTAGTGAGATTCTGTTGTACTCACGCCAGCAAGCCGAATCCAGGTCAGTAAGTCCATGAAACCCAGCCCGGGTTTTGTAGTAGGTTTGTAGAGCGGGAGAGCTGTTGCTGCAAACAAATGAAAAACGGGAATGAGACGTTAAAGCAGCAAATGTGATCATTTCATTTAATAGGGGTTGGAGAAGGCATGGCATACTCTAGTCCAGGCTAGGGACGCAATGCCCTAGCCCGGCAAACAATGGAGGCATGGCACACTGGAGTCTGGGCTAGGGGCGCCATGCCCTAGCCCGGCAAACAATGGAGGTATGGCACACTGGAGTCTGGGCTAGGGGTGCCATGCCCTAGCCCGTCAAACAATGGAGGTATGGCACACTGGAGTCCGGGCTAGGGGCACCATGCCATAGCCTGGCGGGCGATGGGTGCATGGCACACTTTAGTCGAGGCTAGGGGTGCCATGCCCTAGCCCAGCGGACAATTAAGGACGCATGGTACACTCAAGTCCGGGGCGCTGACTCACCTGGAGGCTTCCGGGAGTGCTGTGAGAGTCATGTTCTTTGACTTCTCCAGTGCTTTCAACACAATCCGACCAGCTCTGCTGCGAAGGAAGATGGAAGAGGCGGGTGTGGAAAGGCAGCTGGCTGCATGGACAAACGACTACCTCACCAACAGGCCGCAATACGTGAGGCTGCGGGACTGGCGATCTGCAGCATCGGAACACCACAGGGGACAGTGCTTTCACCAGTTCTCTTCTCCATCTACATTGCGGACTACAAAAACTCCAGCAGCTGTCTTCTCCAGAAGTTCTCTGATGACTCAGCCATTGTTGGCTGTGTGTCAGAGGGGGATGAACTGGAGTACAGGTCGGTCATCATGGACACTAGTAAGACAAGGGAGATGGTGATTTCCTTCCGGAAAAAGGACTCCAAAACATGCACCAGTGAGCATCCAGGGCTCTGACATTGAGCTAGTGGACAATTTCACATATCTGGGTGTTCACCTAAACAATAAGATGGACTGGTCAAACCACACCAACGCACTGTACAAGAAAGGCCAAAGTTGCCTCCACCTCCTTAGGAGACTGAGGTCTTTTAGCATGTGCAGACCTCTTCTCCGGACTTTCTATGACTCTGTGGTGGCCTCTACCATCTTCTTTGCCGTGACCTGCTGGGGCGCAAGCAGTACAGACCGGGATATTTTTATATTTCTGTATTTGTTTTTTTTTTTATTTTACTTGCTCTTCCATTGCCTCTTGCTACCTTGCCTTTTTGCTACTGTAAATGTGTGTTTCCCCCATGGGGGAGGAATAAATCTATCTATCTATCTATCTATCTATCTATCTAGCTATCTATCTATCTATCTATCTATCTATCTATCTATCTATGCCATTCCCCAGCGGGCGATGAAGGACTCATGGCACACTGGGCGATGAAGGACGCATGACACACTTTAGTCCAGGCTAGGGGGGCTATGCCCAAGCCTGGTGGGCAATGAAGGAGGCATGGCACACTTGAGTCTGGGCAGGGGCGTCCCAAGCCTGGATGGCAGAGTGTACATCACTACATGGAGCAGACGGGTGCTCCATGTCGATAAAGGGGGCATGGCACACTTGTCTCTGGGCAGGGGCGGCCCGAGCCCGGATTGCAGGCTGGACAGAGCCTCTTGGAGTAGACTGATGTTCCAGGTCAACAACAGGGGGCATGTCAGGCTTGTGTCCGGGCAGAGGCATCCCGAGCCTGAATGGCAGAGTGTACAGAGCTGCCCATTTCGTCTGTGAGTATACATACTCATCCTGTGCAGATCAAATCTGTCCGACACCATGAGACATGCAGTCAAATCGACTGTTGGTCTAAGTTGAAGGACAGGACAAAATCAATCCTTGAAACACACTTAATACATGTCTATCAGGGGTACATGGCAGACTTGTGTCCGGGCCACCACCTCCACATTTGTACCCACTGACCGATTGACCAATGGAGGGCCCCTGCCGGCCAGGCCTTGCCGGGGAAGCATGGTGTTTGGGCATGCGGTTTCCGGACTGTGGGTTTGCCTCCATGACCCCGAAGGTCATTCTTTCTTCTTGCTCGACTCTGGCAGCAATAAAGGGTACATGGCACACTTGAGACCCTAGCCCGGCAGGGATGACGGATGCATGGCACACTCAAGTCCTGGCTAGGGGTGCTCAAATTCATTAAAACTTACCTGAGATCTACTATGATGCAAGAACGTCTCAGTGGACTTTCCATCATAAGCATTAATCATGTGGTATCAAATCAGCAGTCATATGATGATGTTGTAGATGACTTTGCTGCAAGAAAGACTAGGAGAGTAAAACTGTAGCAGGTGATGTGAGGTTGACGAGGTAGTGGTGTAGTTTGTCATTCTGATAATGCAGTATTAAAAAAGCACCACTAGAGGTCTCTGTAAAATCTCTTTTTTTGTGACATAGTTATTTGCATTTATACTCAATACAAACTGTGCAGTTACTTAAATCCTTGTCATTTGTCATGCCAATAGTAGTTTCTTTAATATCTTATTTTGTGCAGTGTCTCATTTATAATGTATTTAGAATTTATTTTATGTCACTTGTTTAGTTTTTATTTTGCAGGTAGTTAAATTTTCTAGGCTATTTTTATTACAGTTTTTGTATTTTTATTTCTAATGTACTATCTTATTGTTAACAGTTTTCATTGTTTCTGTTAAAATAAAAGAAAACGTCAAAGACAAAGCTATTCAGTTTCTTGCGTGAGTATATGTAAACTGGCAGTGTCATTTACTGCAATGCCGGGGGGCAACACCTAAAATCTTGCCTATGGCACCAACTTGGTTAGGGCCGGCCCTGTTATAAGCACAGAGCCAAGGTGGAATAAAATGGAAGAAAGCAACACTTTCTAAGTGCTTTCAACAGCCCAAACCTGAATCTACAGCCACTTTAGAGGACACACAGTAAAAAATAAAATCATAATAAATACATGTATACTCCTATGAGTGTCTTGACTTGCAAGTTATGATACATCTAATTTTTAATCCTCACTTTTTTATACAACGGGGAGAATCCCCAAATATATTGAGGAAACTAAAACATAAACTTTGAAACTTTTTCTTTCTTCTCAGCTGCTGTCAAACTCACAGTTTGATTGCTGTAGGTCGAAGAATTACTTCAACCATATTCTCTCAAAAAAAAAACAGAAACAGATACAAACGAATGCAAGCCCTGCATTAACACAAGGGGAGCTGTCGATATTTTCTGCAGACTTTCACTGATTCTGTTCAGCAACTGTATTGTTTTTTTCTTTGTGAAAGAGTGAAGAACTAGTCTCTGTAAAAGCTTTGAAAGTTTTCAACATTTTTCCACTTCTGTTTACTCTGAAAATTACATTCACCACCACTCTTTTGGGTGGACACAGAGCAAACTTGGAGACAAACATCAGAAAATCTGGTCAAATAAAGCTTAAATGATCTGGGAGGATACAGAACCAGCAGACGCAGAAGACGAACAGAAGTGAGAAAACAAAGCTCTGTATGCCAATATACGCAGGCATTTAGTTAGCCTCATGTCTGCCCAAGTAAAAGTGTTTTTTTCTCACTGTTTTCAGCCACGCTATTTGCTCTCATTACTCTGCTCCTTTCGTCTACATCTAATCTCCTGCTGTGTGTTTGTGTTCATCTTCTTCTGTCTTCACACTGTCTCTTCCAGCCTCCTACCTACAACCAAGTATTTTGCAACACTTTTAATATCTTTCCTCTTTCTCACCCCCCCCGGCCCAATGACTGCCTCTCCTGTCTGTGTTGCCTTATCTCCACTCACCGTTCTGCTGTCCTATATGGGCTGTGGTCCAAAGTGAAGGGGTAGGATGGGGAGATCAAAGCTTCCCATTGCTCTCTGAGGCCACCAAGATCAAAGGGTGGATATATGAGCAGTCACACACACACACACACACGAATAAATCCCATCGCCCATTGATGCAGCAACTCTGGTCCAACTGATTCAGTATAAGTTCAGTCCTCATTTAGTTATATATCCTAATTATCATTATCCCCTTTGTTTCTTTTTCTTTTTTTCTTAAATCGGTTATTCCATGTCTTTCATGAATTTGAAATAGAATCAATGACCTTTATTGAAGATTATATTTGTGTTGTTGAACTGAATTGAATTAAAACAAAATATCGGCCACAGTAACCATTGTTATTGTCTGGCAGTTTGTGTCAGGGGCCGTGTTAAAGCAGCAGTAACTGATTTGTGTCTGCCACTTGAGGGCAGCAGAGTAACACCTTAACACAGAGGTCTCAAACCCATGGCCCACAGGCCATATTTGGGTTCCTGGTTGATTTTATCATGTCATAATATAATGAAATCATGACCTGTGACATCCTCTTCCTAGTACCCACATGAGGTGATAGAATATGGACAGATTATAAAACAAAATATGTTTGTTAGCAATATGTTTTTTAAATAATACATTCAATTATTTTCATCACATTATTGAATGTAGTACATTCATTAAATTATATATATACAAGCTTGCTCAGTGTTTTAATTACACTAATTTTATAGTTTTTTGGATTCATTTTGCTTCATTAATCGTTCAAAAGCAAAACAAACACTTTTACTTTTAAATTCTTTCAGTCCAATCCAATCCAATCCAACTTTATTTATAAAGCACTTTAAAAACAACAACAGCTGAGGCAAAGTGCTGTACATTAGAGAAGAATAAGATAAACTACTAAAACATACTAAAAGATAGACAAAACGTAAAACACTGTTGATTGTACTTATGTACACATATATACAGTACATCCGTGTAGCAGATGAAATGGGCTATATACACATACATATGCATAGACATGCATAAGAAACATACATACCTACATACACAGTGCATACATATGCATAATATATATACATATATATACACTCACACATACTATCTCTCTCACTCACACACACCTATGGATATACACAATAAACAAACATAAAACCAATAAAAAAAAAAATTAAAAAAAAAATAAAAAAAATGATACAGTCCCTATAAAAAAGGAGTTCCCCCAGCTTTTTCCTCTAGCCTGGTCCCCTCTTGACCAGACTAGATGCTCTATGGCCCTCTGGTCATTTGAGTCTGAGACCCCTGCCTTAACAGGACGCTCTAAAATACTGTGTGTTGTTGATTAGTTGTCTATGTATCCAACAAACACAGAGCAGCATTAAGATTCTTTTTTTTCATTATTTAATATTAATTTCATTATTTCTTTCAAAGTGAATACTTTTTTTGAGATCAAGGCAATACATTAAAGTGGTTGAATATTTTGTCCACTACAATATGCATCACATTACGTCAAATGCTAATATTGATACTAAAACCTCCCAAAACCTGACAAACCTATGTTTTAAATGTGAAGAGCATTTACAACACTTAAATTAAGTCATGTACACATTAAGAGTCCTGTTCATCTTTGGATCCATATAACTGTGCCAGCAGGAACTACATAAAATCCAAATAATAGTTTATTTATTTCAGAGTGGGTTACTGTTTTATTTTAATAATTTCCCCACAAATATGCGGGTAATCAAATAGGTCTGCATAGTTCTGTGTTTTATTTCAAAGCGGGTCTACATATGTCAGTGTTTTTTCATCACTTTACAACAGTTTGGTGTTTTTCCTTTGTTAATAGGTAATACATTTCATAAATGCAATACACTACAGTTGTTTTATATATACTCTATCTATGTATAAAACTTTATAGGTCAAATAAAGAACGGCTCTTTAAATACTAAAAACAAAAATACAAATACTAATTTAAGTTGATTTAAACATTTGTTTTGCCTTTCTATACCTGCGACACATGGAACGATTGTTTGCGTTCGGCCTCTTCTTGTTTCTACACGGCATGAAACAGTTGTCGGTGTCATTTCCTGTCCGAGTGCAGCACAGGCTGCGTGTTCGGCTAAAGCTGGATTTATAAGGCGCTATAGTGATGAGGGACAAGAAAATGACGGTTTATTGAAGGATATTGTCTTCGGTTTCTCCAACAATGAGTCGTGTTCCGCTGAAGAGGTTCTACAAAGAGCTTCCGGTGTGGATAGTAGAGGACCACCACGATGTAAGGCTCCCTGCTGCCTCACAATGCAGCGGTAATACACAACTGTACCACTGTGTTTGGATGGTTGAATTAACGTCTATTTCGAACATCATAAAAAACACACATGAAATAATGCAACTATCAAAAAAGTATTGTTCGAAAAAGATGAAATAAAATGAAGCACAAGTTTATTCTGTCCTACCCCTGTTCTCTTCTTTTTCAACATAAACTCAGTTTAAATAGCTCTCTGGGATTTTACTACTGGACCATACCGTAACATATTACCATGTACAGTGCTTAACAAATTTATTAGACCATCACCCAATGTAAGACTTATGCCACAGCTGCCCTAAATTAACAGGTAATAATTATCAAAATCATATTTTGTTTCTCTAATGGTTAATACACTATTATGTAGAAGCTCTTTAACCAAAAAACTAAAATATAATTATAATCATTATTATTAGTTTTCCACAAAAATACAGAAAAAAAATAGTGTAGGTGAGTAGAAAGGTGAATTCACTTGTTATTTATAGTATACATAATGGTTGCAAAATAATAGATAACCTATATTTAAACAGGAGAAGCCACTTGAGAGAGGTTTATACAATAAATGCAAGTTGAAGTTACACAAGATATGACATTAATAAATAATATTAAATTTACAACTAATGATTATTTACATAATCAATTATCAGTTGATCATTTTCTTGATTCATATCAGTATGTGCCAATTTTGTAATTCTAATTCTGACTTCTAAAAAAATTGAAAAATGTTGATCATTGTTTCCCTAAACATTGAAATAATGATCCTGTTTGTTTATAAACCTAAATTATTCTGTTTAAAGGATTCATTTGTTATGTAGAGCATAGTAACCAGCTTGTTTTAACTAGTCAAAAACACAGTTCTTCTAATTGCAGCCCTTTGATAAAATGTTTGTTTAATCCATTCGTCAGCATTTTTCCATACAGTTTGAATTTCAATGTCTTTGAATAGTTTTCATACAAAATTCTAATTAATGTCTTTAATTAATTAATTAATTAATGTTTATCACAAAAGAAGACTAACTGTATCTCTACCAGGTGGTGAGTCACATCTACAGGGCCATTGCATCCAGACACCTCCCTCAAAAAGACATCAGGATGGTTCATTTGGACTCCCATCCTGATCTGCTTATTCCTGTCAACATGCCTGCTGACACAGTCTTTGAGAAGGAGAAACTGTTCAGGTGTGTGTGTGTGTGTGTGTGTGTGTGTGTGTGTGTGTGTTTGTCTGGATCTCACACTGTTTTACAGCCAGGCTTCATTTAGTTGCTCTCTGTCTCTCACGGATTGTAAAGGAGGTTTAGATGGCGCAGGCTGTTCAGAGACAGATCACTAACTGTCCACACCTAATGAGCTCGCATACCTCATGCTATAAATCCAGTTTATGTGTGTACCTGCATTTGTTAGTGTTTATGCCACTTTTGTGGCATAAACACTGACCTTGTCAGGTCCAGTAGTCCTCATGGAGACGCCAGATTCCAAAGAGGCAGAACCTAATATCTGAGAAACTGATTAAGTTTATAGCTAAGATTTGAAATTTGAGGTTAAGGATAAGGCTTTTTTCAGGTTGTTCCAATGAATGAATGTCTCATGCATCTCTGCACAGACTTGCTCTTATTTCTCTCCAGTGAGTTGAGTATAGAAAACTGGATAATGCCCATGGTGTATGCTGGCCATGTGTCCTGTGTTGCATGGCTGCATCCATACTGGGCCCGGCAGATCCGAGAGGGAGAGCACAGGATGGTCGTGGGCAGAGACTCATCCACCACCACCATCAGGTAGCAGAAACATCCTGGATTTCTTTACAAAGCTGTCATGATCTACCATTTAGTATAATCCTTGGGATTTACTTTTATGCCCTCTGAGCTTGGCTGCTTCTTTACTTCCCTCTCTGTTCTGTCCTTTCTCTGCAGGGTGACCAGTACAGACAACTACTTCCTCAGTGATGGTCTCTATGTTTGTGAGGAGCAGCTGGAGAACTCTAAACCTCTCAGACTAAGCGTGGTCAAAGTCAATCCTATCAAAGCAGGTAATTTATCGTGCACTCACTATAAACTGTTAAGGGCAGATGCTTTTGTATAGAGGGGTAAGGATGGCTATCAAACTCCTGAACCTTGAGTGAGAGAGAGAGAGAGAGAGAGAGAGAAGCACAGCTGCTCTGACTTTATGAGCCACAGCGAATCATTAACTGTTCCCACTGTAAACTGAGAGTCACAGCACAGCTCAGGTCCATCTGTGTGATAAAACTAAGAGGTTCAGCCTTATTTTTTGCAACTTAAAACTAAGTTTTGGTTACTTTCAAGTGGAACTTTGCAAGTCTGGTTGCTTTTTCCTCCTTTATCGGAGTACACATTTTTACAGCACCACCGAAAGCATCCATCCACCCACTGTAGCAAAAACTCGCCACTGATGCCCCCCCCCCTCCTTTAACCTCTTGTTCATTTGCCTTCAATGGAGCCAACAGCCAACATCGAGAAAGTGCAAATACACATAAATGCATAGAGAACAGAGAGTTTATCCCAATGATACAACAGCAACAAGTGCAACAGCAAGAATATCAGGTCATTATCCTTTTTGCATGCTTCTGTGTTCTTGCCATTTGGAAAAAGTCAGTCCAATGTTTAATTGTGTGTTGCTCCTCACTAAATCAATCATTTCCTCTTCCTCACTTTTTTTTCTTTTCTTTGCCTCTTTTTTGCTTGCTCTGCCACAATTAACAGCTGAAATAATGCTCTCTGCCTTGATCTTGTAGCCGGTAGTTTGCATATAGTACCGTGAAGCAATTCATTGTTTCTCACAAGACCTGAGACTTTGAGACCTCCAGATTCTGAGGACTCCGGTTGCTAGGCTGGTTGGGGGAGAGAAGACAGCACCCAATGTCCCTGAAAACAAGACTTTTAACCATCACAATGACTCTGAAGTTGTTAAATTAGGGTACAAATCCTGCATAGTTCTGCTTTAACACAATAAAGTACCAAAAATTTTATTATGGGGCACAATACTGAATTTAAGGTACTGGTATTGATTAAAATGTGAAAGATACCCAACTCTAACAAGGAGAAAAGCTTTTGTGCTGATGCCATTCAACTCAGATATCCCTCAACAGATGGAGGATTTTCTCATCTCAGTGCTCAGATTTGAATGATGAAATGATGAAAATGTCTTTAGGTTTTTTTTTACTCTCATGTTGTTTCTTTTGATTTTCTCATGTCATTTTTGTTTGCATTCCCCTTTTTTTTTCTGAAAATGTTCTGTCGTCCTTTCCTCCTCTCTCCTTTCTTTCCTCTCTCTTTTAAACCCAGTTCACTGACGACTCTCACTGTCTAATGTTGCTTTTTCTGACTTTTCATTTCAGACAAGAAAACACAGAAGGACACAGAAACGTGGTTTGCTAAGAGACAGCGGACAGAGTGCAGTGAGACTGGGGAAGCCAGCTCCTCTGTGTCTCTCTCAGCAGCAACTGGCACAGTGCAACTATCTGAGGGCAGCAACGTCATAAATGGTACAGCCTTGAACGATGATGATGCTGACGAAGATGAAGGATCAACCAATTATGTTGTAAAGAGAATATCTGACTGTCTTACTGAGTCAGAGCCATACATATTGGACATTGACTTGGATTTTTTCTCTTGTAAGAATCCCTTCAAAGAATTATACACACAGGTATGTCCCATTTAGACCTTTCATTTAGATCATCTTGCAGTTACTGACTGGGCCTTGAAAAATGATGATAATGATTTTATTTCATGCTAAATAAGTTTGTTCTAATGTTGTGCATTTTTATGTGACTCAAGTATTACAGGAGAGACAGTTGATCCTCAGTTATTCTTACATTATCAAATCTGGCTCCTCTTGGAACGAATTTAGTTATAACTTGTTATTGAAATTCAAACTAAAAAAAGACTATCGTTGTTGGTTTCACCGAAAGCATTTAATTTATGCTTCAAATATAAACAACAACAGGAACTTGTGAACTGCTGTCTGAAATGTGTGGGACAAAAGGTTAAATTCTTCACCGCACCTCTGTGTTGTCTCTGTGTATAGGAAGAATATGCCATCCTGAAAGAGCTCTACAGCTTCACAGCACCAGGCCCTGAGGCTGATGAGGTCAGACATATTTTATTAACATTTATTATTAATGGATTTCAACAGAACACACAACAGTAGGTCTGCCTCTAAAAACAACCTATTTACTGATGGACATCAAGTGGCATACCATTAGGATATACTGTGCATCGGCTTGTAGAACTATATATATATATATGGCCACATTATTAGGTATACCTTCAACTGCTTGTAAACCCAAATATCTAATCAGCTGATCACACTGATGCAACTCAATACATTTAGGCATGTAGACCTGTTAAAGTTCAAACGGAGCATCAGAATGAGGAAGAAAGGTGATTTAGGTGACTTTGGATATGACCTTGTTCGTTGATGGAACACAGGCTGCTCTGAGTATTTCAGAAACTGCTGATCTAGTGGGATTTTAATACACAACCATCTCTAGGTTTTACAGACAATAGTCCAAAAGACAGAATCAATTACTCCAGTGAGCTGCAGTTGTTGGGCTAAAAGTGCCTGGTTGATGCCAGAGGCAGCAGTAAGAACTCAACTTTCCTCAACTTTACAACCAAGACATGCAGCGGAACATCTTTATTTGGTGTTGTGTACCTACTACAGTGGCTAGTTAGTGTATGCACAGGACACTTATTGTCACTGTATAATAGTTGCTTATACTGTAGGTTATTAATAGGGAAGGAAAGGAATTTTCTTTTAGGTGGTATAAGAACATGCTCTATTTAAGAAATATTTTACTTGATTGTAGCAGTGGTAGTAACAGAAGTAGTAATACATACTGCAAACATTACATGTATACATATGAATCAAATCATTACCTATCAGCCATTGTGCCAGTCTGCTGTTCTGCACCAACACAAAGATGTCAAATTGGACTATGTTTACATTAGTATTCTGATATTAACAAGGTTAAGACAGTAGACTGAACATGCCCCTCATTGCCATGAGAAAAAATATTATTCTGATTATGTAGGAGTTATTAAATTTCTACATCACAAGTCATAACATCTTTGTAGAAATGGTTGCAGCAGTGCACTCATGCAACACTATAATCACAATAATATCTTCTTCAGAATAAGGACAACAGTCAGATTATTGTTTTTTGTTTTTTTTTTCTTTTGTGGTATTTGCTCTACTCTGATATTACTAGATGTTTGTATACATGGGGTGTGTGTACAGGAAGAGCTTGATCACTGTGTGAATCAGCGTACACATCAGTTAGAGGATCTGGAAGCAGCATTTGCTGATCTTCTCGAGGATGATGGAGAAGAGACAGTTGGACGTTGGGCCTGTAACCCTGGGTAAAACTTCCCTCCGTTCATTTCATAAATTCTGCTTTATTCATTTTTCTGTAGGGAATTGTGTCAAATCTGCCTAAAGTGTAACTTAATTTGAAGCATAAACACATCTTTCACATATCAGGCTGGTTTAAACTATCATTATTTTCTATTGTAAAAATAACAATAAATGATTCCGATTCTGAAATTGAGAGTAATTACAGATCTTAATTTTCTTTGCGCTTGTAGGATGTCCTCACTGACCCAACTGGTTTTGAGTTTGAAGTCAAGAAACCCGTCTCCTGATTATGAAATGGTAAGAAGTATGTAAATACAGTAACACTCTGTGTGAAGCCTTCTGTTTTTTTCCCTCTGCTCTTCATCTTCTGTCATCCTCATCTTCATCTGCAGGTCCATCAGGCAGGGTTAACCTGTGACACTGTTGAGCTGCCTCACCACATCAGCACTGACGAGGAGATCGACAGACTCATCTCAGCTGTGCAGCTGTTTCTGACTCCTCTGCCCAAACCCACTATAGTCACTGTGTCCAGGTAAAAGACAGTCTCCTGAATAGGCCTAAATACATTAAAGTGTAGCACTGCAACAAGATTAAATGTGCTTCTTTATACCTCATCTGTGTGTGTTTTCAGGTCCAGTCTCGATGAATACTGCCCAGTACAGCAGGTGGATTCGGTCCAGAGCAGAGTTTTGGCAGTACTGGAGGCCCTGTATGGACCACTGGACTTACACAAAGACTATGAGAAGAGCAGCACAGAGACGCTGGACTGGCAACCACAGGCCTCTTAACAAAAACCCACATATGTCACTTTCTGATGTTGTGGGTGTGGTATTTGTTCAAAACAGGAAAAAGTGTCTTTACGTGTATTTATGTCTTGTGTCTTATTTGACACTGTACCATGTTAGCTACTTAAAAAAGGTTAACAAAATCTAAACTTGCTTGAATCTACACTTTTTAAAGAAAACGTTTGCCACTTTATCTCACTCTATCATCAAGGTCAAATGTGTTGTTTTGGGATTTCAGTGTTTGAAAGCCTTTGTTCAGATTTTGTGAAGTGACTCAAACTTCACATACATTGCAGCAGTAGACCTGCAACTCCTGTGTCCCCACAGGATAGAAATTATGATTTTCTCTATTGAGCTTTGTGCAGGAGATTAAGTGATTTACTCACATCGCTTTCCAGATGGAAAAGACTGTGAAACAGAAAAATAATGCTGCTTACGAGTCAGTACCTCATATAACCACAGTTCAAATAACCCGAACTATCCCATTTAGCCGGGTTTATGTCCTGACATTGTCTTTGCGCAAACAATAAACCAGATTACTGTGAAAAAGATGAGTTAAATGACTTGTCTCATTACATACTGTTTATGTTTTTTTTATCATATAGACAATAAATCAACCCTGACTCTCCAACTGACAAATTGTTTGGGAATTTCCACCATATTCCTCTGAGCTCCATTAATCGGAGAAAATAAACTACAGCACTTACGCTGTGTAAGATGCTCCTTCATCACCATGAAGACACACACACACACACACTGTCTTGCTGCTGTTAGCACCAGCAACAAACATGTTTTCATCAAACACTGAAAATTATCTTCAGCAGATGCTGCATTTTCTCCTCTGCAGGAACTGTTTAATGTGGAAGCTGTGATTATTGATTATTGTGGCTTCACTAAGGGAGTTTGTCAAGTAAAGGAGAAAAAGTCATTAGTAGTTTGTAGGAGCCCAGTGGATTCTGTTGTTGTTAACACCAGCTGATAACAGCATACAAAAGTGTGAGCCATCTCATCTTTACAGGAAATTGTGACAACCTTGGGGCATGTTTTCTTAAATGTGGACGGTCAAGACTGCATCAATATGGTCACATCAATATATAAATTGTTAGAAAAGGCAGCTCACCTCTGTAGCCCTTTATAGCAGTTTAGTTTGCCATGGATTTCTTTTTATTTATCCTTATTTTTATTCCTTTTTATGTCAATTTAATTTCAGATATTCTCTCCTAGTTCTTATAAGTTCTACATCATATGTTTTGTTAATCCAGTTTACCTATGAGGATGGACAAATGTCCAGTTCAGCTGCTCCTCTGACATTTTATCTCAGACAAGAAAACACAGCTCAGAACACCGGAGAGGAGAATTCAGATCCTGAGCATCTTTTTGCACCCACTGACACACTGCAACCAGCAGAGGGAAGCAACATCAAGGCTGATCATAAAGGCTATATGTAGTGCTGCAACCTCCAAACAGACATGTTATATCCAGGAACTTTGAATCGGCCGATAAAGAAAAAGAAATTATATAAAAGCACCAAACACTTACACGCACATGTTAGAGGTGGTTTGCTGAATCTGATGTGTTTAGTCAGATAAGGCTAGCGTGCGCAATATGGATATATACAATATACATTTTTACACAAAAAATTAGGTACATATTAAAATGAAATGTTCTAATTAAATGCCGGACCATAATGTGGCACATTTAAAAAGATGTGCTACACACATACACACACAAGAATGATAACAAGTGTAAAAAAGTGTCCAGAATATCAGTGTTCTGGTCATTTACATTTACATTTACAAGTTTTATCCAAGCCTCTAAAACGAGATACTGAGAATGTGACTAGAAAACAATTCACTTGTTAACATCACCAGTTCCACCTGTGATTTATGTGCACTACACGTCAAAGTACCTACTGTGAAAAAAGCCTGAGGTATTTATATTATAATGGAAGGAAAAATAACTTTCATTTGTCACTTCTTGTTACAGGGCGGAAAATGTGGCACGTTTGTTTAAAGCTGTGTCCTCCCTCGTCTCCGAGCCCCCGTTTAACCTCCTGTAAACAGAAAACAGATGCACGAAAGGCTCGAGGCTGTGGTCCATGTCAGGAAAAACATTCCTCAGCTGTTTTTAATAACATAGATCACAACTTTCTGCTGCACCGCAGTGGAGAAACTCAGCTCCATTACATGAGACTGAGGATATGCCCTTTTCCTTGCACATTAGAAGATAAAGATCATTTTTACATTTTCCATGCCTTACTGAATAGAGCCATAGTTATTTAGTAACACCTGTGCTTTTCCTGTCAAAATGGCTGCTGTTCAAGGGACCATTTATAAAGCCTTTACATACCATTTTAGTGGGTCCATTGCCATAAACACAGCCACTGTGATAAAGGTCTTTGTCAGGGCAGAACATACAGGTTTTGCCTCACCTATACAATAACCAGTCACATGACCTTATTGTAAGTAACCTTGTTTTCACAGCAAACATGATTGAAACCTGTCTTTGGACCGTGTGTCATGTGTGTTTGAAATGATAGTTGTGACAGGATAAATTGTTATATTGTTATATGCATGAGTTGGAATATTTACACTAACAATCAGTTAGTGTTGAGATGGATGGATAGATAGATAGATAGATAGATAGATAGATAGATAGATAGATAGATAGATAGATAGATAGATAGATAGATAGATAGATAGATAGATAGATAGATAGATAGATAGATAGATAGATAGATAGATAGATAGATAGATAGATAGATAGATAGATAGATAGATAGATAGATAGATAGATAGATAGATAGATAGACTTTATTAATCCCAAGCTGGGAAATTGCAGTGTAGCAGCAGCATTACACACAGTGCCAGTAACAACACAATGGGATAAAAAACAACCAGGACATATTAAGATAAGATAGTAATACAAAAAATAAAATACAATATTAAGTGTACCAATAGCCATATTGACAGTAGTGCAGAGTGAAGTATAAGGTGCAGTAAACATATAAAGTGCATAGTGACTGTATGTTATGACCCGAGTTTCAGCTGTTATTGTAAAGTGTGAAGGCATGTGGCAGGAAAGATTTATCTGTCCCTTGGACAGCGGAGCAGGAGCATCCTGTGAGAGAAGGTACTCCGCTGTCTGTCTACTGTGTGATGCAGAGGGTGCTGATCGTTGTCCATAATGGATAACAGTTTATTCAGTGTTCTCCTCTCCACCACGGTCTCAAAATTTTCCAACCTGAGACCAAGCACAGAGCCAGCCTTCTTGATGATTTTGTCAAGTCTGTTAGTGTCACTGGCTCTGATGCTGCTGCCCCAACACACAGCGGCAAAGAAAAAGGCACTGGCAACAACAGACTGGTAAAAGATCTCCAACATCTTGCTGCACACATTGAAGGATCTCAGCTTCCTCAGGAAATAGAGTCTGCTCATCCCCTTCTTGTACACAGCCGCGGTGTTAGATTTCCAGTCCAGTCTCTTGTCGATCATCACTCCCAGATATTTGTAGTCCTCCACCTCCTCCACCATCTCCCCCTTGATCCTTATCGGCTGTGAAGGCATGCCTGTCAAGTAGTCAGTGATCCAGGAGATCATTGTGTCGTCGACACCCATCACCCACAGCTTCTCACCCAGTAGCAGAGGTTGAATGGTGTTGAAAGCACTGGAGAAATCAAAGAATGTGATCCTCATAGTGCCTCCTCCACCATCCAGATGCATATGGGCTCGTTGCAGCAGGTAGATGACAGCATCATCGACACCTAAATGGGGCTGGTAGGCAAACTGCAAAGGGTCCAGGAACATCCTCACCTGTGGCCTCAGCTCAAATGCCCAAGTGTCAAGTTTCAGAAATGGTGGCCAAAATTATACTTGAAAGTGAAAACAAATAGCCACAAAACCTCTCTTGTCCTCTGGTAGAAATATTCGGGTCTCCAGGAATCGCAACAGCATTTTCCATCGTAACTGGACACTAATCACAAAGACCGATGGTTAAATTTAACACGTGCGAATGCCACCTGTTACACCTTAAAAGGGATGATGTTATCAATGATGTGTAAGAAACACTTATGGGGCTTCCCATACAGTTCTAGCACTACTCGGCTCAGCTTTTTTTTTTTTTGCTTTTCCATTGGGGATAGAAACTTGTGCTTTTTTTAGTACATTCTAAAATGATACTAAAATGCGATGTCAACAGACTGTCCTCACTGGAAGAGTCATGAGCACCGACACAAGAACCAAAACCGAACAATGCTGAACTGTAGATCAGTTACAAAGACTCAAAAAAATCCCAAAAACATGCGTCAATCTCCAAAATTTAGCAAAGAAATTTCTGAAATCTCAGTATTTAGCAGAGGAGTCTGGTGTATTTAGCGACAGCACTGCTGAAAACTGATGATCGTGAGCCGAATGACAACCCTGTATTTCAGTTCAGTGACTGTGTCAGATGTAGTGTGTGCTCCGGTCAGGCAGCAAGTACTGAACAAATCTTTTTTTTTAATTAACTGATTTTAATGATTCAGAACACTGGAAAGAACTGCTTTGCTCTGAATTATTTTGTGTGCTTGTGTCTGATACCAAACTGTGTAGAGTCGAGTAGAACTATATATATATATTGGAAAAGCGACATTCTTTTTTTAAAGGCAGACAAAGAGCCAAGTCAGGGTCCCACATCATTAAACCTGGCTTTTAGCCTAAACATCAGGTGAAATCCATTAAAGCAGTTCTTTTTGGTGTCATGAATCTTCATTGTAAAGAGTTAGACTCCATCTTTCACAGACAGTAAACTACTAAAATACGGCGGAAGGGGTTGTCATTCCGCTCACGATTGTTAGCTTTCAGCAGTGCTGTCGCTACATACACCAGACTCCTCTGTTAAATACTGAGATTTCAGAAATTTCCTTGGTAAATATTGGAGAATAACGAATAACAAAAGTCTTTTTTTTAACCTATCAACAGTTCTGTATTATTAGGGTTGATTCCTTTGTCGGACGTGGCGCTCATGACTCCAGTGACGACACTCTCTGACCAATCAGTGACCGGCAGTCTGTCAACGTCACATTTTAGTATCGCCAGAGCAGGTACTAAAAAAAAAATAATAATAATACCGGGTACCAGGTACCATCCCTAATGGGAAAGCACAAAGGAGAGAAGAGTCGAGCCGTGCTAGAACTGTATAATGGAAAAGTGCCATAACAACTTATTCTACAGTGGCACCCTGAGGAGTGTGGTGGAACATTTCTAGCGACGCCCCTGCGTTTATAGAGCACGTGAAGGCAGCGTTTGGTCCACGTGCGTTATGTATATGTCTCCGCCCCCCAGCGGCCAGTGACAGCAGCCGCAGCAGCAGCAGCTGTTAACCGAGTTCACCTTTTACTTTTACGGCGGATCAGCACACAAACACACCGTCAGTCAAAATGAGGGAGATTAGTGTGCCCCGGATTATTCTCATTCTCTTTTGTGCAGTTTGTTTTGTTGTCGTCCTTATTATTAACGCGTTGGCCGGAGCAGGCAAAGGTGAGTTCAACAAACGTTATTTGACTTCCCCCCCCCCCACAACGCAAAGTTTAGGCGAGCCGTTAACTAGTTGTTCATCCCGTGCAGTATTAAATCATTCCTTCGCTTCTTCTTTCACTCACTCATCAGCATGATTATTGTGAATTAGCGGATACCAACGGTCGTAAAAAAACAACATTTAAAATGAAAACACGATAAGTTGTTGTCTCTCCGTAATCTGCTGTCGTTGGACTGGTTGTGAAACAGACTATTAAGTGGGAGGGAGACTGTGATCATAATGGAGGTTGCTTATGATGACAACAGCCATTGTTACACAAAAGAATGAGGAGTTATTACGTGAGTTAGCTTGTTAAGCTAGTGTAGTCGCTAGCTAGAGTTGCATAAACAGAACAGAAAACAAACAATTTTTTTTTATTTATAAATGACATTCTGTATTTTTTTAGGGTAGACGACGTAACCGAAAGAGATGCTCAAAGGCATTTTTTCCGAAAATTTTCACTAACTGTTAACAGCTTTTTAAAACCCGTCCGCCGTTAAATAGCCTTTAAAAATGCACTTGCGGAGTGCTGACCATATCAATATCGGTGAAATGAAGTACACGCAAAAAGTCATAAACTACGTCAACACAAATCACTGTAACTATGGCCTTAAGTCGAACTGCTTTCAGCCAAGTACATATTGTAGTTTCTAAATTGCAGAGTAAGTGTAGTGTCCCTGCTCATGCTCGTGTTATTAAAGAGGACAACTGGTCGTCTGAGAAAAGAATTTTGTGAGAAGTCTTGACAGGGTGTGGCACCAAACTCTGATTCCAGCCTTTCCTCTGGATGAATTAGTCATCATTTCCCTTCAGAGTCTCTAAAGTGTGCTAAAAGGCACTGGGTTTTTTCCGCCTGCTCTACATCTGTTGTTCTATTGTTTTTAATTTTGTAAAACCACCCACATCTGTGCCAGAAATGGGCTGTTTTTCTGTCAAATGTTGTATTTAACGTTGAAGCACTGTTTAAAAGTTATTTTCAAGAGAGAAATTCCTCCAGACTGCTGGTACTAACTGTTGATTATTCAGGGTGTTTTCATGTACATGTACATACTCTATGTGTTTAAAGTACTTGATTTACCTTATAGGGCTAGGCAATAATTCAGTTGACTATATATCACAAGATTTTTTTTCTTCAGTAGCAAAATAGCAAAGGTTTAGTTTATATGTATGTTTATTCCTTGTGCAAACGCATTCTACAACTATAATGTCTTTGAATGGTTTGCCTCAGATGTTGTAAATGTTTCCATTTCATTTGTTTACATTTACACACTACAGTTTTAATTTTCTATGCATTCAAATTATCAAATTATCATTAAGCGTAGTAATGTTTAGTTGTTATGGCAACAGACGTTATGAAGTAATGAGAGACAAAGGTGCTAGTAACGCTGAATGGCTGCAAACGGGTTGTTGAATGATTGAAAACACAAAAGGTCACTTTAAAAAGTTTTCAAAAGTTAATTCTACTACAGCAAAGCGATTTAAAAAAAAATTGACAGGATTGACTCCTCCCACGGTGCTGCCACTGAATACAGAAGTGCTTCCTCAGTCAGTTCTAATAGCAATGTTTGACCGAACCCATTTTCAGATGAAAGACACTGTATACAAACAGTGCTACATCGTTTTTGTTCACAAAACCCAAAGGGTTACAGGCAGAGCTTTACAAACCACTACACTACTGATGTGTAAAAAAGTATATATGTGTATAAAAGTAAGTCATTTTCACAAAAATGTATCTCATCTTTGAAAGGAAATAAAACCATCAACATCGTGCTGCCTATAAGCAGGGTTCCCATGGGTCCTTGGAGGTTTTGAACTTCAAAAAATAATTTCAAGGGCCTTGAAAGTTTTTGGAAATCCTCTGAATAGGTCTCGGGAACCCCGTCTAAGACAATTTCCACATTGTGGACCATAAAGTTTAACCAAACCTGTAAATAACACAGACAGTAAATAATTCAATAACTATGCATGTTTATTTTACATGTTTCTTTAAAAGAAGCATCAAACTATGTTTAATGTGTGTTGCCTTACACATAAGAGAATGACCTCAGTCTTCCACACAGTGAGGTATGCAACTGTTAAATGAAACACAGGTATTGGATCAGTCCATTATATTTGCTTTTAGCCAAAGCTCAGGTATGATAATCAGCAACAGGACTGACTGAAGAAGAACTTGCCAGACCTGTACAGATCCCAGGCCTTAACCCCATCCAGTGTCTTTTACAATGAACTGGAATGCTGTAATAGTTAAAATGATCTTTTCTCTCCCCATTTACAGTTAAGTCAAGCCAAAGTTGTAGCTCAACCTTTCAATTTTATTTGGCTTCATATTGGCATATTGGCTCCTCCTTTCATTTTGGGCCAAAGTCCACCAAGGACAGGAATTGTTGAGCTGGCACACAATGAATTTGGGTCTGATTTAGAACGTATACATGCAGTCAAAAATTTCAGTGGGACTGACTGCATTAGTTGGGTGTATTAGTCCCACCGAAATTTTTTGATTTAGTAAAATTTCAATCTGGTTAACAAGCATCTCACATTTATTTTTGAAGTCCTGTTTCAGTCAGACAATTTTTTTTGCCATGTAAATGTACTGACTAATGCTGTTTGCTTTTCTAGGATTCTTTCATTCTTCTACTGGCAATGTGTCTGGACGCTACGAGACGGGCATCACTCCAGCAGGCTGGACCTTCTCTATCTGGGGTGTCATCTACACTTGGCTCACCCTGATGGTCATATACATCACCTCGTATGCCTTCAGAGGGTAAGATCACATCATAATGGCCTTACTGACTATTTACTCATGTATCTGTACATTCAGTCTGCCAGAGGGGACGTGCTACTCGAGCTACATGCAGATGAAAGTAATACTGCTCTTTCTATTTACAGCTCCTGGGCTCAGTATCTGCTCCCGTGTGCCTTCTATTTCTGCTGGCTGTCCAGTATGGTGATGAACGTGACATGGCTGGTGCTGTGGGACCAAGAGTATGTCTATGGTTTATATTTATTACTCTATTTCTTTTCATCCAGAAATCCAAACAGCAACATATAAAAACATCAGAAAAACAGAACCACTTCAAGGGCCTGTGACTGATGGAGGGATTAGTTTTTTGTTTTACAACTACAGTTTATCTAAGGTTACCATTATGGCTGATCATGTTAAGTATGGTCTGAGATAGACTAAGATTATTCCAGTCATAATTTCTTTTAGGATCTATTATTGAGATAGCTTAATACCACTTTTTGTATCTGATACAATATCAGTATCACAACCTTGATTTTCTACCGATATTGATTTAATTTTGACATATTCTTGTCATGGTCTTTTAACAAATTCCATGGCAAACATTTGCACCCCTCACTTGTGTCCTTGTCATGTGACAGTGAAGGTGCACATCGCTCTGTATGGCATGTTGCCTGTGTTTTAGTTCAACAGTAGTGACATCGCCCACGAGAATCTGAAATCTCGTTTTGAAGCCTTGAGGATTGGCGAACGGACCAATGCCATGTTGACATTTTAGAAACAGTAAGCGTGACACTTACTGGGCAACACCAGTCACAGTGGTCTCCACTCATTTGTGCTGTGCTTTGTCTCTTTTGAGTAGACTATTAACGAAATCATAATTTACAAAATTGACTTCACGTTCTTTGAAGAATACCTGAAACTAGGAATTGAGACCAGAAGCGAATTTTTGCACAGACTTCCATTCATCTGGAGTCGTAACATACAATGAAACATTTCTGGTGACTGATGTTGTGATGCATTTATGAACCTTCTCTCTGTTTCTCTCTCTTTGGTTTTCAGGTTCATGCTGGCAGCACTGGTTGTTTTAATCCTGTTGGTGATTTTCAACTACAGTGCTTTGTTCTTCTGCTGCTTTGCCACAGATTACTATGGAATATGGTTACAAACATACCACCGCAGAGACCTGGCGTGTCTCTATATACTGGTACAAACAAAAAGAAAGTTTTAGAGAACAATGTTTGCCCTTTTTTTGTGACTGAAATCGCTTCTGTTTAATCTGTTGCCTGTGTCATTTTGTTCAGGCCCAGAATGGTTTGGCCGTCTACACCACCTGGACATCCATTGCCTCTCTGATTAACTTCTCACTGGTTCTTCAACTATGGGGTGTGGACAAGAGTACAGCAGCCACTGCATCTCTCTGCATCCTGTTTGGAGAGGTGGTGGTATGGTAAGCTCTGCTTGGACAAGCTTGAATGAGAATTTCACACGTAGATGAACAACATCGGACAGATTAGATTTAAATAATCTCTGATAATGTTTTTCTTCTTATTATTATTCCTTAATCTGTGCTAAGGCTGAATTTTGTTAACATTTTGGTTTGTGTTATGTGTAGGTTCATCCTGGAGAACTGGGTGTTGGACCGCTGGGTGCGTAACATCCTGACAGTCTATGCTGTGGTGATCGTGGCGCTGGTGGGAAACGTCTACAAACACTTCAACCCAGCTGATCCCACTCCAAACTCTATTTTCATGGGTGGGTTTAACATAGACACTGAGTCCAGTCACATAACAGCTGCCACACAAGCTGGAATAGACAACTTTTGGCCGTACATTTATTCATTAATCGCACAGTGTAACAGTGACTTTAAGTCACATTTATATCCTTTATAAGCCTTTGCTCACCAGGATGGGATTTTCAGAATCAATTTGCACTCGAAAGAATTGTATTTAAAACTGCAGAGAACGTGTGCTCATCTGAAATCTAAAAACATTTGTACTTAATAGAACGCAACACCAGCTCTGAGGGAAAGTCCTTGAGTTAAGCATTTTGCCTTTGCTGCAGCTACATCAGTGGCCAACTGCTAGGGTCACAAGGGTTTGTCTTCTTTCTACCTGACATTAATTCTGTATGTGTCCTGGTTGAAGAGCTTTTAGTCAGACTTGGCAAAACAAACACAATCCAAATCTGCTTTCACCCTCTGATTGTGTACTGTCTAATTTGCTTCCAGTTCTTATCAAAAGAGCCTGTAGAATTTCAATCATAGCACCCAAGCTTTCATGTTCCCTAATATAATTCTGATTTTAAAAGGTGGAGGTTCATCACTCACTGGTTCTTTTCTTCTGCACGTGTCCTATCAGTTGTACTGTTGGTGTTGACGTGCATCCTGATGGTGTCCCGAATCATCACGGTCATTTGGAGGAACAAGTGGCGTCCCCTCCACTCTCCAGGCTCGGCGCGGCTGATGGTGTCACCTCTGGACAGCAGAAAGTTCCGTCTTTTCACCTAAAGCCAGCAGGAAGTGTAACCATGCCAACAGATTTTATATTTACACAAATGAGTGCTCTTTGTATCTCATCACAAATTTGTAGTGAGAAGACAGGGAAACCTCTGCTTCTGTTTTCTCTCCACACTAACTACAGTGCTTTTTACAGGTAAAACACTTTTATTTGAAGTACTAATAAACGACTGTGTTTACATCACTACTTTTATAAATATTGTTGAAGTATAAAGTACTTTATGCTCAGTTATCAATTTTATATATTGCGATTTTGAGCAAATTTCTGTTTTTGCTTTTAGGCTTGTTTATTTTATAAGTGCACAGTGGTTGCCATTATACTGTATTTTGGCTTTATGTTGTTAAACTAGTCACAGATCTGTAATGAGACGACCTGTCTTCCCACTCTAACCACAGCACTTTGGCATCTGAAACACTTTTTTGAAGGACAAAAAAACTACAAGAATGTTAATATTGCTGAAGTATAAAGCACTTAGTGCTCAATTATATTGTATAATATTGCTATTTTTAGCATGTGTTATTGTGTTCATGCTTGTTTATTTTGTATATGCATTATGCTTTTAAATATACTCAATTTTTATTGTTATAATTTGACTACGATGCCTTGAATTCTTCTTTTTTTTTTTTTTTTTTTGAAATGCCAATTAAATCTTTCTGTTCATGTCTAATGCAGTCTTGATATTTTAAATGTAAAAAAATGTGGAGCACTTGTTTACTTAAAAAAAACAGAAAACAGGCCTGAGAAGAGCAGAACCTTTGTCATCTTCACCCCTGCTCCTCTCTACGATCCCATGCTCTTGTTGCCTTATGCCTCATATCCCATGTGCTGTTGGCATTTTAATTCACAACCACCATAATATGAAAACCACTTATCAGTTACCGGTGTAACTTTTGTGGCTTATCAGCGTAACCCAAAAAATTTCCCCATATGGTCCCAGAGGAATCCCCTCCCTCATCTTAGGCAGCCATTTTATTTTGCCCTCATGAGGCACTAAATCTGCTGCTGAGATCATTTTTGAGGTTTTGGCATCATGTGGAGAAGTAAAATGTGTTTAAGCAACACTGTACTTCCTGTTATTCACATAGTGTCATTATTATTAGTTTTTCCCCCCTCTAAAAAGTAATACATAAAATTTCCCATGAATAGTGATTTTTTTCCCCTTTTTTGTAATTGTTTATTTTTGTTGATGTATTCATTCTGAGTTGTAAAAATGCACCTACAGTTAACGAGTTGTTCTGTACAAGTTTTAACAACTATGTTGTATGTTGTTGTATGTATTTAAATAAGATAAAAAAAAAACATAACCAGATAGAAAGGGATCATTGCTGTGTCAAGTAAGAGCCAAGTTTTAAAGTCACACCAAGTTCATTAACATGTTCTAAATGTGAGCTTTGTGTTCCAACATGATGTGTGCTTTAATTAAATTTAAGATTACATTTGGTTTGTCAGAGGCTCTTAATGCTGAAGGTGAAGTGTGTGACAACACACTGCAAACAGCACTGTGTTGTCATGCATTTCATTCCCATTTATGTTCAGACTATTTTCATTTGAAATGCAGATAATCATAATTATCCTGTTTAAAGCAGCAGCAGTCACTTTAACCGGCAGATACACCGAGTCAGATTGTTTTTTAATGTAAAAAAACAAATGCTTACTTGGTCTGCATTGCTTTTCTGCCTCCCAGTGGTCATAATTTGTTACTGCAGGCTGTATACATTTTGTGAGAATTAACTATACATTCAGTAAGTCCTACGATGTTAAAGAGTTGTTCAACCCACACCTTTTTGGTCAAACCTGTGAATAATTTGTGTGTAATGGTGCTTTTCTGCATTGGTTCATTTGGCTTGTACAGTACCGTTTGTTGGGCAAGATGAGGATAAAATCAAACAAAATAAAAGTTTCAACATATTTCCAGCTCCATCATGTGACTGATGTTAAATTTAGCTGTAGTAGTCCCCAAAAAAATCACCACACATTAAAAGTGACTATACCCAAAGAGAGCAGTGAGGACTTAGTACGTCTACAATGATTATATGGTTTTATGACTCTAAAAATGTGGTCCTAGAATAGTTTGCAGTGTTCATCACTTCTTCCAGAATATCACTCACGCAAGGTTAGGATTCTAAAATGGTACATTAAAATTAGAATTCAAGAATAAGAGTTGTGGAATGTTATGTCCCATAGAGTTAAAAGTATTTATTTAATATTCCACTACAGTTCTGGAATAGTGGGACATGTATATTAGAAAGTAACATCACAATCTTTCTGGATTAAACCTTTCTGTGTCGATACCAATACCATGAATTTCTACCCATGTCAATGTTAGTCTGATATCATTTTCTACCTTTTTTTTTGCGTTTCTGATTCATTTGCCGCCAAGCTATAACCGGCCATTTCAAAAACATGATGCTCTAGGTTTCGTCAAGAATCAAGAATCAGAATTAGCTTTACTGGCCAAGTGTGAAGTGCACATACAAGGAATTGAAACATTTTCGGTCACAGTGTTAATTACACTTAAAGCAGGAAAAAGAAGACCCGACAAAGACAATAAATGGAAAACTGACTCGCAATCATAAGTTAAGGAGGTAATTTTCAAATATAACATAAAAACAGGAATTACATGACTGCAGACAGCTTGGTCTTTATATACATTTGTATATGAAGTGCTTGGATGCTGAAGAATAAATCCTGTAAAATGTAGAACTGTGTTTATGTGATGGTTAGCGTTTATGGGTCATATTGGACAGAACTCTTTTCTTATACAGTAGATATAGGAGGAAATCCACAAATACCCCAAATCTGCTTGGAGATCCAGCTACCAGTGAACTGAAATCCAGCTGAGTGCAGTGAGGCAACACCAGATGTTGCTTCACTGGGGGAACAGCACAAGATCTCAATCTGAAAATCATAAACTTTAACAAACTGGAACAAAATAGATGGCCTCAGTGCTACCACTGCGGAATAAGCAACAATCTGCCAAAGAGTTTGTGAGGAGGAGGAGGCAGTCAGTGACAAATCAGGAACAGGTGAGGAGGTGATATGGAGGGAAAGTCAGCCACACCCAGCAGCGGGAGACATTCACAAACACCCAGACTCCCAGAACAATGTGGCTCTTAACAAGGTTATTATGGGATGAAGCACAACCTCAGCCAGGTCTGTTTTCTTCTTCTTCTTTTTTTTTTGTGTGAAGGGGTAATGCATTATTGCCTGTTCTTTTAATGATTAAATTAGATTCGCATTAGATGTGCATTAGGCACCTAATGAACTCTTAACAGGAACACAAGATAAATCACTCACCAGTAGTGCGCTGTGGAGTCCATCTTGGGTTTTGTGGTCTCATCACCTGATGACGATGCTGAGCAGCTCGTGTAAAAGCGCTAAGAAAAGAGGAGGTTTGTGTGCTCATGTCCGTGTGCTGCAAATGGGCTCTGAAAACTAATTAGAAGCCTTTTATCACAACAAAGGTTTGACCGATATAAAGGCTGATGGAAAGTAACTAATATTACATTAAAGAAGCATCTAAACATTGAACATTTCTGCATATTTGGGGGCACATGTGTAAAATCAAAAGTTTAATAGCAATTCTTAAATTCCTATTTGCATTATTCCATAGTCTAACTCCAATAATACAAATAAATCTTAGTTTTATGCCCTTTTTTGGCCTTAAATGAGTCTCTGAATTCAGATCTGCCTTTCTGTCTTGCAAACATTTGTTTGCTTTATTTTACAATAAACCAAATCATCAAATTTCAAAATATTGCAATTTACTGTATATATGATGGATATGTGTTGTAATAATAATAAATAGACTTATAAATGTTCTGTATAACTCTTTTCGGTTGTAAAACTATTGAGCTTTGGATTATTTAACTGTCAGTCCCCACAGTTCCACACATCGGGATGAATATAGAAGTACCAGTGAATCACATGTAAAGCCATGTTTTTACATATCTTTCTACAGTACATATGAACTGAGTTGCTGTCATGGCTGATTAGATATTAGAGTTCACAAGTTTGATTAATTGATTACTAAATTAATCAGCAACTATTTTGATAATCAATTTGTGTGTTGTCCTTTTTTCAAATAATTAAAACAATCTTTCTACATACGTACACATAACATTCCACATAAGAAAGAAATCATTACAACCAATTAATTTTGGTTTGTGGGCAAAGCATTAGAGAACATCATCATGTCAAGGTTTAGGAAGCACCGATAAACATTTTCCAACACTTTCTGACATTTTATGGACCAAACAAGTAAATGATTAATCAAGAAAATAACAGCAGATTAACTGATTAATTGGATATATATAGTAAAGGTCTTTAAAAGAGATTGAGGCAAACTTGGTGCCATGGTAATTTAAATAGCACAGTGTTACAGAGTAAATAGTAAGTCATGACTGTGAGCATCAGATAATCATGATATATGTGGCAGCAAGTATCAAAAGGTTTACTGTTCCCAGGGGGAGTCATGAACCTCCAGTGAAATATTAGTCTGTAAAAGTCTAAAACATGCACCAAACAAATCAAAAGTTAAGATAATACCCGCGCAAACATCTATAATTCAGAGCTGAAAGGTCATTTACCTCCGACTGATTGTTATTGACTGAAACTCTACTGCATTTTAATCACAGGAGCACTCAGCGTTCCTCATAACCAAGTCACTCATGACTGAGAAGTCCATTGTGTTTTGCGTGTAGAGACTGTTGTCTGCTTCAGGACCAGACGAAACTGAAGTCCTGCTCACCTTTTGACCTCCTCTATCATCATCGGTGACGTGGTAAAAGCCAAACTCTTGCCTACTCCAGGACGCTGTTGAAGCACAAACAGTCCTGGGTAATGTTGGGCCTTTACGGTGCAGCCCTTCAGTCTGAGTGCTGTGAATCTTTCAGGATGTAATGTAACGTTAGAAACTACCCAGAGGACGTTTTGTCAACATATCAGTTCTTTATGATCAGGCCAACATCCTGGGTATGTGCATTAACATGAGCGTCTTCCTGAGATGATAGAAGCCTTGATGACACCACTAAACGGACCTTCAGTCATCAGCTAATGAATGCCATTACCGTGCATCAATTTGCGAGAATAAAATAGCCTCTAAAGCTAGTCTCTTACATCCACGCTGATAACAAGACAATCAAGCAGTATTTGCAGTTAAATCATTTGGGCTTGGTCCATTTGTCTTCACTCTCAAAAAGTCAGACTTCATCTACAAAACTGAGACTTTACAGTTGCTGCTCCAATTTAAAGGACCAGTGTGTAAAACTTAGGAGAGCTTCTTGGAAGAGACTGAATATAAGAACCATAAGAATGTTTGTTTATGGGAATAATATATATATAAAAAAAGAGTTAATGGTGTGTTCCATTTTTATCAAAAGTTGGAAATGGTAGTGAAGCCAACCCCAAGTTGACTGCGTTACAGTTTCAACAGCGGCAGCCATTTGAAACTTTCATCTAGGAACTCGGAAATTCTGACTTGTGTCTACAACTTGAATCCATAATGAGTGTATTATTGTGTACTCAAGGTAAAGGGCTTGCATTATGGGGACAGTCGCCTTGAGACGATGTGTTTCTGCAGGAGCCTAAAAGCATGAGCTAACGCGCGTTTCACATTTTGAAGCGCAAATTCACTGTGGAAATATGATAATGAGCAGCTTTGCCCACATGAACCCACTGCATAAACCAAAGAAGAAGAAAGAGGAAACAGCAGAAAGAGTGGGAGAATCGAGAGAGATGAGAAAAAAGTCTTGAGAATCATTTAGATTTTAACACCTGTATGGGAAAAAAGAAAACCAGCTCAACATATTAGCCTTAAAAATCTACATAATTTATTGGCCATCCTATTTAAAAGTTTGGAATTGGCCATAAGGAAACCCATACTGGTCAACCAGCACTGCTGTGAGCAATGGCCTTCAAATGGGAGTGTGATTTTGAACATTTAGCCCAAAAAAACGGTCTCATTTTAAACCATTTTACTGTTGTTGTTTTTTTTTCTTTTAAAGGCATAGTTTTGAGCTTTATAAAATATCACAGAATCACATTAATGCGTGAATTTCTTTGGTTACATCACAGATTTACTGTATCTGTCTACATTCCTAAAGAGACGATCAGCCCACAACCACAACAGAGACACTGAAAGCCCACTTAAGCAGCAGCACCTTTAGAGTGCATGGAAAGTGCATCCATGTAAATATTAAACACACACTCACACACACACACACAGAGAGAGAGAGAGGGAGAGTTTAGATTTCTCTTGTGGATCAATATTGAAGCAATCTGGACAATAACTGCATTTGCACTTCTGTTTTCTTCTTAGTGAACGCTGCTGACGTCAGTACGTGGTCTTAAGTGAAATCACAACAAATTCAACATTTAAAAACATTTTTCACTGCTGCCATGAATCCTTTAGGCTAACACGACGTTTGTGCTGTCATGTTGTAAAGACATAATCGATACACAATTTCAAAACTGGAACTGTTGAATATACACTGTATGTGCTGAGTTGTTCCACACACAAACTAGGATCCACCTGGTGCACATGATCATTGTTACGTAAAAACAGAAAA
Organism: Brachirus orientalis; assembly: GCA_016785285.1. Taxonomy (NCBI): domain Eukaryota; kingdom Metazoa; phylum Chordata; class Actinopteri; order Pleuronectiformes; family Soleidae; genus Brachirus; species Brachirus orientalis. The sequence goes on from JAFBJR010000153.1 coordinate 591,532, forward strand.
AACAAAACACTCAGATTGACAGTGTCCACATGTTTCCATGTGTCCACAAAGCCAAGGACCGCAAGTGAACCAAAGAACACCATAGCTAGTATTATAAATTTCCATTTCCCAGCAAATAATTTAGAGTTGCAAGATATTTTATCTCTTTGAAGTGTCATATTCCTCAATAGTCATCTTCAAAAGTTTGCTGAAGGCAATTGAACTTTCCTGAGCTAAATTGAAGATGTTTTGTGTCTCATCCAAAAGGCTTCTTCAGGTCTGAAGAAATAATTCTCCAGAACCTCGAATGAAAGTTCCCCAGAACTGAGGAAGCATCTTAGATAAGACGTGAAATGTCTTCAACTTAGCTCAAACGAGTCCAGTTGCCTACAGCTAACTTCTGAAGATGAGTATGACCTGGAGGGCTGAGATCCTTCTCAGACAGTTCTTTATAGAGTTTATAAATACACTAACTGCCCACTTTATTAGGTAAACAGTGAGTGTCCCTAATACATCTGTCAGCATCATGTTGTTCTGACTTTGCTCAGATGACTCTCCCTGACCTTTGTGTTTCTCTACAAAGTGCGATTTATGAATCAATCCCTGCAAAATCAGAATCATTTAGAGCTGCAATACTGTAGCTGTAGAGTATCATGGTCAATTCTGCTAACAAACTGATTAGATTAAATTATTATACTTCAGTATATGGGTATCCTGAGACTCACTGTCCCCACTTCTAGGCTGTACTTAATGAGTTTTTGACAAATAAAGAATTGACGGCCTCAGGAAAAAAAAGCAGCGCTTGAATGTTACAAAGCAAATAATTCCTGTTGCATTTATCCCAGCTCTGAGATTAATGTCATGCAGGTGACTCGGAAGCTGCCGCCTTGAGCCTCCACTGTTTACAACAGAGTAAAAAACTGTTGCGTCCATTTGTCCAGAGAGCTTATCGATAACTTTGTCTCTCAAGAATCGGATGAATAATGGATCAAAGTCAAATGTTACTTAAGATTCACATCCATCTGAGGGATTAGATCAGCAGGTCTGGACTTCAAACAGCAGAAACAAATCAAGGGCTGACATGTTTTGAGGTTGGTTATTGATTGCTGTTGGCTGCAGTTCAGCTGCCTTTGCGGTGACTGTCCGAACCCTGCCCGTCTGGATTTCCAGGGGAAAGTGAAGCCACAGGGGTTTGACAGTCGGCCTGTTGAGGATCTCCCAAAGTCAGCTTTTCCTTCTGCATCATTCAGCTGTTTATTTTTCATATAACTTAATCCAGTTCTTGTGAGTCAGCCAAAGGGATGATTCATCACATCACAAGAAGGGCCTTTGCTGCTATCGGTGCATCCTGGTCTTAGAGGAAAATGTTTTACTTTTTCTATAAAGCATGGGAAATGTTGCAGATTTTTTACATATAAACATCTATTACATTTAGGCAAATTCTATAATTTTTGCCATATCCACAGTTGACAACAGCAACATTAGTTAGCTAGCCAGTTAACAATTTAGGAGGGAAAATTCTTACAAAATGGTGGAATGGGCAGTGGTAGCATGTCACACAGGTAACAGCTATATACTTTAACGTTATAACGTTTTTGTCTTTTTGGTGATTTTCCAGTGTTATGACTATGTTTTATCCCTATGACGCATTTTGAGGAAAAGCCATGATCTGTTCCTAGCCTTAACCCTGTGCTTTTAATGTCACCCCAATTTTCTCATTTCAGTCAAAAGTGACACAAACAATTAAAATGCTGTCGCGATTCCTGTAGACATGTAAGTATCAAACTTCTGTGTTCAGAATCGTGAGCCTGCATGTATCTGTGATCTTTAGAAACGCAATGGCGTAAAAGTGAGGAGAATTAGTGACATCTAATGGTAAAATGGCAGATTTCAGTCTTCAAGTGTCGGGGAACCATGGTGCAATGTTAATTTTGTTGACGAAAAATGTCCGTCAATTACCCTTTTTTCACGGACAGAAAATGAGATGTTAAGTAAGTAAAAGTATATTTGATATTAAAAAAGCTATAATGACAAATGGGGTTGAAAATGTTATGACGGAAGTGGGAGGAGAACCAATCAGAAGAGAAGAATAATAAGAAGACATTAAATCAGACTCATCTCTTTGTGAGGGACAGAGGTTAAGTTCACGACTCGGATGTAAACGCGGTGGAGGACACACAAGAAAAGATTCAGAAATGACAGCATTAGGAAGAAGGACAAGAGACGACATATGGTTGAATTTCATGTACGACGGAACCATGTGGAGCCAAACTCAAAGGAAAAAAAACACAAACAAACCTGAAGTGACATTTGGAGATGAATCATCCGGAAATCCGTGCTAAGGTTCAGTAAAACGAACACAGTAATGCTGTTTTTTTGAGCTCAGCTGTTGTGCTGCCGCTAATTTAAAATGTAGTGCGAACTGAAATAAACCGCCACCAAACCACGTGGCTATTTTTGGAATTTAAATAAAAATACTAACTGGCATGCTAAGGAAGATAAATCCAAGTGTAATGTTTCACCACCTTCAAATTAAAACAAACATGTAACAAAGGAAAAAATTTGATTAAGACACGTAAAAATGTTTCCTGTCAAAACAGAATATGTATGTTGTTAATGCAAACCTTAATAACAGATTTATATATACTTGATATATATATATACTTAATACGTTTAAATAATACAAACAAACCCATTAGATTTAGTTGACTAAACTATGCTTATATTTAGTTGATTAAAACAAAACTAATTCAGATGACTAAAATATGACTAAAACTAAATGGTATTTTAATCATAAGACTATAACTAAATCAAGATTTGCTGTCAAAATTGACACTGCTAAAAAATGGCCACCTTCACATGTCAGGAAAGTTAATGTTCTCCTTTGTTTGTGTCGTTAACTTCTGATTGTAAATAAGAATTTTTTTCTTAATCCGTCCTGCCTGGTTAAATGAAGATTAAAAAAAAACAACACAAAATTCATTGTGTGGCTGGTTTGTCTTTTCAAAACATGGGCGCACAAGATGGCGGCCGCTGTAAAGCAAGGCCCTTGCCTCAAGTTCATGTAAAAGGCTTCTTCTAAATCTACTAAAACCAAACAGTTTTTATTTTAACACGATCATACACTTATAAAAACATACTTAGGGATAGTGTTTTCAATTTCTGCCAATAAACCCTCCTAAATGTTACACTCTGGACCTTTAAGTGCTCTGAGGACTCACCAAACCTTACTTCCCTCCCACCTAATGTACTAATGAGGAAATAATAGCATTGATCATTTCCTCGTCAATATAGTTGTCAAACATGGCGGAGCTTGCTTGCCTGCTTGGTTGATTGGGTCTAATAATGATTTAATGGTCCTGTAAAAACTTGGCTGCTCCAGCTTCGTCCATAAACAAGTAAACATGAGGTCAGCGCTCCTCAGCTTGTTCTTCCATGCAGCTTCTTTTAATGGTGGCGATAAATAACCTTAAGTGGAGTTTTAAGTGTTTTTTATCTGGAATAATCCCCACTTACAGTAATTTCTTAACATCATATTTTTCCCGGGAAGTGTTTTGGTTACTGTTCTTCCCAGCAATTAGGGATCATCCAAAACACAGAGTTTGTCCCCAATCTGATAATTTTATAAATGAGAGGTTTATTTGGATATAATACGATAAAGATTTACAGCAATCAAAGATGTTGATGTGATGTTGAGTTAATGGAGAGCTTTAATGAAAATGGACTTGAAGTGAAGTGGGAAAAAAATGATACTGAGACTCTCAGAGTTTGGATTATGAGGACGAAAACATGCTTATTTAAATAAAAAGAAGATTCAAATAAATGTTATTGTCAGTCACCATTAAGTTTTCAGTAGCAGCTTCAGACATTGCTCGTATTTCATACCACATTTCAATTATTTATAAATGACTGAAACTCTAAATACTGTCGGAAACAACACGATAAATCACAACATGCTCTGTGACGTTTTCTTCTCTGAACACTTAATCTTCATATTTAGAGCAAAATGAAAACAGCTAAGCAACTTTTTCTTTTCTTTTCTTTTCCAGCATGATTTTGACTCCATTCACAATCATTTTCTAAATGCTCTGATCATATAGTCCATTTTCATTTCATTATACTTCATAATTTTACTTTGTCATACCTGTTTTTACTTTATCTCAGTCTGGTACATAACTATTCCCTGATAAAATTTGTATTTTATATGCGTTCTCTTTTCTTATGCCTACTATATATTTTAAAATTTTGTCCTGTTGGCTTGCTTTTAAAATCTTTGCTGTTCTTTTAAAATCAGTTCTTTTCTATTTGCATTTTTTTTAAATAATGTTTTTTTTATTTTTAATTATTATTGTCTCACTCTACTGGGTTTTAAAGCAAAATAATATAAGAAATATGATTAGCTATAAACCAAAGCTAAAATAACCATTCAATTAATTTTCATGTTAAAAAAATATCAAACATTGGAAGATAAGAAAAAAAAAAAAAAAAAAAGCACTTTTTGCTTTATTTGGAATATGAAAATCCAAATTAATACCAGATTTTACTGCCTTCTAAGGTTAAAAAAATGAAAGACACTGGTTTGGGGTAAATAACACAACAATTATTAATGCAATTCAAAGTTTTACATTGGTATCAATGAGAGTGAGGTGGTGGGCCCCCAAATTAAATTCAGTTTAGGACCTATAAAGGCTTGGGCCGGCCCTGCTGATAATAACCAGGTTGTGATGAGTCCTGCAAAATGTTTTGGGAACTGTAAAATTCGTCCAGAGAGGGAACAAAGGGCAGCTGATGATTTTTCTCGGAGCGGACTTGGTGACCCACAGAGCGCGTTCCTCTGTGTCACTGTGCAGCAGGAAAACCACGCAAAAGAAATGCACATGAATGAATCAAATCTGTCCTTTCTCCACAAAGTACACTTGTTTTTGTTGTTGTTGTTGTTGTTGTTGTTGTTGTTTTTCTTTACTGTACATAAAATATAGAGTAAATCCTCATGACTGCATTTGAAGCATAAATGTCATGATAATTGTATGTCTTGTTTTTGTTTGTTTTCTTGCTTCAGCTGCAGCCACGAGGATTTCATCTCTGGACATCATGACATTCAGAACAGAACAACAATATGGATTAACTTCTACGTACCAAACAGAAGTTTTGGCGAAAAATCCATAAACATCTCGGAGCACTTCAGGGTTGAGGTTTGAGTCACACAACAGTTGTTTACTTTACAACTGAATTAAACCTAAACACAAGAGGGTTGGAATGATTATTATTGTTTTAAGAAATGAAAACATTTTGGTGGAACAGTTTTCCTGCCCTGGGAGGACAAAAGTAACAGGCCACTTCAATGGTGGCACGGATTTATAGACTCAAGAGTGGGTGCAGACTCGCGTTTTACCAGTGAGTGTCGCTGTTTCTCTCTTTAACAGCTGTGCAGCAGCAGCAGCCCTGTGGAGATGCAATAGTAAGTCTTTTGACATTCATAAAATCAGAAATCTGGAGGAGGTGTGCTGCAACTTATTCCATATTTTTAGATGTAGAAGATGTAGATTGAAACTGTTTAAATACATAAAAAATTGACACACAAGTTCTCATTCTTGTGGTGGTTTGCTTCCAATTATCAAGGAGGGTTGGACCAGTTCCCAGACGGAGACTTCTGATTGGCTGGATCATGTGTCAATAACACAACTCGCCCTGTCGCCTCCTGTTGGGTGAATTCAGTCCACAGCACAAGTCAGAAAGTCAAATTTCATCAGGGTGTCCAAAGGAGAAGGACGCACGGATGCGGTTATTGTGCGCGACTTCATCACAGCAAAAGTCGAGTCATTTGACTTGACCTCGTGTTTGTTAAGTGTCTTCCTCACGTGGTAATTAAATGGGGGTTACTTGGATTTGAGGACTTGTTGGCTTCCTATTCTCCGGCATTTCTTTCTTTTTATTTTGCGCGCAGTGCCAGCGCAGCTGTTTGCGCACCTGAGTCTGCGGCGTCAACATGACTTTAAAAACGCTCCTGAGCCGCTAAACTGCACATGTTGGAGACTCGGCTTCACTTCTTCACTTCTGTGGTGATTCTCAGTGGAATAAGCACCGAACCACAGGTCCAGGTGTCATCATCCTCCTCATCCTCATCATCGGGCAGAGCTGATGTGGCCGTTTGGAGGAGCGCACCAGTCTGACGCCAGCTGGGATTTGACAGAGCGCAGGAGTTTGCGATGCCAGACAAACATTAAGAGAGACAATCTCCTGCAAGTTTGACCTGGATTCGTCCAGGGCTGCGCACAGTCATGGCCTCTGAGATGGTGTGCGGGCTGGTCTTCAGGTTACTGCTGCCTGTGTGTCTTGCAGCTGGTGAGTTTCTCTTTCTCGGTAAAAGTGTATCTAAGAGTTGTAGGTGATTCACTGCCCCGCGTCTGTTTGTGCTGCTCATATGAAAACAGGTGACTGCAGAGATCACAGGTGCTGTTTGTAACAATGATGAGACTCGGATGTTGTCAGTGAACTGTTTGTGCCAAATACTCTTCAAGGAACCTTGTTTTTTAAATTAATATGCCATGCATCCAGTAATGACATCATTTTTGTCCAGTTCAACATCACATTCAGCACCGGGTCTTCAACGATTTATCATTATACAATTTATCGCCTACATATATAGTTTTTCAGATTTTTCAGTTCCTTAAATGTGAATATGTTCTCATTTCTTTGCTCTATATAATGAAAAAAACTATTAAAATGAATTATTTTTGATTTATGGACGAGACATTTGAAAGGTTTGCAATCAACATTTTTCAACATTTTCCTTACATTTTATGGGCCAAACAACTAACCAGTTAATCAAGAAAATAGTTGACAGGAGTAATCTTTTATGGAAATAATCATTATTTGCAGCTTGATCCAGCTGTGGTGACATAGATGCCTTGTTTTTAGAGTATAGTTACATTTCTAACTGAAAAGTTTTTATTTATGTATTTTAAATTGCTTTGCATAATGTGACCCCTAAAATATGATACTGCAAACCTGAATTTTTGTGCGACGTGAACAATCATTAAAAGGTAGATTGTGGTTTATGAGCTCACTACTCATTCCCATTCATCACAAACTCGTATACTGTGCATACTGTATATAAACCATAGATTAATAGGTAGACAGATAGTATTGGGAACTTATTCTTTGCCATGAAAAAAAATAAAATTAAAATTACTCAACAGATAAATAGTTCTGTAAAAAAAAAAAAAAAAAAAACATTAAAAGTTGAATTTTGTTGCTAACAACAGTCTGAATGTATGTGAACGCGTATGTTAGTAGACAGCTGTTGGGCTGTTAATGTTTTGACAGTAGAATCAACAATTAACAAACTTGTTTAATATTTACTTTGTATTTGAATAATATTTCCTTTCATTGCGAATGAGAAAATGTCATTTCAGTGCACATGAGTTTTAAATGTGGTCTATTAATGGGTGATCATTGAATCATTATTGTTGTTATTGATTCTGTAGCTGCTAGTGGTGTTAATATCATTGATTAACATTTATAGAGCCGCAATTCATATGTTGTTTCTCATCTCTCCAAGTCTCAGTCAGCTGAGTGTTTAGCTTTCTGTCTTTGTTAAGAAAAGATAGAGTTGTTTTTGTTGCTGTGTTATTGGAGGTTTTGCGTGAGTCATTCTTTTGCTGTGCAGATTTGGCCAATTCAGACTCGGATATGGCAAATAATTTGGACTTAAAAAGTGACTTTTTGCAGGACGAGTCTGCACTTTGGAACATGAGGTCACACTCTTTAATTTGTGGAAATGACGCTTGAGGTATGACGACACCTTGAATGCCGACTTTATTAAATGCAATTTACTCTGTGTTATTAAGCAGTAGTTCTGTGGTAGCCCACAACTGAAAAGTGATTAGCATCTAACTGCCATTGAGCTCCCACTTTGGTGTCTGTGTAAGACTTATAATGCTGACGTAAAAGCTAACAGCATGCTTTCTATAGATAAGACCCACTCAGTACCACCATAATGCATCACTTGACAGCCCGACGCCCCCTTTATTTCCAAAAGCAATCGTGAGGCCATGCATCGTCTCCATTAATTCGTGGAAAGTCGTTTTAACAGTATGAATTAATAATGTGGTTGTGAGGGAGACAAGAATTGCCTTCCCTTTTATCGTAAACATACCTTTTAATATTTTATGTTTTTTCAAAGTGCAAATGAGCCGAGTTGCTCTGCAGCTGTGCGGAGCAGCCGACAGGATGAAGGAAATGTAAAATGCAAAAGATGGGGACGTGTACGAGTGAAGACGATGTTGGGGTGAGGGAAGGTCAACAGGATCAACTGAGTTTTCCTTCTTTTCCATGATTTATCAGCCTTTTTGTTAATAAATCAGGCAGGGATGAGACCATATGATACTCACTATTGGCCAAACTGGTCAAACGTCCTGGATCGGACATCGGACAAAGGAAAACATGAAATTGGATATGATCTAAAAATCTTCCACTTTTAAATTTTCTTCTTCAAAATAAGCAGAATATTTGTTATACAGTCATCATGTCTTTGAAATGGCTGGTTATTAAGGCCGCAATAGTGAATCGATTATTTATTAATTATCTGCAACTACTTTGACAATTTATTCTTGACTATTGAAGAATAAATTGTCTTTCATATTTTTCAGCTTCTTTGATGTAATTTTGTAGCTGGTTTTGTTGCTCCATTTGACAAAGAAATATTAAAAACTGAATCATTTTGGTTTGTGGACAAAGCAAGACATCTGATAAAATCATCATTTTGAGGTTTGAGAAACATCAATCCACATTTTTTGACATTTTCTTGCATTTTATGGACCAAACAGATGCTCGACCAGTCGAGCAATAGTCACAGTTCTACTGGTTATGGCTGGGTGGTAAATGCGTCGACACTATCTGACCGATGCCATCAACAGTGCAGTCTCGTCTGCTCCTAATTGTTTTTAATTATTGTAGTGAGGATCATAGTTTTTTTTTCCAATCATTTTCTTGATGTTATCATACAGAATAAAGATGCTGTGCAACATCTCAAATGATGTATACATACAGTTGGGTAGCATGCTGTATGTTGCCAGTGTGAAACCTTGTTCTTGTGTCCCAGTGAAAGACTCGTCTGCTGACGATACATAGCCTATGCTTCCTGTTGGCCATCTGACAGCACCTCTATTGAAAAGCACAAAACTGCTGGGCTCATGTGTACACAGTGCCTCTGCCACCACACACGTACACGCAAACACACACAATTTGCACACAGTTACAGTTTCGCTGATCAAACAGGCCACTGTTTGTGTGTTTACTGGCACAGTTTGGAGTACAAACAGGGTTATGAGCATGTATTTCTGATCTGATATCGAATGTGTGAATGTCCAGACGGATCAGCGGGTCAGTTGAGATTAGATTTGCAGATTACGGCTGTGCAAAAGCTCAAATAAAGACTGAGAGACGTGGCAGTGGAAGTACGGTTTCGGGAGCATCACTGGAACATGACGCTTGTTTCTGTTTTTGAGTTTTTAATTTGAGGCTATTTAAGACAAAATCAATTCCTGCCCCGTAGATGGTGTGCTGGTGCATCACAAATCTCCAAGCAGCCACAGTTGGCACAGTTATGGACACTGAAGGAAACTGGCTCTGGAAAGAAACACTTTTAACCCAATGAGAGTAGTTTTCACTGTTGATACCAGCAAACACCAGTAGCCTGTTCACATTTGTTTAACTGAAAATTATCATGGAAACACACGTTTTAAAAAAAAAAAGCATGAGGAAATGTGTGTCTTTCAGCTCACAGTCATATACATGCCAGACAGTTAGATTATAGCCACTGTATTATACTTTTAAAGGGGCTCAGCTGTCAAAACAGGTGTCTCACTGACTGAAACTCATATTTCAGTTTATCCTCCTTATAATTTTATAAAGAAGGATGACAAATAAGAAGGAAAGAAAATAGTGAAGCCTAAAACAAATGAATTTCCCCCCAGGACGACTGTGTGCTGTACATCAGAAACCCAAAAACCAACAACTTTCCCAACATGATCTGTCCGTGCTAATATACATACCGAAGTAAGGCTGCAACCACTTTTCTTTTTTAAATTCCAGTAATTCCCATTCTTCTTAAATGTGAATATTATCATTATGTGAATCATTAAAATTGAAAAAATAGTTTGTTTGTTTTTTTTTTGACAAAACAATACATTTGAGAACGTCATCATTCTGAGGTTTGGGAAACACAGACCAAACAAGTACTCGATTAATCGAGACAATAATTGACAGATTAATTGATTATGAAAATTCGTTTTCAAGGTCAAAAATCTTCTATAGTGACTCTACAAATTGAACGTGCTAAAAGATTCGATTTATAAAAAATATGAAAAAAAATATTTCCTGTCAGTATTCTCAAAAATGAGTGAAACCAACTCTCACTTGTAAATAGTCTAAAAGAAAAGCCAGGGAAAATTAGGTTTGTACATTTGTAACAAACAAAATCACTCTAAAAGAAGATTAACAAATACATTAGCATATCAATGTCCAAAAAACTAATACAACCAGCTTTATTAGAGCTAGCCATTTAGCCTACTTGATCTATTAAGGTACAAGCCAACAAGAGGCAAATGCTAAATTTTGTTTGTTAGCTATTGTTAGCATCTATTTTTCCCCACTAACGCCACATATGTAATTTAGTTATTTAATTTATTTTATGAGTATTCCTTATTTGCAATTTTGTTATTTAGTACGGTTCAAAATTTAAGCTACTCTGACTCACTTATCGGCTGTTTTGCAAAAGTTAGCTTTAGCAATAACTCCGCTTAGTTAAGACAATTTTTTTTTTTTTTTTTTTTACATTATTTCTGCAGCATCTTATCGTTAAGTTAAACTGAATAAGAGCGGAAGACAATTTTAGCAAACACTTTTTCAAATTATTTCCAGAAGCTATAATTCAGGTTGTTTTACTTTTCTGTGATGATAAAGCAGACAGAAACGTAGGATTCTGGAAACTAGTGATGAGCTTTTACTTTAAATGATTGAGAAAGTGTCAACAGCTAAATAAATTTAATTTTTTTTTCTTTAGTCGAGTGCCTGAAGAAGATAGTTTCACTTAAAATCCTTCTGTTGCTCATGAATGTACCAAAAAATAAATTGACGTAGATATGGAATCTCTTGGCCATCTTTACTTAAACAAATTCTTTTCTAAGTCCTGTACTTTAATAAAAACTGTACAGTTTTATAGACTTGAAGAGGAAGGCCCACACTCTCTCTAGGTTTTTATTTTTTTCAGATGGTTTAAAATTCCTCTGTTATCTCCCTGTGCTTGGCCTGGCCTGGCACCTTATCTTCTATCGCCGCATTTATGTTGCTGAGCTTAAAATCTGGTCACTTGGCTCTGATTTAACGTCGGGTTTTGCTCCTCCATTGTTGACGCTTTTGTGTGACTGCAATAAAAGCTTTTCTTGGGAAGAAGAACAAAAGCCTGTTTCACCAGTGGATGTTTTCTTTTACAGTAATCTGATGTCTGAAAACAACGGCACTTTATTTTCGTTCCCTGTGTTACAAAATCCACTGATGGTGAGTCACACAGTGAAGGCAAACAGTCAGGAAGACTGCGGTCGAGTGTCTGCAGGCGAGAGCAGCTGGAGCAGCGCCACACGGATGCAGATAGATTATCTATCTGCTCGCAGCATAGATACAAAATGACTAGTGCTAGATTTGTAACTGCACAGACGAATCGCGAGGGCCGCAGATTACAGACTGCTAACTTGTGCAAAAAGATGGCAGGAGCTTATTTAATGCCACATTTAACAGAGATAAAATAAAGTGGGTGGGGATAGAGACGGGGCAGAGTGTGAAACCAAAAATTAATCTCGACTCTTTCCTTCCTCCTTATTCACCAACTTTTTAAAACTTTTTTAATAAGAAACTAAGCTGTGCTTCTGTTCACCCAAAACATTAATTCGCCTTTTTACCTTTTTTTTTTTCTTTTTTCTTCATCTGAGCACACAGAAAATGAGTCGGGCTCCAGCATGGGTCAAACTCAACGCCAGTGTCAATGAATGCTTCCACTGAGTGTGCAAAGATAAATAAAGCACTATTTTCAGTAGTTACCTCTAATTTTTCAGTAGTTCAAGACCAGTAGCTGATCTCTATGACTTATAACAGTAACTCATGTGGTCGCCCGGCTTGTAAACTTTGTGCTTGTTGACATAACCGCTCAGAGAAAGTTTGGAGGCCAGACTCTGCCCACATTTCATATAAAGTCGCTCTGTGCTATAAATGTGTGTCTGCAGCTTATCCCCCATTTAATACGCACAGGAGAGTAACTCGAAGAGACGCGAGTCGTAAAAGTCGCAGGATTAATAATTATTTGAGTTGATTCTGCTGAAGTGCGCAGGTCGTATAAGGTTTCGCAGTGTTTGCCGTGGCGTGGTTCACTTTGGCTGCTTGAAATGATGTGTAGTCAGCAGGTGATGTGAGCCGTTTAACTGGTAAAAGCCATGATCAGTGCAGATGGTCAGTCTCACTCTGGGAAATGAGGTGTGCTCCAGATCAATACGTCAATGAATGGTTTTTGGAAGTCGTGTTTGCACTTAAGCATTTTAACTTTTATCATGACCTCAAAAGACTTCCTTTACGTGCTTTGACAGGGTGTAATGTTAATGTTTGTGTGGAGTGTGTGTGTGTGTGCGTGTTTGTGTTGGTGTGTCGGGGGAGTTTTGGGAAAAGGGTGAGCGCGTGGAGTTACATAATCCACTGTTGTGTGTCGCGCCACATCCTGCAACAGTGCATCAAATGTAAGTGTCGAAGTAAATCGTTATGTTCATCCTCAGTTAAGCTACCTGGTTTTTTTTCTACATAAATAATTGCAAATAATGAAAAAAGTACCATCACATTACATCACAGTCTAAAACCTAACGATAGGTAGTGAAACAAAAAAAAGGGAATCTTCACTTTTAAGATACAGTAACTCCAAAAAGGTTTTGTCGCTAAATTAATTTTCTACACACTTAAAATATAAAATGTTGAGTAAAATCATTTCAAATAGTTAAAATAAAAAATGGCCTAACTATAACTGCAACAAATTATTGATTCATAATCTGTTACTTTGGCTGATAAATGGCTATAATTTATTATAGTTTTTTTTTGCTTGGTCCATATACGAAGATTGATTTTCTTATTTTCCTCTATCTGACAAAATATAATAGTTTAATAATAACTACAAAAGTACAAAATACAAAAAGCTGCTTAACTTCACTAAGTAGTTAATGAACAACTCTAATGGATAACAAAATTGATATTATATGTATGAAATAGCTTATGAAAAAAACTAAAATAAATAAAAAGTTAAGTTTTGGATAAAAAAAACTTTTACTGGCAATTTATCAAGTTTCTGAGAACAAAAATGCATGATTTGTAACAATAGAGAGATTAATAAATTATAACTGACCAATGCCGATTTTTTAAAAAAAAGGCAGATATCAGCCATATTAATCAGCAGATTCAACAGATTAATTGGATTAATTGGGCGACCTCTTTTTGTGGTTTGGGAAAGACCAATAGACATTTTCACACTTTTCATGAAGCAAACAACTGATCAATTAAATGAGAAATTAAAGGTTTAGCCCTATGATTGGTTCTTAAAAAGTCTGCATTACATCATACATATTTTGGTGGCATGCGCTGTGTGAAAGTGCTCTTTTGCAAACGATCTGATGTTGTTTTCCATATTTTTGTTTCAATTCAGTTTCAGTTCATGAAATTCTGGGGGATTCTTGCAAAATGAAATCTTCACATGTGACACAAAGCTACACTATGAGTGACACATGGCACGGCACAGAGGCAGATCTGACCTCTGCCGACACAGACCATTGATTGTCTCTGTTAACGTCCAAGAACTATCGGGGGATTATTTTACTTCATAACAAATGTCAACTCCATGAATGGCTGAATGAATCTCAGGCTCATCATGAGGCTTGTGATGTGGAGGAATGTTCGGGCTTTTTTTGTAAGAATGAAAGGCTCAAATCTGTGTTTCGTGTATTTTATTTACTTCTGATGCTGTGCATTGCATAACTGTTACATGCGTACATAACTTACAGAGCTAACTTACATCCCTTCCTTTCTGATAATTAAAGAGATTTCTTATGATGAAAATATGGTTTCACTGTTTTTCCTTGTGTGTTTCTGCAGCTTGCCTGTTCAGGTACAATGCCCTGTCCTTCGTCTACCTCATCTATCTCCTGCTTATTCCACTCTTCGCAGAGCCCACGTGCACGTCGATGCAGGGTAAGATCCACAGTGAAACTCCCTTTGCAACTGCACACGTTTGATGGGCTTTGGTGTTTTCCATCACCTGAATGATTTCTCTGTAACCCAAGCCTCCTGGGAACTTGAATTTCCTCCAGATGAGAATGGCTTTGACACATATTTAAGTCCATAACGGTTAATATTCACTGTGTTAGTGGGGGCTCGTGTCCCATTTGTGCTAATAAAAATGGTCCACGACGAGCCAGATCCGAGATTAGGAAGCCACAGTACATCCAGGGTCAGATCTCAATTCTACTTAATGAATATGATGATTTTAAACTTTGGTTTGGTTTATTTTGAAAAATAACATTACTATAAAACTTAAAAACTAATTACGCAAGCTTCATTGTAAGAACAAGAAATCCACACAAGGAAACTTGTACTGTACATTGAGTTAAAGCTGCAGTGTGTAACCTCTGGTGAATTTTGTCATTGTTCATGTTATTTTCTCTGCCTCTACAACATCGTTTGTATGCTGTATCCATCTGAAACCAGCCTCTGTCAAGTTATCCTATAAGACCGTACTGAGGGAGCATTTGTGTATACAGCGACAACTGAAACAGTTACGTCAAACTGAGCATTTCCTGAGCATTTCATGGACGCTTCTGTGTGTTCGTAGTCATATTCCCACTAGGGCTGCAACAATTATTCGATTGATCGATTATTTATCAGTTACTAAATTAATCGTCAAACTATTTTGCTTATTAATCAATCTTTTGTTTCAATAATTTAAACAAGTTTTCAGATTTTTCAGCTTCCTAAATGTGAATATTTTCTATTTTCTTTGCTCCATATAACAAAGAGATCATTTCCAGATTTGAGAAACAGTAAACGTTTTAACAGATCTTTTTACAGACCAAAGAACTATCAAATTAATTGAAAATAATTGACCGAGATTAATCGATTATAAAAACAAATTTTCGCTGCAGCCCTGTAATTCCAGCCTGCTTGCAGCTGTCTCATTTTACAAGCACAATGTTGTGGTTGTTGCCTCCGTTTGTCTCCACATTAAACAAATCACTTCCAGTGTGCAGAGCAGGAATAACTCTAATCATATATAATAGGATGCGTATGGATCCCTGAATAAGCAGATTTCCGGTCAGTGAAAAAGTGATTAACAAAAATGTATTTACAAAAATATAAATTGGAATAATCAAGCCAAAGTAGAACAAAAGGCGAGGAGACAGGCTAGCTTGCCGAGCAGACGCCTCCCGACGCAAAACTAGGAGAAACGAAGGTTAAAAACAGAACTTTAAACTGTGAGTCAAAATTACTAACACGCGGCATGAGCTGATCTGAACGGGTCGAGTTACCACGCATTACCGTGTGACGCGCTGACACCTGCCGTGGCCAAAACCAGAGTTTAAAAGGACTTCATCATAATCAGGGAATAGGTTGCAGGTGCGGAGTTGGAGGCTCCGCCCAGCTGCCCGGTCAAGTCCCCCTGCAAAACAAAGAACACTCCACAGGAAGTAACAAAATGACAACAATAAAAGGCAGGAAACCGGACCCTGACAATAACGATCTGAACTCCGCTCTTTTAAGAAACATTTGTTTATATTTAAAAGTTCCACGCGGATGAGGAGGTTGAGGTGTATTTAAGATCTGTGGTACTTTTGGTTTCGAAAAGAGTTTAGTACACGAAAGCCACATTCAGTATGAAAACCACACTGTCCTTCATCAAGGAGACATAAATCACAGAGGTGATGACTGGGGGATTGTGGTCGCCAAGTTCCGCCACGCCTTTACGCACTCACCTCACCGCAAAACACTAAACAGCAGATTCATAATAATCCGGGTTTCTGCAGGAGACCACATGCATTGCTTAATAATACATGAAGCCTTATTGGCAGAGGGAACAAATATCCAGGCCGAGAGCCTGGGGCTGCTCATCTCCAGCTGAAATAACAATCAGGAAGTAAAGGAGGAAGAGCGGGAGAGGAGAGGAGAGGAGGGGGAGGAAATAATGTGGACCACTTACGCTCTCATCAATAGTTAAAGAGAGAAGTCTTCGAGTAAAGCTTCGCGTATCGGATAACCGTTGACTTCAACAGTTATGTCAGGATTTACATGCTCTTTTAGCTTTTATGAAAACATGGAATGGGCCCGGAGCCAATAGGCCCCATCTTCACCTGAGATTATGTAGTTTTTACAGGAGATTAGATTATAGACACAATGTTACTAACTATATACAGACATATTTCAATATTTTATTAAAATAAACAAGTGAATAAACGGTTTTCCTGAGTTACAAATCATTTCTCTCATTTGAGTCAAACCAGTTGATCTTTCTGTTTCCTGTTATACTTTTGAATAACTTTTTTTATGTGTATTTCTTTTAGGTTGTATTGTCTCATGAGAGTCAGATTTTATGAGGTTAAGACAGTTTACTTTATGAAAATACTTAACTGAGCACATCTGACTGACTTATAGAATTAATATACAGTAAATAACACTTTTGTTTATTTCCTGCATTACATCCTACGAAACAAGTCTTTGAGATGTGTGTCGTTACAATACTAACAAATACATCGAATTCTCACACATATCTTTACACCTTCTTGTAACTTTGAGTTACACTTTAAAAATTTAAAAAAGTTATAAATAAAAATATGGAGTTATAACGGTTTCATGTTTTTCGCTGAGTCATCAGAATCAGCTCCAACTTTGATGTCCCCCCCTCGCTGCTGCAACGTGTGATGCTAAATGAAGCTTTTGACAACTTTTAATCCTTGTCTAGAGTGACGTCATGAAGTTTGAAGTTGATCTCACAAATATTACAAGTGCCAAATCACTAAAATCACCACAGAATGGCAGTTTGATCTAAAATGGCCACCTTCCTGCTGGTTTTAGGTCATGGGTCTGAGTTTCTAGCCATTAGTTATTATTGTTGTTGTTTTTGCTGTTGTTGGCAGGAACTTGTGTAGTTGGGATTTGACATAAATCGGAGCGTAGAGTACATACGTGACGTAATTAATTCACCATCAACCCTTTGCAAAATATCTTTATTTTCCATATGAAAGCAATGTTTTAACCTTTCAATTTTTTTTTCTTGAATAATACAGTAGAAATAGAATTAATAAAATGATGAAAGTGTACACTTTTATGTTTACCCACACCTTCAAATGACAGCATTCTTAAATGTTTCATAATTTTTCTAGTTTGTTTTTTTTTAATATGGGGCAAAGAAGCTAAAAGATATTCGCAATCAAGGAATGGAAAAATCAGAGAACTTGTTTTAATTAAATTCTAAAGTCAAAACCAATTAACTAATTGTTAAAATAATTGCTGATTGATTCAGTAATTTTTGATGAAAGTGTACACTTTTATGTTTACCCACACCTTCAAATGACAGCATTCTTAAATGTTTCATAATTTTTCTAGTTTGTTTTTTTTTAATATGGGGCAAAGAAGCTAAAAGATATTCGCAATCAAGGAATGGAAAAATCAGAGAACTTGTTTTAATTAAATTCTAAAGTCAAAACCAATTAACTAATTGTTAAAATAATTGCTGATTGATTCAGTAATTTTTTAAAGTGATGCCCGAGTTGCTGGGGACACGTACAGTGAAGTCAGCGCTGTGTCAGGGCTTCAAACCACACTTCACTCAGTCACTTTAATAATCTACGCATCGATGAATCATTACAGCCCTTCTCTCAACACTTATGTCCCAGAAAATCTTACCAACGGCCTGATATTTAGGAGCAAAAGTTAACAAAACCTCTTAAAAGCCCTAAACCTTCAGCTTTCACCTTTTATTCCTCTTTATTTTAAACAGGAAGATCTCACTGAGGCACGTGATTCATTTCTCCCATCATGTGTTTACATGTAAACTTTACTGTGAAATGATGATGTGAGCGAGCATAAACACTAAAGAAGTGAAGAGCAAACGGCCTCAGCCGTCTGCGATAGTAAGAGATATTCTGTCTGAATCCCGTCTGTCTGCCTGACATGTCTGTCATCAGGGAAGACGACTGTCAGCAAACGGACCGATACAGTAGATACACTGGTGTGAGGAAGTCACGGACTGATAATGAGTAAAGTATGTGGCATTTAAACTACATGTAAGACAGACAGGCCAATTGTAGGGGTGGTTAATAAACGTTAATAATCAGTAATGTAGTCTGTAATGGCTGTAATGTAATTTTCCTACAACTGCTGAATCACAGACAGATATTGTATGATTGTATTGCAAAATATTTATTATCACAAAATTGGTGTATCACAATATTACTGGTATTGTGGACCATGTATCGCGTATTGTATCATGACCCCCAAATAGATAAATGTAAGAGGTACAAATAATTGCTACATTTTGGTGTTGTTTAAATAAATAGACACAGATTAAAACCTTTAGGAGATAAATCCTAAGCCTGTGGATTTAAAATGTTATATTATTTCCTCATGCTTGGCTCCAACCTCTAACATTCAAATTGCTCACTTAATCAATCATTGTGTACTAAACTGTGGACATTCATTATATGCAACCTTACAAAAACACAAAGACTACTTTTACGAAAAATATTTTCAGACATAAATTAAAAATAGATTGCGCTAATTTCAACGCTGTTGTTTTGATTGTCTGTTTCATTTTGCTTTCTCAGTCTTAAAATACGTTAAATCGGCTAAGTTAATTTAAACCAAATGTTACGCATGAATTATGCATTGGGTTTAATTTGCTTTGAAAAGCCACAGCAGAACAGTATGCCCAAGGATATGGCAGCGTGTAGGACTATCTGGAGACAAACTTGTTGTCGTCGTTTGTGATTTACTCTCTAATGTTGTAATTGGCAGTATTTGGCTCCACTCCCTCTCCAAGGCTTTCAATTCTCAGTGGACGTGAACAAAACCTAAACTAATACTCTCATATGGGCAGCAGGCATTTTAACTGCCTTTACAGTAGTTTCTATATGCCTTGTTGAATGGGCACTGACATGACAGTTTCCCTTGGAGAGTCTTTTAGTAGTGTTGCATGCATTTATATAAATATTTGATGTTAGGGGTGATTTATCAGGTTCATGTTTTCACTAGTAGAATTCTAAGAGAGAGGATGTCTGGCCTTGACATGCTCTATCTCCTCATTTGGACTAAAACGTCCATCTTTATTGTTCCACTTTTGAGACTGGAGACATTTTTCCTTCTCTTTAGTTAAAGCTGTCATGTTGTGCAGCAGTGCCTTTATTCCCTCACAATGCTTAAATTTAATCTCTCTTTAATTTTTGCCCATTTTGAACTCCTTAGGGATAACTCCTAAAACAACCAATAAAAGACAATGTAAGCATTTTAGATCGGTATCAGAAGTTTTATTTGCCAATGTTACCATAAAAAGTCCAAGTTTCCCCTCATCGACAAGTAAGATAGGTGGCTTACATTTTAGTGGAAGTGTCTCTCTCCTTTATTTCAGTTTTTTTAGGCAGAGTCTTACTAGTTTAATTTAATTTACCCCTACACGATGGGACTTCAAACATGTGATAAGTCAGGATGTGAACAGATGTGACCAAACAAAACATGAAGAATAACAGAAAAGAAATTTTGTTGTCAGCTATAACTTACACTGTCGTGGGATCTAGTCATTATAATGTGCTTGCTCGGAGCAAAGAGGAGACGCGTCAGGAAACATCAACGCCTGAGAATACTAATAAACTAATTGTGGTTAGCATAACTACACATGTTAACCAATATTAGGTTTAATGGTAAAATTAGCTTCTTTGGATTCAGTTCATCTTGGACAGATCTCATGAACCTCTATTTAAAGTCTGCCCCCTGAAAAATATCTCGACTCAAATTACTCATCTCAACTCTACTTGTTTCTTTTTTGTTTTTCCCAGTAAGGATAGTACCTGCTACCTGGTGCTTTTTTGATACCTGCTCTGGCCTGGTTCCAAGCGAGATGTCGATATTAAAACGTGGTGTCGACAGACTGCCAGTCACTGATTGGTCAGAGAGTGTCGTCACTGGAAGTGTCATGAGCCTGACGTCTGACACGGGAATCAAACCTCTTGTCAAGAGCGTTACACAGAGCATACCTGGCTGCTGTCCACAAAAATACACTATGGTCCTTTGACGAGGTGCGGACATTTTAGAGGATCCAGGTACAACAGCATCACGGCAGTTTTGTGCTATGGCGACCCCGCCCACGTTGAGGAAGTCGTGTGAAGTAATGGATAACAACATGCCTGACACGAACCCGAGAAGAGTTGAGTCAAGTAGAGCCGAGTAGTGCCAGAACTGCATATGGAAAAGCACCATTAAAGGCCATTTAGCCTTTTATACCTCACCCTACCTGTGTACCGCAGCAAAACTCGCGACACTCTATGCCCACAATTGAATATGGATAATACAGGGATAGGTCCAAGTGGTGCAGAAACAAGTAGGGGTAAAATGGGACTGAACCAAACTCTGCTTTAGTTTTAGCTGGGATTTAGCTGTTAACAGAGCCAAGAGAAAGTGCAGTGTGTATCTCTCTCTCATATCACTAGCTTTACAAGACACTGAAAGGCAAAAAAGAAAAAGAAAAAAGCAAGTCTGGCATGAGCTTCTATTTTCAGGCCAAAATTCTTTGGTGCTCACTTGCCTTCTCTACTTTGGCACAACCGTGTGCTTAAGCAAAGATTTAATATTCTCAAAGTGGTACAATTTTCTGACTGGTTAGGGGGGGGGGAAAGCAGTAACTACCTCATCCTAACAATGCCTTCTGTTTTGAGAGTATTTAAAAACACTCTGGGGACCCAATAATGAAGTGAAGCGAAACTCCTAATTTAAGATGAGCATCAGGAAACCACGACAGATGGCCGTCAGACAATAAAAATGTTACATTAACTCGGGGGGGAGAAACAAGCCCAACAAGTTTGGTAACAGTCCCCAAATCTCGTATTAACAAGCATTCTTTTCCCTCCATGTGAAATCCCAGGGAATTGCAAAGGGAAATTTACCCCAAATTGTTTTCACTTCAGCATTTAATGAGCTTGCCGTGGTGTGTTGTTGCACATTTGATAGAGTTTGCCATCAGTGGCCCGAGGCTCTGCAAATACTGCTTTGGCTTAGCCAAAATCTTGTGCCACACCACAGTTAAACAATTTTGTGTTCCCGGCAATAAATGAAATGAGATGGAAATGCTTCCCGACAAACAAGCAGTGGACCCGTCGGTGTACACTGTATACGTGATGCACTTTATTCTGTCAGAGGTGATAGCACAGCGAGGGGGACATTTTCATTTCATTATGAAAGACACAGAATCTCATTAAGCTCATCGTTCCCTGAGGATGAGCATTTACATTTTTTGGAATAAGAGGCTTTCAGAGAGATTCCAACTGAAGAGAATTATCACCACAACAACTACCTGAAATTATCCCAAATACCTGTAGGTGCGCTATAAAATGACCATGTGTTGAACAGCTGTAGCAGCTCCTCAGACTCCTCATCTATCCCTCACAGCATCAGCACTGTCCACTGACAACTGTAATCTTAACCCAGACTAGTGCATTAGAGGAGGAGATGGTCTCGGTCAGCACATGCATGTGGCACTCGTGGTTTTGAAAAGCCACATCTTTATCTGTAACCTTAAATAGCTTCTTGCACAGGAAACCAAAGAATGAGATCAGGTATAAAGTGCCTGGTGTTGCTCCTTTGATGATAAGCTGGGGAATTGGGGAGAGAATTAGCGGTCGTGTGGTCCACTGAAATGTTTATTTGACTTTTCAACCAGTATAAGCTTTGCTCTGTAGTAACATTGCCAGTTATTAACATGGATTTGTGTGCCTTTATCCACAGAATCTATCCTTTGGGTGCTCTCCCAGTCACCTTCAGTGTCAAATCACTGGAAACTGTTTCTCAGCTGATCACATGGATATGAATCATTCTCTGAATTTCCCTGCAGTGCAAATACAAACCCTAGAGCTGCCCTAAAAATACTAAGAATGCAGAAATACCTTGTTGCCCAGCACAGACAGAAATCCCA
This sequence comes from Brachirus orientalis, assembly GCA_016785285.1. Classification (NCBI taxonomy): domain Eukaryota; kingdom Metazoa; phylum Chordata; class Actinopteri; order Pleuronectiformes; family Soleidae; genus Brachirus; species Brachirus orientalis. The sequence continues at coordinate 613,763 of JAFBJR010000153.1, forward strand.
GTATCTAAAACAATAACAGAGAAAGAGCAAAGACAATTTGCTGTGTCAGTGCAAAAAAAAAAAGAAAGAAAACAACATGTGGAAATCCTTAAACTGAATGCTGCTGTTGGTGGTGAACTCACTTATGCTGTTCTTCTCCTGCTCTAGGCCACACAGGGCGTCTGCTCCAGTCCCTGTGCTTCACCAGTATGTCCTTCCTGCTGCTCCACATCATCTATCAGATTACCGTCAACAGCCTCCTGGCCGGGAACTCCATCGCCTCAGACTTCAACTGTGAGTAGCACACACACTGCAGCCTTTTTAGTTGAGGCTTTGTGAAGCTGATGTGGTTTGTTAGGTATTTAGAAGTACGAGTATGTTGTTTTTAAGAAGGTTGACCGACTAACCACTCTTCTTCAAGGTGGGAGAAGTTCCACCAATACAACTACGGAAATTATCAGTGCAATAAAATATTCGTAATTATTGTGATAAAAATGTAGCATGAGTGGTAACATTTTTCCTCAACAGTGCAGTGCACTGAAATGGATTGACCTATCGTAGTACTGACTGAATTATGTTGGTGGTCACAAGTACAATTTACCACGTTAAATGAGTTACTGCCAGATCTCGGTGCAGCTGTTCCGGCTCATCATGGACTGTTCTGTCCTTACCTTTGTGTCAAAGCCATATACTGTATATAAAAATGTTGTCTTTGGCAAAACTGACTACTGTTGTGTACATTGACTGTGCCATAACATTTTTTGAAACCAAAAGTTTAGAGGCATCGTATGCAACCTAGCACTTATGGGGATTTTCTATTATACAGTTCTAGCTTGGTTTGATTTGGCTTTATTCAGTTTTTTTTTTTTTTTTTTTTGCTTTTCTGCTTTTCCATTAGGGATAAACCTAGCACCTGGTGCTTTTTTAGTACCTGCTCTAGCGAAAAGGTGACCGCGGTCAGCTGACAAGGTTTTTGTTTGATGGCTGATAAGAGGATCCACAGAAAGCCCATAAAATGATATCACGGTAGTTTCACGCAGCATTGCTACGATGACTCCGATCATGTGGGGGAGGTACTATGAAGTAATGCAGAAATGGCATGCCTGATACCAAACTGAGAAGAGTCGAGTAGAGTAGATCCGAGTAATGCTGGAAAATTATATTGGAAAAGCTCCATTATTGGACAATACTAGTTGTCAATCACACTGGCGTCCACTCATATTGTATGTCCCAAGCTTTATCGTTTACAAAATTGTCATTATGTTCTATTAAAGTAGGCCAAAAAACTAGCGGTGGAAACAATTATAAATCATCTGAGAAGCAGGTTAATTCTCCTATTTGGCTTCCATTTACACAGTTGTTTTGCAACCAGTGGAGCCCCCTGGTGGCTACTGCTTTTGGTTTCAAACCAAAAGTGTAGATCAGTTTCATATACTGTCTATGGCTAGAGCACAACTTGGCTCTGAGAGGATACGAACTGAGCTTGACCTGAAATAAAATGTCACAGAATGCAGCAAGTTTATTACTTTTGTTCAGTTAAACTGTGAAGTTAAGAATCGTGAAGTCTATGCTGCAGAGAAACATCTGACATTTAAGCATAAACAGCTGATCTGACAGGAGCTACATGTTCGCTGACAAGGCACATCCAAAGAATATCCAAAAATAGAAAAAGTTTGGAAGAAGATGTACTGGTATTCAAATCTGACCCATAGCAAAGTTATCGTTTAAACATATGCTGTTTCAAACAAGAATAAAAATGTCATTTTTCAGAAACAGAGATGGAAATTTGACTTAGAGTCTCATTCTCTAAGTGTAGGCAATTGAAAGTGTTTAAAACCCCTGACAATACCAGAACTGAGACTCTGTTTTATCCGGATCATTTCACTCACTCTCACCAGTCATGCAAGACCAAAAGTGGAGAAATCCAGACTTGTTGGGCCACATGTTTCACCTCAATATGTGTGCACACATGTGATCAATCCATCACGCAGGCTGTTCTGTGCTTAAACTCTGGCCTGAGTGACTGACGCACTGTCTCTGGATTGTTTACCGCCAGAGGAAGGTGTTACTATTTTCACCCAAAACATGGAGTGAAGACATGTTTCCTTTCACAGTTGCAGGTCAAATCTGCTCTGCAATAATAATAATTCATCATCCCTAAACCTATTCCTCACTCTTTTTGCGTCGAGCCTCATCATGGAGATTTACAATCCAACACATTCCTCTATGTCGTTAGCTTCCGTGTGCCATTTGGGCAACGTAGAAAAATTGACATTCTTTGCTGCCCATGAAGCAAATTCTGTGTTGAGAAGGTGTCAGTGGTTGGTGTTGGGCTTCTAATGAAACTCTCTATCAGACTGTAAAATGTCTACACAGGACAAAGCCTGACCTCATGTTCTAATATATTATTTTATTTTTTATTATTATTATTAATACTAACAAATTCTCTTCATCCAAGTCAAAATCCAAGTCCAGCCAACTTTGTAAATCTTATCTCAGGCAGAAACACAAAGAGCCGTCGACTGAGTGGAGATGGAATATTCACTCCAGGAAATCTGTTACTGAGGTTCAAAGTGGGGTCATTGTGATGAAACCATTAATTCAGTCAATCCACTACATCTGAATAAGTTTCATCAATTTTTCTGGCTGTTGATCTTCCTCCTTAAACAATAGATACTTGCATTGACAGGATTTTAAATCAATAGACAAGACATATTTTCCAAAGCATTTTGTGAAACGCTGCAGAACAATTTGCACTAAAAGCTTTAACATGTATATTTCAATTATAATTTTTTATTGTATCCATCATTTATTTATACGCTATGTCCATTCAATTTATCAGTTGGCTCTCAGATTTTTATGTATACGTCGAAATATACGAAAATCGATACACAACAAAGGTTAACATTAGGGCTTCATTTTCAAATTGAAATTGCTTAGCAAATCACAAAGGCTGCAGTTAATTGTTGCAAACATTGATCAGTGATCATCATAAATTATCCTTATCCTCGATATCTGTTCTGTACCTTTCAGTGGAATATATAATGCTTATTATTTTGATGGTGATATGTGGTAATGTTCCATCACATTTTAAATCTGTTACTCTATTAAACTGTTCAGGGTATTCGTAGTGTAATTACTGTTGGATATTTTCTTCCACTAAATGTTCAGCCCTAGTTAACGTGATTAACGGAGCATCGGTCACTATAAAAGTAACTGATAAGACATAGGAGCATTTTAGAGGGAAAATATGGAATAAATAAATAATGAATATGGAATTAGTTGCACATCTGTCCAATGGTTCCCTTGACAGGCTTCAAAATTGTCAGGTGATTTACTGAGGGCACCGATATGTGCAGTACCGACTTTGATGTTGTTTGGGTAACATTGCAACATCAAATTTGTATTTATGTTTGATCTTAAAATCTTTACAAACTTGATTAGAACGTTTGTCGTGTTATAGTAACAGTGACCACTCAAACACGCCAAAAAATACACAGAAATACACAAAAACGGGCCCATATTGGACTTACTGTTATTGTTACCGCACTGGTTCAAATACATGAAACAGTGTTTTATGTTGGTAACAGGGTGGCTTCTATCAGTCTGTGGTTCAAACTGAAAAATGTGCAGCGTAATTGGATAAATTACTACAAAAACTGTGTTGCAGACAGTCATGGTTCCCACTGGATTTTAACAATCCCCTGACGTTTCCTGTTGCACCCACAGCAGCGGGTCCGAGAATTCACTCATCATTGAGAGAACACAGACTAACGTTAACGTTTAGCTGCGTGGGAAAAGCAAATGCAGCAGGTAGCGCAAAGACCAAAGGCCCGACACATTTTTCCACTGTTGAATATTTCTGTGGGTGGTTTTACTCACTCTGACGTCAGATGTCAGACAAATAAAGTGACTGATGGTAAATATAGCGCTCCATATCGTAAATAGAGAGCAATTTTAGACACAGTTTTAGTCTTGTTAAGTTTTACGTCTTCAAAATGAAGAAATGGCCTCAGGGTGGTAAAGCGGTAAAAAACACAAACACTTTGAAAGTCTCATTCAAGAAACTCAGGTTTCTTGACAATAAAAAATCAACAACAACAACTTGACCAGCTCAATTTCTGACATCATTCAGAGGCTTTGACCTCCAGCTGTGAGGTTTGGGTGCTTTTGGGTGCCTGATGTTGGTCCAACAATTTGCTGCATTTGTGTGTCTGTCTTTGAATAAAATATTTGGGAATATGTTTTGGTACCAAGAAGAAATGATTAGATTTTGTTGGCTTCCAGGAAACAATAGTTAACCTTTCAAGATAGAGCTTTCTCCAGTTGTTCATGTTCCAGACATAATGAAATAGTCCACTGATGCTCAGATGAAGAACACATTGAGCCATTATTGTCATTGAACAGCAGAGTCGCTGTTCGAGCTCTGCACTACTTTGAATTGCTCCACAGTGAACAGCTGGTGGATCTGAGCTGTTATTGAACAAATTAACGAGGCACACAGTGAGGAACTCTAAACCCCGCGCTCGTTTGTCAGGATAAACTGTGTGGCAGTGTCGCAAACAAATCGTCACTCTGTGCATAAATCATTTTATCTACAGTTTGACATTAGCTTCCTTTACGATGATTCATACGTATATTGTTGGGAAGAAAACCTCCTATAGTTTATGTCATTCTAAACCCCCCTTTTTTCCCACTTCTTCACTCAACAGGAAGCCAGACATTACTCTTAGTCCACTTAATCCATCCTACTTTCTAAGAAAAAAATGCCTTATCTCAGATTTCTATATCTGGTGTTTGGCCCCTTGACACCCTTTTCCTTTTGGCTGCCAACTATAAACAGGGAGTCCTCCTTCCATGGTGAGCCAGTTACACCCCCCCCCCCCCCCCCCCCCCCCCCCCCCCCCCCCACACACACACACACACACACAGATGACTTCATATAATTTCCTCTGTTTGCTGTCGCCAAATACACCATTAGAGACGTAAACTGAGCGGGGCATGAATGAGAAAACCGTCACTAACACACAGGCCAACACCTCCAGCTGTTAGCGCAGGTCAGAGACTGGACACCAAATGAGCTGGAGTCGGCTTCCTTTGGAGTCATCATTTGTCATTCCTCTGCGCTGAGTCACCGCGGTGGGAACGGCTTTTTTCTGGACTTGTAAAGTTTTGTTATGAACCGTCAGAGAGCACCTGGAGGATGGAGCTCACCACATTTCTCATAATTTCCACTAAATCAGACACAGCAATAACTCGCCTGTGATTATCTAAACTCTTTGGTTGCATATCATATGATTAAGGCTGCAACTAACGATTATTTTCATAATCTATTTATAGATCATATCGATTATTTTCTCAGTTAATTGAGTACTTGCTTGGTCCATAAAATGTCACAGAATGTTGATCAGTGTTTCACAAACCTGGAAATGGTGATGTTCTCCAATGTCTCGCTTTGTCCACAAACCAAAATCATTCGGTTTTAATGATTTCTTTATTTGGAGCAAAGAAACCAGAAAATATTCACATATAAGAAGCTGAAAAATCAATGAGCTCGTTTTAATTATTGAAAAAAAAAACACTTAAACTGATTATCAAAATAGTTGCCGATTAATTTAGTCATTGATTGATCGTTGCGGCCCTAATATGTATCTGACACATCCGAATTAGGGCTGTCGTTTTTAATCCAACATTCGGATATCTGTTTGATCCAAGGGACAAAGTTCAAACTGGAACCTTAAAAATCAGTTTAACTTCAAAGGATACAGCCTAGAAACCCATTACAACATCTGAAGTAATTACTGCATGGTCCAGCAGAGGGCGCAGTGAGTGCGTCGTAGCCTCAGGCTAATTCTGATAATTTATCTGGAAAATAAGTGATGTTTCTCTGTGAAAATCAAGGATTCAAGCAAACTAAACTGTCCTTTCGAGCTACAACACAAAACAACCATCAATTAAATTCCCGGTATGTTCCCGATACTGTGCTCCAAAGTATCAAAATAGTACCATGCCAATAGATATTGTGATATTTTTTAGGGTATCAGTGTTTTTTTGTTTGTTTTTTTTTTTACAGCCCTGGTTTCCATATAAAAATTTCATGCTCGAAGAAAGTAAAGTAAAAAGCAAAATGCAAATAAGTGTAATGGAAAATAATAGATGACATTTAGAAATCACGTCATCTTCACTTCATCTTTCTTATTATGCTGCACTGGAAAAGTAGCAGAAATGGGGGTCGACTGATTAGAAAACCACAACATTCCTCTGCTTAGTGCGAGAAGCAACTATTACTACAATAATTGATGGAAGCAGCAACAATTTTCTAATTAATCTTTGGTTAGAGTTTTGGATCCATTTTAATGGATCCATTTTAATGAAGTTTTTGTTGTTTTTTGTCTTTTGTTGCACAGTCTGTCCATCCTGCCTCTATAACAAGGTTAAAAACAAACCTTAAATAAAGTATGGGGAAGATTTATTTTAAGATCACTCCCTTATTAGTCCCACCACGGTGAAATTTACAGTGTTGTAGAAGCACAGAGAGTAAAGAAGGGAAATAAATGGTCCAAATGTGTGTAATATATGCCAGGTTTTGAAAATTGTAGAAAAATGTATTAAAAATCTTAAATATAATTCTATATTCAGTATATCGAACCACTTTATGAAAATGAAACAGCCTGTTGAGTCGTTGTTTTTGTCACAAGCTCCTCAGCCAAAGTCTTAATCAAGTCCTGCCATCTATATTTTTGACCTTTGCCGCCACCTGTAGCCACACACACACACACTCATCATCTCCCCAAATATGATTCTCAGATTCTCTGATCACAGTTATGATGTGCTAAAAAGTTGACTCTGCATATCGCCGGTCTCTGTGGGGAAAGGGCAGCTGGGATTAGGCCAAAGTGTAAAGAAACGTTGTGCTGAGAGGTTAAATGGACCAGCAAGTACAGAGTGTTTTTATGAAGCTCACATAAAGTGTAACGACAGGTATTTTTGGTGCTCTGCTCATGTGGAAAGTGGCCTCACGTCAGCAGGAAGAAAGTGTCACGATGTTACGTAGTATTTGTGTCTTCATCCCGTGGATTGAACCGGTCCTGACTTGGCATTCTTCACGTGGGATTTGCTCCAACACCTGCAGGCTCAAGTTTGGGCTGCGTGAAATTAGGTGTTGCAGATGCAGATGTTAGGATTTGGAAATCATTGAAACCACTCTGTTTGGCCTCTTCGTCACTGGGCTGAAGATAATTTAAAAAATATATAAATAAATAAATAAAATCAAAAGGGCATTAAGTAATCAATGGACTTGATCATCTTGATCTGTGGTTGATTATTACTGACTACAAAAATAAGTCTCTGGCTAAATATTAACTAAACAGACAAAAAAGGAAGAAAAAAGTTATTGATTCTAATCAGTTATTTAGTTATTTTGTATTTGGCTTTCTAGGGCATCTGATAAAATATAACTGTTTAATGGGAACAAATGGTGCAGAAGAAATTGCTTAACTTCAGTAACCAGTTGCTGAAAAACACAGATGATCTGTATCTCCACTCTATGTTTTACATCTGCACTGCAGTGCAATTATATACAGAATATTCAATAAAAATGAACTACAACTAAATATGAAATACATGAAACAGGTCATCAAAAATGTAGCCTTTTGATAAAAGTGTTGGTGACACAGCAACATTTATCTAGTTTCTGTGTTAAAAGTCTAATAATTTATCATAATTGACTGGTTTTAAAGTCTTATTGTTCCCTACCGTTGCTGCAAATATTGTATGTTGATGCTGTTCAGAGTCAAATTTGACCAATATCTGTGAAAATGGATGGATTATGTATCCACCAGTGTGGGTCACATCTCTGAAAATGAAACTGCGAATTGTGTATTTTTAAGAGGAGGGTGTGACATTGTTCAAAGACCTTGACTCTGTCTTTGATTAGATTTATAGTGTAATTATGATCATGAAATAGTCAATAAAATTGTTTTATTTACATTCAATGTATGAGAATTGATTTTCAGCTAAATTTTATGATCCCAGCACATACAGGATTTACCTACACATCACTGAATTAATTATGGCTTCTTATTTTCAAAATACAATGACTATCTATGATTAAAGTAAAATCCTAGCACACAATGAACCAGATTTGTTACAGTTTTAATACAGAGTCTCATTATTTGATAATTCTGTCTACAGAAGTGTTTAATGTTACTCTTCATGCTCCAGAAACTAAGACATTGCAACAATTCAGAGGTTAATTACACCCAGAAAACAGCAGGATATATAAAAATATCCTCGAGTCTTGATCCTCGGATCACAACCTGTCGACCTGTTTTCTCTGGCAGCAGGACAATAGACAGATCATCTGTCATCGCTCCTTCTCAGCCGGAAATCTCTCGGCGACGTTCACAAAGTTCATTCCAACAGTGAAGGCGCAAGGATTGATTTTTCTCCATCGATTTGATTTTCTCAATCCAATTAAACTAAAAATGAAATCAGAAAACTGCTTTTTGTCAATGATGTAAAGCAGCATTTTAATTGTTCCTCCTGTAAACAGTAGTCATTGGCTTGTTCATACATTATTTTGAAAGATGTCCTTATATTTCCTCTGCTTACTGCTTGTAACTCCACTATTTGTTTACATGACTGTGATATTTTTTAAAATATTATTAAAGATGTTTTCTTTTGCCAAACAATATTTGTGTTCACAAAAGTGATTTATGTTTTTCTGTCCAGGTTCAACATGGGAGAAATCCATAAGACAAATTGGCTTCGAGAGGTAAGACATAAAACAATTCACCACCTCTGTGACAAATGTGTTCAATAAACCTGTTGGTTAA